>CM041294.1:34848235-35448235 GCA_023052935.1 Piezodorus guildinii | reverse complement strand
CGAGAAAAACAATCCAAGAAACAAGTCCTGCTTTATTATTATTATTATTTTTTTTTTTTGGGAGAGATTTAAATAAAGATACTTCGATTTAATGCCAACAAACAAATCTGAAGGAAGCGAAAACGAACTGGAGAATTAATGGCAGAAATTAAAATAAACTTAATTAAAGAACCATTTATTGTTTCAGTGACTGACATGGCTATTAAACAGTGAGAGTATTCTGTGGTTGTTAACTTTAATTATCAGAAGGAACTTCCGCCAAACACTAATGAGTTGGAGGGACTTGAGGAAAATTGAAGAGAATCCTTCAGCCTTTTCAGAAGGAGGTGAGGGGCTCAAAGAGGGGATTAAGTTTTCAAAAACTAAGTGGCATCAGAAGAGTAAAGTTGAAACCGTGAAACTTAGTCTTTACCTTTTATTCCGGGGGAATGATTTGGATTTCCTTTTATTCATCTCTCCTTTATTGGAAGATATTCCGCTATGGAGGAAAAACATCTGCGGAGTTAAATACAAGTCGATGAGATGAGAGTCACGATAGGCCAATGTCAAAGGTAACTTGGGCACTTACAAAGAAAGAGACACTTCTAAACCGGATAAGTAACGAAACATTTTTTTTTTTAAATTTATTTATTTAAAGAAATTCACAACTGTATTAAATCAATAGAACTAGTAAATAGGATTGATATATGACTAGAACAAATAGTAGTCATGTAAAGAAACTACACATTGGTAGCACTCCAATGTCTTATTTATGGTAGGAGTCTCTTGGCCATCTTCTTTTAAGGCACCTCGGTGGAGTTTCGGTAATAGATATGGAGTGCTATGTTTTTAACCTGCTGCTTTTCTAAGGCAGCGGTAGCTTCAAAAACTAGCTTACCTAATATATTTAGTCAATATATAAACTATATTTAATGATACCATGGATCTCCTTTCCAAAGGTATCGTGTTTACCAATCCAATAGGTGGCATGCAGGGTAAGATTAAAGTAAACAAGATTCAATTAAAACATTACTATAATTATTAATTTACACATATAACTTATATTAACCCATTGCCTAGAACTCTGATTGAGAATACTAAGGGACATTTTACTACCTTTGTCATACAATATTACAAATAACGATATACCTTTGAAACTCTTAACCGGCTGGCGAAGGTGAAAACAGTCTTAGGTCCCCTTTCTCGGCATCATCCTCCAGCTGCTCTCAGAACCCCGACGGCCACCTCCTCTTCTTGTAGGTGGAACCCGACTCACTCCTCTTGAGGATCAAACTTGACTCACTCTCCGGTTCTTCTCTCTCATTCTCGTCACCTCGGGTGGGCCGAGATGGGAAGTCCGGTTGGCGGTATAGCCTTTGTGCTATTATTCTTATCTTTTCACGACTCTTAATATTCTTGTTGGCCGCCGCTGGGGGAAAACTACGAGAGGTTTCTGGTACCGCTGTGGGGCCCATACCGATGGGAAATCTAGGGGACTAGGTAAACACCTTTTGATGTTTTGCCGACAAAGGTTCGTTATCTTTAATTGTTTAATATTAAAATTATTCAATACTGAACTCCCCTCAGTATCCTCAATACATTACAGGAGGGAGGTCAAAGATAAGCGGGTTTGAGTGGGTAGGTAGTTTGGAATGAAAAGAGGTATATCTGCAACGGGCCAAGTCTTCAACAAATGAGATATTTAGGTCTTTATGGATGATTTTATTGGTAACAAAGTAAGGAGCATTGAGGATTTTTCGAAGGATTCTGGACTGCAAGGATTGGATGAGAGAGGAATTTGATGGTTTAGTGGACCCCCATAGCTCAATGTCGTAGGTCCAAATAGGTCTGATAATGGTTATATAAATGAGGTTTTTGTAGTAAATAGGAATTTTGAGCGTCTGTCGAGTAAGTTTTGTAGTAATCGGTATGTACGAAAAGTTTCCTATCGTTTCAGTCTAGTATGAGAATTCCATGTTAGGTGTTTGTCGAGGTGGAGTCCCAAGTACCGGATCTGTTCAACAGGAGTAAGTAGGATACTGTTAAAGGATACGGTGGGGCAGGATGTCATAGGTTTACGACGTAGAGTGAAGGTTTTTTGATGAGATTTGTTAGGATTTACTTTAATTCTCCAGTTTTGACAACATTCTTCAATGGCTGATAGATGGTTCTGTAGGATTTAGGATCATTATTCACAGATAACACACATGTGCCATCGGCGTAGCCATACATATTTGAATTCAAAATCTTAAATAACACCATCTAATACTAAAAGTCTGTCCATTTCCTATTGCATTTACTCTGACTAAATAATAGTTAAATTTCTATGATAACTTATTTCTTTTTGTTTATGTACAATGACAGTACTTTCGCATATTATATACATATTTGATCGATAGATTAATAACAGTAATCTTTTGCGGACCACACGCCCTTAAGTCACCTCAGTTGTTAAAATAAACTTCAAAACTATAAAATAATGTTAGATTTGAAAATAAATGTTAAGAGAATAATATTCAGTTTTGTTGGAAGCATGTTTTCATATTTAATAATATGACAGTAAAGCATTGTATACAACAATTACCTAAATACATGCCCATTCGTCACCTTTCATTACCTTCCACAATTTCGTATATAATATTTTTTAAAATTCTAAAGTATTTATCCATATTAATATTCTTTTGTTTAAAATAAAAAACTACCTAAATAAATTTTTTTTTCTCCTGTTTTGGCCTGTATTTGCTTATGAAATTCGTTCAACTTGTATACTTATCCGTTTATTATCAATGTTAACAATCTAAAATGGTTTATTACTATTTTTACTTTCACTTACTATATATTGTAAGGGGAAGTATTGCGATCGTGACAATTTTCGAATTCCAGTTTTCAAAGGAAATACACGTTTTAGGGTCCCCTGAGTCCAAATAGCCAAGTCCCGCAAAAAGGTCTGTGTGTGTGTGTGTGTGTGTGTGTGGTGACTCCCGGGCGGAAACGGTAAGTCCTATGAAACTGAAATTTTATATTTAAGACAACTACAGAGACGGGACAAAACTTTGTTCATCAAAATGAGCTTACCAGAAGAGGCACTTTAATTCATGCATTTTGCACCTTTTTTCAATTTTCTCAAAAACGGTTTCGACGATTTTGATTAAACTCGATATGTCGATGTAAAATTTAATGGGCTTTAATATCATGTAGGTTTTATTCAGACAAAAATGGTCTGACAGGGCTTAAATGCCGATATTTTAAATTTTCTTCTTCTAAAGTACCTTCAATTTTGTAGATTCAATAAAAATAACAATATTATCTTGTTAACGCTGATGAAAAACAGGTAAATGTATAAATTGAATGAATTCGATACTCAAATAAAGGAGAAAACAGAAAAGATATTTTTTAATGCAATTTTTCGGTTTTGAACATAAGAGCAGTGATATACATGTATGATATACCGTTGGAAAGCTAAAGATTTTAGAAAAAATATTATCTCATACACAAGCTTTTAAGAGTTAATAGATAGAGATGAAATGAAGATAAAACTAACTGATTATTTTGGATAATAATATAATATATTTTTTAATAAAACACATGTTTCTATATAAATTCAATTTATTTAATTCTTTAATAGTTTTACTTATTTTTATCTCTATCTGTATTTGAAAATTCTTTCATTGATTTTAAAAATGGAGGTATGTGAAAGTCGTGTGTTGCCCGCACCAGATTTTTTTTTCTTTTTATTTGCAATATTTAAATTTCTTTAGAGGAAAAACATTTAAAATATCGGCATTTAAGCGTCGTCAGACTGTATCAATCACAATGAAACCTACACGATATAAAAGTCCATTAAATTATACATGAGTACAGCGAGTTTAATAAAAATCGTGAGACCCGTTTTTGATAGAATCATATAAATATGTAAAAATGTATGGAATAAAGTAGCGCTTCTGGTTCACTGATTCGAATGTATATATATATATATATATATAATATAGGCTTCTGAAATGTGATATTTCAGTTTTATACAACGTATCGATATTGAGCTAGACATACAACATATAAACAAGCAATTTTGCGGCACTTGGTCATTTAGACTTAAGGTACCCTGAAACCTTTATTTTAGTTGAAAACAGGAATTTGAGAATGTTCACGACTGCAATATTTCCCCTTATTGTATATTTCATATGGAGGTAAGTAAATGTTTAAAGCAAGATCGCGTTCATCAATGAGTTAATATTTTGATATTCAAATTATACTGACTAAATTACACATAAACTATATCTGTGGCGGTCGTGAAAACTGGATAACTCGAGTTATATCAAAAATGAGTTAACTCTACGTTCGCTCCCTCAGACCGTCTCCCACGTCGTGTTAAATTGGTTGAAGAAATTTCTTGGTGGAAAGAAAGCTGTATGTTATAACTCTATTTTGGTATTACGTAAAGTTAAAGTCGCCTGTAAAATGTAAGATTTTGACTTAACCCTTTATTCACGACCGCCACAGATATATTCCCACATGTCTAATAATGCTAGGTGAAAAAACAAAACAAATAACAACGATCTAACTGGATTGGGATTCGCAAATTAAAATATGTTTGCAATGTCCAGTAGGATATGACATTTTCAATATTAGCATACAAGGAACGAGGAAAATATGCAAATTTTATGCGCTACATTAATTTCGCTTTATATTCATACCCGAAGCCACGAGCAGCTGTTACGTTTCTGATGAAAGGGGAATCACCTTTAACCCTTTCAAAAAGTAAATTTCCCGAGGCGCTCCATCGAGGACGGAGTATGAAAGCAAATTGAGGGGCTAAGAAGGAATGATAGAAGATAGCCGACGAGACAAGCTATCAAGTACCCGAGGGTGCAGTTGAGCGCTACCCGGGGGACCGGGCCGTAATGAGATGTAGAGTGGCGGGGGCGGGACATAACTCAGCAACCGGTGGCGGTTACCATCCAGCACAACCGGTCGCTTTGATTAACTCCATCAAAATCCACGGCTCTGCCCATCCATTATCTTCTACAGGACCATCGGAGAGGGCATTACCGTTCTTCCCACGTGACTCCTTTTTATGTCCCTCTACAAATAATAATGGCTTTCAAAGTGCCAATAAACCACTTGCACAACTTTGTACAACATAGTTCATTTATTTCATATTATTGTATTTTATGCATATTGCATTATAATTACACCTTAGTCTTCTAGTGACAGAGGATAGAAAAACAAATATATCTACACTACCACAAAAATAAGAAACATAACTTAGAAATAATACTACGTATACTAAAAAGGACTGAGGTCATCTGTTGTTTATTGGCTGCCATTAGATCCTTCTAAGAGGGCTAAAATCTGGCAGATAGCCCTAGAATTTTTACATGGGAGTAAAAACTCATTAGTTTTGCCATCTTTAGGAGGAGACGTAAAGGGGTGGTCTTGGTCATGTACGACATCAGGTACTCTTTAAAAATCATGATCCTATTTAAGGCTGGATAGTTAAAATTTATAACTTCCACTTTACCATCGTCCGATTAGCCACAGTAGCATAAATTGACATTAAAAGAAAACAAACGAAACCCTATTACATGGGAGTTCTAGGAAATTTATCATTTATAAGGCATTAATTTAGCAAATTCGAGTCAAACAGCAACTCTCCAACTGACAAATCATTACACAATATAGCTAAGTATAAGGGAATGAGGCGGTTTGGGTATCAGTGGTCGTATTTAAACCACCTTGCGAATTTACTAAATAGATAATACTTTAGTCACTGTATAATTCTACCTGGATTAGGGTCTGCTCGTCTATATGTAAAATGAACAAACTCGTTTCGAGATGGAATTAAGACTCCTCCTCCCTCCTCCTCCCCCTCCCCCTCCTCTAGGAACTGATCTCGGAAGGAAGAGCTGCTAAATGAAAGAGAGAGAGTTCTCGACCAGCAGCAAACCAAGTTGAACGATCTATATCCATTCAGGCCACACTGGCTGGACTATGTTCACACTGGTCGAAGACGAGTAACGGAGCTAGCTAGGCTACAGAAAATTAGATGAGGTACAATGATTCTAGAGGGCTGATGCTCTTTCATTTATTTGTTCATATGTCGATAACCATGATTTAATTAATTAAAAGTAAGTTTAAAGAACTTACAATTTTTTTCATTCAAATACAATAAAGGGGTTCCAGTTCTAAAACACGTGCCGGACACCGAAATTGTACGGTGGCAAAAAAAAAAAAAATGTATATATATATATATATATATATATATATACTACGTCCAACTTGAATCAAATAAATAAGTTATATGTAGAAAAACCGAAACCCCAACAATGGATTCTTGGAGACAGCTGATCTCATCATTGTAGACTGTTCCGTCTTTGAGGCACTGAGCGTCTAACTACAGGGAGATTGTGGTCTCTGGATCCTCTGAGAGACCGATCTCCCTGAACCGGTATTTACTATCCCGTGTGGATTATCGGCCCTTCCTAACGTTTATTTACGGAAGGGAAACATCAATGGGCCCAATGTAGGTAAGAAGGATTGAAGGAGACTGAGGCGAGGACGGTCAAAAATTAACTTACTTTTATCATTTGAAGATAGTTATCGGTAGCATATGCATGTCAACCATGCAATGCTGCCAATACCAGCGTTGCCTAAATAGGGGTAAAATAAATTAATGTGGCAAAACCGCTCTTCTTTTTTTACTCATATTTTTTTCTCAAATCATTTCCAACTCCAATAATTGCAAAAGGGTTATCCTAGAGGTTATAAATTCATTCAAGCGACAATGAGAAGTTAAAGATTTATTCCGTGCGATGGCGGATAAATATATTTCAACCAGCTTTGGCCGGATCCGAACCTGAGTTAGCTGTGTCTCTTCTTAACTCCCTATGGCATCTCGTTCTCCAATCTGTCTTATTTGGCCTAATCAGATTTGGTAAGAACGTTATAAAATGCGATATTTTTTACTTTCACTTATTTTAATATAAAACTGTTTGAGTTAAATATAATAAAAAAAACGTAATTGTAAGCATAGAAACACAAGATGGAAAGTCATATTGACGCCTTATTTACTGGAATATGCAGTATGTACAGGGCGATTAAAATTGAACTTTACGAATTCACATTATTGCCCGAAGTGAAAGAGCGAGGATGGCGCCGTCAGACGCGCCATGATATGCAGTTGCTATGACAAGAAGGTGCTACTACCCATACCTGTTTTAACCCCATGCGATTTTTTCTTTAATATTACATGAAGGAAAAAGTGTTCAAGCATCGTCTCCGAACAATCGATGAACTGAATGCTGCCATCAATGAAGAAATTAATAGAAAGAAATAGCATCTTTTAATATGATTTAAAGAGTCATGGAACTTCCAGGAATGGCTCTGTCAGTGTTTGAAAATTGGACGTAGACATTTACAGGATATCGTTTTCAAATCATAATAAAATAAAACTGTATTCTATAGTTTTTCATATAATAAAATAATTTTCATTGCATCTTGCCTTGATTTTATTATGAATCTCTTTGAAATCGAAAAGTTCAATATACCTTTCTAACTTAATGTAAGATATTACACGTTGAACCAACATGGCTTTATATTGGGTTGTGCCACATGAAATGTCCGTTTTCATGGTAAAGGATTTTTATTAAAAATACGATATGAAAACAAGATAATTTTATTCGAAGTAATTACCTTCTTTTTTTTAGACTTTTTTCCCAACGCGATACCAACTTTTTTATCCCCGAAATGAAAAACTCTGAGCACTGAAGTGAAACAAAATCTGAAAACGCACTTTTCACTTGATCATCATTTTCAAAAAGTTTTCCTATGACGAAGTTGTCTAAATTCCTGAACAGGTGGTAATCTGTTGGAGACAAGTCGGGAGAATATGGTGGGTGCGGAAGAACGTCGTAGCCCAGTTCTTTCAATTTTTGCACGGTATGTTTTGAAACATTGGGTCTTGCTGCCGCTCAGTGAGATCATGAGCTACCCATGTATCGAGCTTTTTTACTTTCCCAATACACTTTAAATGTTTAGAAACGGTAGATGCATTTGTATTTAGATGTGCTGAGATTCCTTTAACTATTTGGTAGGGGTTTCCTTCGACTGTATGTTTGAGGGCATCGTTGTCTATTACGGACAGAGGTCTTCCTCGAAGCAAGTTTTCCAAGTCGGTATCCCCAGCTGAAAACTTAGCAAACCAACGGCGAATGGTCCGTTCATTAACACTCTCTTCCGTAAATATTTCTAGCGGCCTCAGCTGCTGAATGGAGTTTAAACTAATACAAAAATATTACTCGAAAATCGCGTGTTTCCATGTTCATATTTGGAGATATACTAAAAAGTAGGTAATTGATTGGGAAGCTAATGTTTATAATACAAAGGTAGAGGATTACTAACTGTTTACTTTAAATATGTAAACATTCGGAAGAAAACAACAGAGACCTGCAAAATCCTTTATGTATTTCAGAAATTATAAAAACGGACATTTTATGTGAAACAACCCAATAATATGTACTTATAATCTGAGCAAGTACAATTTTTGATGAGATTTTTCTTTTATGTATCAAGGTTTTCTTTTTTAAGCATATACCATAAACGATAATTCGATTCGAGGTAATATGAGGTAAAATTTAAACAACCGAAAAAGAAATATAACATTATGCCAATAGAGCATCCTTTAAAATCTCGAAATCTTACTACGCCTTCGATACATCAGGATGCGAAAAACGTTTCGTTGATAGTTCTGTATGATCATTTTAATATCCTGAGAGGAAAGTTTGAAAGTGTGAATTTAATGGTGCGAGAAGAGTGAGTATACAAAGAGAATATATTTAGGGCTAATAATAAGGGCTACTAAAGAGAAGCGATACTTGCTCTCCTATTGAAGGCAACTATGTAACAACAAACCTTCTGTTTCAGTTGAGGCTTTGTTGTGAGGCTTATGAATTAATTATAAGTTATTATCCAACGGGGCGACCCAACCTTGCTAAACAATAGCATATCCAACGAAGGATGCAAATATCCCTACTTCCTTTATATGGCATACATTATGAATACCCAAATATTATTGCCCCTCCCTGCTAGATTTCCCTACAGTGGCAGATCTGTATTAATAGTGAGATTAAGTATTCAGTTATAACTGCCATTTCGCAACGCATGAAATACTTGTTAATTATGTAATATTTTAAAAAAAAATTAGGGAGCAGCGTGGTTTTGGGAATAGAGCGCTAGTCTACTGTTCTACGGGTGCTGGTTTATATGTTAGCTCTTTTTTTCGTGTAGTTGGTTATCAAATTCGTTCATTTTGTTTATATACTCATTTTTTATCATTGCTAACTACATGTAATGGTTAATTTTAACAAATATACAAAAGTGAATACATAACATCCTCGAAATAATAGTCAGACTATTTCAATCAGAATAAAACCTATATAATGTTAGAGCCCATTAAACTTTACATCGATATATAGAGTTTAATCAAAGTATTAACTGGCTCTTATGGTTCTCCTATTTTGACGAAATAAATGCTGCAACATCTCGGGTATAGAACCTTATAAAATGTAAAATTATAGTTTTGTATAACTTTTTTGAAATAGATTTACCGCAGTACTCTGATGACACAGCTATCGTATCCACTCACTTAGATCCCGAAATTGCATCTATAGGCCTCCTAACGCACCTTTCTCAAATTGAAGACTGGTGTAACAACTGGAGAATCAAAGTCAATCAATCCAAATGCAAACATGTCACCTTTACCCTTCGAAGACAATCCTACCCCCCAGTTCTCATTAACTCCATTCCGCTCCCTTTCTCTGACACATTCCGGTATCTCGGCTTCCTTCTGGACAAAAGACTAACTTGGAACCCGCATACTAGACTTAAACGACAAGAACTTAATAGACGATTTGGCCAATTATACAGAGTACTAAACAGAAATTCTAAACTATCCATAGAAAACAAACTGATAATATACAAGACAGTACTGAAACCTATCTGGACCTACGGACTTGAACTGTGAGGGACAGCCAAATTTTCTAACATCAATCGCATTCAACCCTTCCAATGTAAAGTCCTCAGAACCATAGTTAATGCTCCTTATTATGTCACCAACCGTACCTTACACCGCGACCTAAATATTCCATTTATTTTAGACCTTATACCATTAAAATTCTCTACATTCCATCAGAACCTTATCCATAACTCTAATCCCCTAGCCCAATCCTTATCCAGCTCAACACATTCTTACCCTCCCCCTAGAAAGTTGAAACGACAGTGGCCTCGAGATCTCTTGAAACATGTATATTGGAGTTCTGGCATTGGCTAGATTCTCCACTCACGTGCTGTATGCTTGAGAATTGTATATAGTTATGAGTGACTTTTGTATATATGTTTATAGATTTTGTTTTGTATATATGTATAATGTATTATTGTTATATAAATTTATTGTTTTGTATATATCGTGTGAATGTAGTATGGATGTTGTACTTTATTATCACTATTAAAAATGTCCTAAATTGGACTGATTGTAATATTACTCAATAAAGAATTGTTTCAACGATAAGATTTGCCGCAAAATACACACTGGCCATTATGCGGCACTCGGTCATTTGAATTCAGGGCACCCTGAAAAGTATATTCCAGTTTAAAAGACATTACAAACTTTTCACGACCGCTTACTTTATATTTAATATATAGTTTATATATTAATATATTTTATACTATCCGTTACTATATATTTTATAAATACATAAGTGATACTAATAAGAATGATAATAGAACCAGATTACATTCATCGATGCGTTAATAGTTTTATAAATACAAAGGTATTCCGCAAAATTTTAATTGAATAAATTGGCGTTTTAGTATAATACACTAGTAGGGAACACATAGTTTTCACGTTACTTACAACGATTTTAAATTAATGATATACACAATAGATTCAAATCCTCTGTCCATCCCCGTTGTACACGCTCCAGGTCTTCAGATTTATACACCACTGCCCACCGAACTGCACATTGCGACAGATCTTTTCTCATTCGATCCTCAATCCTATGGAATTCTATCCCTCCTTCCATCCGTCACTCCAACTCTCTTTCTACCTTCAAATCCCGCATATTTAATCATTTAATGAATATCCAGGCTCAATAGAATTGTAATTAAGATTTTTTTATTTTATTTTTATTTTGTTGTGGTTTTCTTCACATTTAAATATGTCTAGTTTATACACGTATGAGTAATTCTTAACTTGTTTATATGTATTTAATATGCTTTAAGACTCCAAAGCACACTCTGTATATTCTATTCTAAAGGGACATGTCCCAGAATAATAAAGAATTTATTTATTTGTTACTTAATAGCCAAACACTTCTCTGTAGCAATATCAAAATATTTTAAATACTTTTATAAGTGAAAAATTAAACTAAACCATATCCAAACCGATGTCATACTTTTTACTAAACTTCAGCCTATAATAAACAGATATGTAAAAACTGATGGTAACTCCTTACCATATGCAAAATCTGTTGCTTAGGTGTCCTACTAGATTCAAAGTTTAATTTTAGCAACCACATTAACATGAAAATTAATAAAGCTACTGGGATCATGCTAAAGTTATTTCTATTACTTTGTAAATACTCAAAACTTAATATAAAAATAATTAATAAAAAGATAATTTACTATCTTAATATCAGACATACTATATATTATACTTGCCCTGTATAAATATTGCAGAATATAGTTTTAATTTCAGAGATGGACACTAATTGATCTCATGCATTAGTGTTTAAATCTGCTTGGCATATTAACTTTTATTTACAAGTTAACTACAGATTTTTTCAAATCTTGTGAAAACAGTGAGCATGAACACATTAGGGACATTGCAAATAAATCCAAGCCTCATTTAACGTATAAAATTGTCAAATAAAGGCTAAAACATGTTGTTCTATAGTAGTAATGATTTTTTTTTTTTTATTTATGATTTTTATATTTAATTATTTAAGACGAAATATATGATTAGTAGCAGAAATGGTGGCGATCTTGATGATATCAATATTTCAAATCATACTTTTGAACACGTAGAGAAATTCAAGTATTTAGGTTCAATGATAACAAGAAAAAATGAAATCCAGGAAGAAATAAAGTCCCGGTTAATGGTGGGAAATGCGTGTTATTATTCAGTTGCTAAATCACTTAGCTCGCTGCTTCTGTCTAAAAACTTAAAGGTTAGAATTTATAAAACTATTATTCTTCGAAGGTTCTTTACGGATATGAAACGTGGCCGCTTACTTTGAAGGATGGACAACGGCTTAAGGTTTTCGAAAATAAGGTGCTGCGTAAAATATTTGGTCCGAAGAGAGATGAGGCCACTGGGGAGTTAAGAAGGTTGCACAACGTGGAATTGCGGAGTTTGTACCCTGTGTATATAATTCAGTTGATAGCATCGCGGAGACTCAAATGGGCGCGTAAAGTTGTTGGGCTCGGTGAGGAACGGATTCCGAGAAAATCGGTATTCGCTGAACCGACTGGTAGACGTCCGAAAGGTAGGCCGAAGCGTCGATGGGAGGATTGCATTAACGCTGATCTCGGGGGCTTGGGCTTGACCGGTGAACATTGGACGAGTCTGTGCAGGCGAAGTTTGGTGGTATCGGCATCGAACCTTCGGGTTCGGTAAGCCTATTATTATTATTATTATATTTAATTATTTGTTTTCTCATACAAGATTGAAACGACAAGAAACTGCTACTTCAACAATTACTAGACAAACGTTCTAATCTTCCACTTAACTACAAATGACACGTCTACATGAGTATCATAAGGCCGATATGGAGCTTTGGGGTTCTACTAAACCATCGAATTCTTCCCGTATCCAATCCCTAAATCTAAAATCCTTCGTAAAATCCTCAACGCTCCTTACTTTGTCACGAATAAACTAATCCATGAAGACCTTAGTGTTCCGTATGTTGCTGATTAGGCGCGATCTAGATATCATTCCTTTCATGACAAACTCCATTCCCACCCTAATCCTCTAGTTTCAATCCTTTCTTCCTCTTTAATTCCTGACGATCCTCCGAGGCGTATGAAAAGAAGATGGCCCCGAGACCTTCTAGTTTAGAATATTTTTAGAATGCTTCCATCGGAAAGCTTCTCTACATGTGTTTCATGCCTTTTTATATTTTATTCCAATTTACTTGTTGTATTCCATTATACAGTTGTAAATTCCAATAAATAAATTCAATAAAAACTTATTTGTTTATATCTTTTTGTCTATGTCTTTGGAGATTTTTTTGTTGTTAATTTTCCCTCTATTATTCTTCTTATTTGTTAACTTATAGCTAAGTATTATAATAATTGCTTACATGTAGAGTGTACAAAAGCCTTGAAACACAATTATATCTTGTGTAACTTTTAGCTTTATGTAACTTTAATCGACAATAAAATACTTACACATATATCCATCTATTGAAACGAAGGATTCTTTAAAAGAATATTTTATTAACGAGAATGTTCGGTACTATCATCAAAAGCGAACAAGATCTGACTCATAACAGATTTTTAATATCCACATAAAAAGATTAAAAAAAAATGTAATTTAAAACCGTGATGTCTCTCCCCAGGCAGCTTTTTCCCGGAAACCGCCCTCTTCTATTTGGCCTTAACAGGACGCTACAGGAACAGGTGTTTAATTTCATCTGTAAATATTAACATCCATCTCATTCTCGTATTCAGTATGTAGATCCAGTTTACAAAAAAACAAAAAAAACATTTCTTTCTCTTCATCAACGTTTGCCAGTTTTTTATTTCATTAATTAAACATACGTCAGGTTTTGATATGGATAAACCGATACTCGTTGACAATCAGAAGGGGAAAAATCGGGTGTGCAAAGGATGTCTGTTGAACTTTCAGTTATTTTCACTTGTAAATAAATTGCTTCCGTTTACCAAACTTTAACAAAAACAATCGCAAAATTATTTTCCATTAAACTTGTTCTATCCTTGTTTCAGAGTAAATGTAATATTTATTTATTTTTATGTTACCATCCACCGTAATCGAGTGATCAAGTAAGAAGATTAGTATGAAGCAAGTAGAAATATACAGGTTTTATGAAATATTTCTTTCGTTTAATTCATAAACGAGCCATAGTTTAGTTATACCATCGTATCGTTGTGTAATATTGTAATAGCATAACTAACACACGTTTAAGAAAGATAGTATGTTAAATGTATGTTAATAGCTTATAATATAATATATAATATCACGGAAGGATGTCCGTTCTCGATCACCCTCGAACAGACAGAGGGTAAAGATACCCATAGTAACCTAATCTACTATGCACAGAGACCAAGACCCTTCATAGGTTGTAGTGGCACAGGGGTTTTCTTTTTTGTTTGTTTGAAATGACAAGAAACTGCTCGAAGTGACCAATTACTACAACACTTACAAGTATTTTCAAAACTTCCAGTATATTACAAAAGACTCATTTACATCACTGTTATCAGACCTATTTGGACGTACAGAATCGAGCTTTGGGGCTCTATTAAACCATCTAGTTCCTCCCGCATCCAATCCCTCATTTTGTCACAAATCAACTCATCCATGACTTACTGACCAAAACATCCTATTTGTTGCAGACAGCCCGTGATAGATAACCCTCTTTTAATCCTAAACTCCCTGCCCACACAAATCCACTTTTTACGCAAATTTTCTTCCTTAGATATACCTGATAACCCTCCGAGGTGATTGAAAATTAGATCGCCTCGGGACCTACTGTCTTAAAAAAAATTACTAACGGAAGTAACTTAAACTCGTGTGTTATGCGAGCGAATTGTTTTCTTCTTTTATAAATACAACTTCATACAAAACGACTTTATTCTTTCTTTGATAACCCCTTCCTTCCTTCGTACATGTTCCTTCCGCACTCTATGTTCTATAGCTTCACATCACAATATCATTTTGATCAATGATGATAAAATAGATATTCCTAAGATATCACATATATATTTACAAAATAAAGTATAGAATAGGTTAGAAATCAGTTTTTATAGTGAGACAGACTGCCTTATAGTAGAAGATCCGAAATTGAAACGATCTTCACCGAGCTGATAATATTGGGTTGTTTCACATGAAATGTCCGTTTTTATAGTTTCTGAAATACATAAAGGATTTTGCAGGTCTCTGTTCTTTTCATCCGAATGTTAATATATTTAAAGTAAACAGTTATTAATTCTCTACCTTTGTATTATAAACATTAGCTTCCCAATCAATTACCCACATTTTAGTATACCTCCAAATATGAACATGAAAACACGCGATTTTCGAGTAATATTTTTGTACGAGTTTAAACTCGGCCATTCAGCAGCTGAGGCCGCTAGAAATATTTGCAAGGCGTTTGGGGAAGGGAATGTATTAACACTCCCATACATTAGTACGAACCATTCGCCGTCGGTTTGCTAAGTTTTCAGCTGGGGATACCGACTTGGAAAACTTGCCCCGAGGAAGACCTCCGTCCGTATTAGACAACGATGTCCTCAAACATACAGTAGAAGGAAACCCCTGCCAAACAGTTAAAGGTCTCTCGGCACAACTAAATGCAAGTGCATCTACCGTTTCCAGACATTTAAAGTGTATTGGGAAAGTAAAAAATCTCATGATGGGTACCTCATGATGTCACTGAGCGGCAACAAGACCACATGTTTCAAAATATACCGTGCAAAAATTGAAAGAACTGGGCTACGAAGTTCTTCCGCACCCACCATATTCTCCCGACTTGTCTCCAACAGATTACCACCTGTTCAGGAATTTAGACAACTTCGTCAAAGGAAAACTTTTTGAAAATGATGATCAAGTGAAAAGTGCGTTTTCAGATTTTGTTTTACTTCATAGCTCTGAGCTTTTCAGTTCGGGGATAAAAATGTTGGTGTCACGTTGGGAAAAATGTGTAGAAAAAGAAGGTCAATACTTCGAATAAAATTATCTTGTTTTTATATTTTATTTTTAATAAAAATCCTTTATCTTGAAAACGGACATTTCATGTGACATAACCCAATACAACTTATATCGTATCCTAATATATCTAGCCGCCATTTCGCTCTGTCCGGACAATCTTCCTCAGTGAGGCCTCTAGCCGCCATTACTTCATGTAGCTCTTCCATCCACCTCTTTTCCGACCGACCTCTCTTCCTCCTTCTATGCAGATCATGGCGGAGAACTGTTTTCGGCCATCGGTCGTCCGGCATCCTCATAACATCTCCGTAACAGCTCAGCTTTCTTGTTACCTTTTCACTGATTACATGATTTAGGACGTGTTGTGATCTCGGTACCTCACAGCTACGTCTCCAGAATATCCATTTTCATTGAGACAAGTTTTCTTGCTGAGCCAGCAGGAATAGTCCATATTTTTGAGGCATACAGTGTGGTGCTTTCGACTAATGCATGTAAGAGCCTCTTCTTTGTACTAAGCTGGACATAGTTATTCTATAGGACGGAATTTAGTGTTCGTATTACTTTTCTCCCTCTGATGACCTTTTCATCGACATCATTTTTGCTGCTGCTGTCCTTTGAAAGATAAGTTCTTAAATATTTTAAGTGTTACATCCCTCCAACTTTTAGAGCTGAGTTATCATTGTTGCCAAATATTCATTTATAAATTCAACTTCATTAAATCACTAATTAATCGTTTTTCGAATACATACGAAGGCACGTCGAGGCGGTTTCATGTATCCCATCTTTATAACGAATCAAATTGGCTTTTTTCCCACACCCGTAGACTATACTTCCTTGGATCTTCCCTATACCAAACCATAAACTCCCAACATCCTTCCTATATATATAATCTCCTGCAGTTCAAACTCTCAATTCATGCATTAGAAACGAGATCCCGAACCTTTATATCCCTTCACACAGAACAAAAAAATATGAATGTTCCTTTCTGGCCCGTTCGACCAATTTCTGGAATTCTCTTCCATCAAACATCCGTCATGCTCCCTCCCTCTATAAATTCAAATACCATCTCTTTCATTACCTTTTAGCATTCCAAAATGACGCTACCTGACAATTTAATCATTTTTAATAAAATTGTATTCAATATTCTTATTATTTTTATTTCCAGAAGTATTTATTTATGATTTTTCAGTTGTTTTTTTTTATCTTGAAAACTTCTTTGGTTTCAATCGTCATAGTATTTTTTATATTGTATTTAAAAGACTTTGTTTCTTATTTTTGGAGTATATTATTTTCATTTATGTTTTAATTAGTTTATCTTTTATTAATTCTTAGCCAATTAAAGATCCTGTAATTTTGTAAAGCTTATGTTATTCTTAGAAGACTAAATATCAGAATAATGTAAATATTCATTTTTTTTTCTTTTTGTTTTATATTTAAACTCATTTTTTTTTTTTTTTTTTTTTTTTTTTTTGTTCAACACAATTATTTTCTGAGGATTGTTTTTATTTTATTTGTTTATTTTATTTTATGTATATATTTATCCAAAATCGTAAATATTAGTTAATTATGTTCATTTTGTCAGTTGGCCAGACATGTATATTATAAACTGTACAAATTTATTATTCTCAAGGGACACTGTCCCAGAATTAGAGATTTCTACCTTTTATTTAAAAACAAAAGGTTCTTCTGGGACTTTGATGAGGGTCTTAAATGTGATGGAAAAGATGGAATAAGGATTCTGGAAGAAGTAATGGGAACTACATTTTCCGAAGAAGTGATGAAGAGCATGAAAGCAGTTCTTGAAGAGGATCTCCGTAGCGGTGAGGCGGCCCCCAATAACAGTCAACCTTCTACCTCCAGTGCTAGTTCAAAAAACGAAGGAAAGTTAGTGTAAAAAATGGTATCAGTGAGAGTGTTAATAATTTAGGTGAGATAAATATTTTATTTTATAATATAAGGGGAATTAAATCTAAAGAAAATGTTTTTTTTGAATTTGTCAAAAAATTCGATATTTTTTTGTTGGTAGAGACATTTCTAGTATAAGAAAATGTTTGATTTTATAAACAAAAATTTTTAGATTTCTAATTGAAGTTTATAGGTGCTAAAAAAAGGAGGGATAATAGGAAGAGCCAGTGGGAGATATCTATCTATATGGATTTAATAAAACAAAATTCAATACAAATCAAGTTGAATACTGCATTATTCAAAACAAAATTTATATTAAGTTAAAAATTAATGAAAAAATAATATATCTGGTTCCGATCTATTTAAATTCCAGTAATTGGAATAGTGAATTTGATGAAGTAATAGAATTAATTGAATTGACTAGAAATTATGATGTTCTTATCGGTGGAATGCTCACACTGGAAAATTGAAAATATGTCCTAATGAAATTTTAGAGGGAACAAACTTAACAACTGAAATCAGAAATTCAAAAGACGGTAAAATAGATGAAAGAGAAATTAAAGTCGCGGAATTTTGTGAAGATAAAATACAGAAACTTTTTGGTACAACATTTTAATTATTAAATCTTTACAATCAATAAAAATAAATCATAACGTTACTAAAAAAAATATATATATAAATTATTATCAAAACTGAAAAAAAAAAAAAAAAAAAAAAAAAGAACAAGGGGCAACTCGACAGACGGCTTAGCGCCATTGTCTTGTGGGCTTTGATCTCAAAAAAATGTATATATATGTTATTACTATTTTGTATATTATGTAAATAAAGCATTTATTCATTTATTCATTCATTCATTCACTGTCCCAGAATAAATTTTATTTTCTATTTCTATTTCTATCTACATATTTTTATGGAAAAATTATATAATATGTTAGATTGTAGTCACAAATAATATCATCTTTATAATAATATCCTGAGTAGCTAATCTATTCAAACTACCTTTATATATTCATAAGAAAATTCGGTACACTTCATCCCTGTTGCACAGGGTGCAGGATGCTAAGGGAAAAAGAGGGATTCTTAAGATGGAATACATTGACCCTTTGAGGCTGCTAGATAATAATGTATTCGCCCCTAGGAGGCATTGATCCCTTGTTAAATAATTCAATAGATTAAGGCTGAGTTATCATTAGGCAGCGCCGGTGTTTAGGGGGCTAAGATCTATGGCGGGGCGGCTATTTATCAACTTTCAACCGCCTCGTCTCCACACTTGTGTGACTTTCATTACGCTTTATCCACGTCTGGTTTTTCGAAATTTATTTATTCATCTCATTTCGTGCAATAATATAAACACGGGGCGTTAAAAATAAGCAATTACCAATGAAAATTAATTAAAAAGTATATGTTATTTTTCTACATATTGCTTTCACTTACTTATATATAAAATTTATAGTTTATTTGTTTATTTATTTATTTAACGTCACTTTATGCTACTATGGCTAATCGCACGATGCTACAGTGGGAGTCCTAAATTTTGCCTATCCAGGTTTTATTAGGATAGGGATCTTTAACGAGTACCTGACATCGTACAGGCTCGGGACAACCTTTTAACGTCCCATCCGAAGAACGGCATAACTAAGGATTTTTTACTCCCATTAAAAAATCCTAGGACCACCTGCGGGTTTGAACCCATGACCTTTGGCATAGAAGGCTGTCATGCTAGCCACCCAGCTACAAGTGATCCCTGAAATTTATAGCAAGCGAAGTTATTGTGATCTTGAAAATTTTAGAATTTCAGTATTCAACGAAAATACGAGTTTTAGCGTCAGCAGAGTCCAAATAAATAAGTCACGTCATAACTTCTGTGTGTGTGTTTCTCGCACAAAAAAATTCATATTTAAGACAACTATAAGGCCGAGATGTTACAGCAATTTTTTCTTCAAAATCAGCAAACCAGAATAACCACTTTATAACATATATTTTGTACCTTTTTACGATTTTCTTAAAAACGGTTATAACGATTTCGATTTAACTCACAATACATATGTAAAACAATACTATGTGCGTTTCATTCTCATTGAAATAGTCTCACGTGGCTTTAATGCCGATATTTTATTTTTTCTCCTTCTAGAGAAACTAAAATATTAACCTTATCATTTAAAATTTAAAAATCCAGCAAAAAATGGAGACAAACCAGAACATTACCGCCCGGTATGTTTGCTTCCAAGATATTCCAAGGTATGTTTTCGAAAAAGTAATTATCAACTACTTAAGAGATTTCTGCACGGATCACGACATTATTCCTCCCGAGCAAACAGGGTTCCAATCTCAGTTAAGTACTGAGCATCCACTGATAAGGCTACAAGCGGACGTTACAAGAAATCTAAGAAATAATCTGGCCACAGCAATGATTTCTATGGATTGTTCTAAAGTCTTTGACTCTGTGTCGCATGGATCGCTATGTCAACAACTCATGACCTTAGATGTCCGGAGCAACTTTTCTCAATCATAAAGTCATTCCTTATGAAAGGGATGTCTCGGTTAAGGTGGGAAACAGTTTATCCAAGCCCATAAAAGTGAATCGTGGGGTTCCCCAAGGTGCCGTCCTCTCTCCCATTTTATTTAACTTGTACACGGCTCGCGTAGTAGGAGAAAACTACGACCATTGCAAAGTACTAACTCATCCAAGGCAATGGCGTATGCTGAAACCACTGCAAACAAAATAGTGGAAAAGCTCCGATTTTTAAATATAATCGCAAATCCTGAGAAAACGATAGAAAATGTAAAGAAATCTATTTCCAGGACAATATTATATCTAGGAATCAAATTTGACCGACACTTGACTTTTGCAGGTCACTTTAGAAAAAAACTAAATCATGTTAGAAACAAGTCGTACAGACTAGCCCTTTCTCCTCACCTCGCCACACTTAAGTTTGCGACTGAAAATCATTATTTACATCAGCTTCATCCGGCCAGCTCTGCTGTACGGTGCTCCTATGTTTCCTCATATCACACAGCACACAGCGAAGAAATTGCAGCAATTTTAAAATGGGGTGGTAAAAAAAAAATATGCAGAAGCACTTCACTCTGGAGGAAAAAAACTCTCAATGTCCTTACAATTTTGAACATCCCAACTGTGCAAGAGTTTATGAAGCGACGTCAGATCAAGTTTTTTTAAACTACAAAACAAATTGCAAATCCGCTAGTTTCTAGCTTAATACCTCCACCAGCCCCAAAACGGTGGCAAAATGCTGTTGTATCTCATTAAGTTATTTAGAATAAGATAGGCTTAAGTTTTTTATTTAAGTGACGCTTTATATCATGAATTTAGCATTTCTTTTACGATTATTTCGAAAACAGCTTTAACAATTTTAATTAACTACATTTATATAAAATAAAATGGGATTAAATTTTATGTAGGCTTCATTCTGATTTTCCTCTCTTTTTTTTAACATAAGAATAGTGATGTATATAGTAGATATATAATATACCGTTGAAATCTAAAGATTTCAGAAAAAAAAAATAGTTCTACACATAAAAATTTACTATATTGTAAATAGTGATAAATGTCAGGTGAAACTAAGTTATTATTGGTGATAATTATGTTATAGATAATTTAATCCAAAACACACGTTTCGAAAGAAAGTCAACTCAATTCTTCAACCTTTTTTAAATTCTAACTTTATTTAAAAGTTCTTAGATTGATTCTTTCTCTTCAAATCTATATCCGCCTTAATTTATGAAAAACTACTGTCGGATTTAAACCTCCTCCGGGATTATTACATGTATCCAATGTGCACATAATATTTAACAACACTAATGCTACCCGGGATCAGGGTCCTGTTTCCATACAGGAAAGGCGGGCATGCTCGCTCCAGGCGGCATTAGCCCCACCATTTACAGAATTTACTTCTGTGGGGCTCTCCTGGAGTTTCTCTCTCCTCATCAGACAGCAGTCCTGAACGGATTACATCCCGGGCCAGAAGAGTAGCCGTCCTGAACGGATCGCCGTCCGTTCAGCCGCTGTATCGAGAACAGGACCGACGGAGCGCGGACCGAGGACTTCCGGGAAGACGAGATTGAGGACGCCGCCCGCCAGCCGTAAATATTAACAGGGACCTGATTTATACATATTATAAATTAATAAATACTTTAAAGCGAACGAGTTATTTTTTGTTAAGGCACAATAAAGGGCTCCCGGTAATAAAACACTTGCCGGGCCCCCAAGTTGTACACCACTTTAACACATATTTTAAAAATAATACTTCAAAGAATATAAATGAATAGACTACAAATTATGAAGTTACTTCTAACTCTTTGTTACTGAAAGAACTTTAGTTTTAACATTCCTCTTATTAAAAATATAAATGAATTACATTAATAAGAGTATACAAAATTGTTCAATAAATTTAAAGGTTTTGACATCGGTTATAACTTCGGATAATAAAGCTAAAATAACCTGAGGTGATAAATAAAGTTGATTTTGAAAAGAAATTGTAAGTATTCACTTCAAACATACCGTATCTACAAACGTGAAAGATTTTGTTCTCTATTAAAAATGCAATGCATTCATACTAAATCCTATTACCTGCAGAATAAAACTAGCTATTTGAGAGCGAAAACATACACTTCGGGCTTCGAGGAACAGTAGGTGGTAATTCTGGCCTGGATTGAATATTCAATGAATTCCTTGTTTGCATAATTCTTTTATCGAAAAGGTTCAAGCTGTTTTATTTCCTTTTTATATGCAGGCGAGGGTAGGAGAAAAAAAATCTTGATGAAAGTCTCTGAAATAGAAACTAACGTCGAATGGGATATTTTATCAAGTGATTAAGATACTCTAAATAGGAAAAATTCTTATTACATTAAATAATTAATTAACCTTTGTAAATCAAAATGAAAAGAAGAAAAAAAACTTTTTATCAGCTCAAAATATAAGATTTTACTCTTAAAAATGCTTAGAATCTATTAACACACCCATTCCATTTTCGATACTTGGTTATTTTGAATCAGATCCTAAATGCTAATTGCGGAATTGAAAATTTGAGTATTATTTGCATATACACTTTATCAATAAGTTAAAAAAAGTAAAAATATATAATTGTTCAGATTTTTTTTTTTTAATACTAAACTTTTAAAATTGATGAAATGCCTTTCCTCCTCTTTTTTATTTTATTTTTTATTTTCTTGAAATTTTTAAATAAATTCAACAGTTTGAAAGATTTTTTTTTTTGATTTTATTAGCACCGTATCGTCACCATAATGATAAAATGATACAATTTATAATGAGCTCAACTGTAACTCAGCTTTCCGGCTAAGTAAGAGGCCATGTGATCCCCAGGTTCTGCTTTTCCCTCCATAAGTGGAACGAAAAAAACAGTCAGAGATTCCTTCAGCAGATTGTAAATATTTTATATAGCTATAAGTGCGTTCGTTTTAGGTTAATTTATTTGTTAGCTTTGTATTTATGTTATTCAAAGTTTATTTTGTTAGTATATATATATATATATATATATTATATATATATATATATATATATATATATATATATTTATTTATTTTTATTTTTTTAAATTTAACTTATCCTTTGTTTTCCGTAAATATTGTCTGATTGTGGACTCATAGCATTATTGCTTTAGTTCATATTAAACCAATTTTAACATATTTCAAGTTTTTTTTTTTTGGGTTTTACTTTTAAGCAACATACAGACTTTGTTAAGATCATGTATTTAATTTCGTTATTTAAATCAATTTCAAAGAATTCTAGACCAGTATTAAAAAATTAAAACATCAACTACGCTAGGTAAACCCAAGTTATTCCCAAAAGTTTGACTTCAACCCTAAGTAATCTGATGTAGCAAACTTATGAATTATTTCAAAACTTTTCATCAGAAAGTGTAATCTGCATGCGAATAATGGATTTTGTTAGCTGGGAGTTCTACAGTTCCTCCTTTCGTTTCGAAAAAACGAAAATAGTTTTCAATTAATGAAATTAAAATGGAATACTTTAAGATAAATATTATATAATAGATGACATAAGGTTTATCATCTGTTCACTATTTCATGTGATATTTATCAATCATTTGGATTTTTTCACAGTCGTTTATCAAGAAGTTACTTTATAAGCTTTAGGTAAATACAAATAAGAGCCTTATGATAATGCCTTAAAATTTATACTAAAATCGTAATAAAAACCAAATAAAAAATTAACATTTTTTAAGGTAATTAATTAATAATTATGGAATATTTTGCCAGCTAAGAATAATAAATAATAATGAATAGAATATATTTTATTTGTGAAAGATAAAGTCTTATACAAAATCCACTACATAATATACAATTATAAAACAAAACTGTGTCTAGTGCTCCATTACAAAAACAATAAACCAAAGATATGAAATGTATTGAGGATACTAAGGGTGGAAATTCTTTATTAGAGAACTATTATATTAATTAAATAAATGTTAATAAGTCTTTGTCGGCAAGAGATCAAAAGGCGTTTACCTGAATCTATGGGGCCCCCTGCGATACCTCGGGAAACTTCTAGACCTTAGGACAAAGGACACTCGGCTTGTGGTACTTTCCATATCAGCCCCGCCCGAGGTGACAACGATGAGGAGAAGATTTGAAAGAGTCAGTCAAGTTCTATCCTCAAGATGAGGAGAGTCTTTATTCAAACCATGAGAAGTCTTATTCCATCCTCAGGAAGATTGTGAGTCGGGTTCCATCAGAAGAAGGATGTCCGTCTGGGGGTCAGAGATAGAGCAGCAGGAGATCTAAGAGCCAATAACAGATTCCACCTTCGCCAGCTGACTAAGTTTTTAAAGGTATTTCTTTTTGTAATATTGTATGGCAAAGGTAGTAGTGAAAATGTCCCTCAGTATTCTCAATAAACGTTCTAGGCAATGTATTAATATAATTTATATGTGTAAGTTAATAATCATAATAGTGTATTAATTGAATCTTGTTTACTTTAATCTTACCCTGCATGCCACCTCTTGGATTGGTAAACTCGATACCTTTGGAAAGGAAATCCAATGGTGTCATTAAATATAGTTTATATATAGATTAAATATATTAAGTAAGCTAGTTTTTGAAGGCACCGCTGCCTTAGAAAAGCAGCCGGTAAAAAATATAGCAGATAAAACAAGTACTCCTTAGCAAAAAAATACAAAAAAAAAAAACAACAACATAATATTAAACATAAAGTAATGAGAATTGTTTTAAATAAACGAAAGTGTAATATAAGTAGAGATATGAATTGGTTTGTAAAACTATTTACATACTACTATTTGCATGTCACTTACATGTCAATCATACTTATGACAAAATCCTTAGTTATTCCGTCCTTCGGAGGGGACGTTAAAAGGTGGTCTCGAGTCTGTGCGATGTCAGGTACTCGTTAAAGATCCCTAACCTAATAAAACCTGGATAGGCAAAATTTAGGACTCCCACTGTAGCATCGTCCGATTAGCCATAGTAGCATAAAGTGACGTTAAATAAATAAACAAACAAACATACTTATGCCGCAATATAAATATAGAGTCTCTTCAATTTAGTCACTATCAAAGTTCAATATATTTTTAATGTCGCAAGATACGAATATGTTTGTTTTTAAGATATATTGTCTATTTTCTTTATTAGGGAAAGGCGTGGTATAATCTAATGTTCTCAGGTTCCTGGGTTCGAATCCCGGCTATGACATAATATTATTTATTCAGTTATTAATATTATTTATTAATTCAGCCGGGAGGAATCCCAAAGTATGGAGGGAGACTACTGGGGCAGATCCAGCCTCTTTACCAGTGGGTACCCAAATTGGTGGAAAAACCTGACTGCTGTGCGTGATCAAGGCCTAATCACCTCATTGCACGGCCGTTGGCCAAGAAACAGTATGATTCTCAATATATACTGAGCCCAAGACCCTTCATGGGTTTTAGAGGTACAGGACTTTTTTAAAGGTCTATTTTTTTGAAGATTGTCTTGAATGTGATGTTTTCTGTTTCCATGGTGTGGTTTAATGCGCTCAGGGTTTCCTGAGTTAGTTGGCTGATACACCTTATATATTTTTTTTTTTAATTTAGACTGTTTGTAAGATATGTCTCAGGTTTGATTAGGTTTAAACTGCAGAGTGATCGGTATATGCTGTTACTGCTTGAGTTAACTGTTCTATTAATATAAGTTGAAATGTTGTGGCTCTTCGTTTTTATTTTATTTTATAGCATCCACAAACAGGCCCAGGCTGAATTACAGGTGATAAACTAAAATTAATCTTATTCCATTTTACAGATTTTAACAACAATAATAATTGTAATCGGTTCAGGATCTTTTCAAGAATATCGCTTTTACATTTCAATATTCCGTTTTCGTATGAAGCATTAAACTCATTTCAACATCCTCATTGGTGTGCTATCATATTAACTTGTGAGTCTCAGTTGTATCCAACTCCAGGGATTTTTGCATCTAACTTCCTTGGCTAAAAAATAATTATAATATGATAGAAACGTATGGAAAATAATCTGGGAAATACTTATTTAAGTGCGGTGTACTTATTACATTCCCTTTAAACAACACTAGAATGATTTTTCGTTTCGAAGCAACAAAAAAAGGAGTCAGACATTTTTTCCAATGCATCATTTAGAACAGTCAGATGTAAACTTATAAGCAGATAACTGAAGACAGGTGCAAACGTTCTAAAAAGATCCAAGATCTGTGATCAGTCAAGTTCGAATATATTATAGTTTAAAGAAAGGGTCGTTGGAAATGACTTATTATTTAAAAGTTTGAAAATTCACTGTTTTATACTCAGTAGGGCATATAAAATAAACCCCTGTATGTCATAGATACAAAGAAGTATTTTTTACAAAACCAAAAAAAAAAAAAAAAGTTCCGCGAAAAGGGAAAAATAGGTAATTATATCTTTGACAAAGGACTCATTACTCAAAGGGGAAATTAAATTTTAATTCAACGAGGTTTCTTCCTGACCCAGACGACGTTTCGTCTGAGAGGCTCCACCCACCACTAATTTTCTTCAAGTCCTCTTTACTTGCTTTGTTAAGTCATTTCGCAAAGTCCTTTATAGCCAACTTTTGTTTTCCTTTCTCATTTATTCATATGTCATATTATATTTTAATTTCCTGCAAGTTTAGATTTATTCTAAAAGGATTTTTTTAGGATATGCTATAACTTTTATAATATGCCATATTAATTTTCGGTGGTAGGATTAAGTAATAAACTTTGACCAGCACAGTCTGACTGGAAATAGCTACTAACCTGGAGTATAATTGGTTTACTTAAATATATAAGGTTTATACTATGATTATGGTTAGTGATATAATCTATCATATATATTTAAGAAATAAGGTTGTTTAACGTTGTTATTATTATTGTTTTACGTTTATCTCATGATACTGAAATAGTTACGATTGTCTTTCGGCATTCTTATTGATTTCTTCAAGAAACATGCCAGACAACTTTTATTGCGTTGTTTCACATGAAATGTCCGTATTTATAGTTTCTGAAATACATAAAGGATTTTGCAGGTCTCTGTTTTTTTTCTTCCGAATGTTTACATATTTAGAGTAAAAAGTTACTAATCCACTACCTTTGTATTATAAACATTAGCTTCCCAATCAATTACCCACTTTTTAGTATACCTCCAAATATTAACATGGAAACACGTGATTTTCGAGTAACATTTTTGTATGAGTTTAAACTCGGCCATTCAACAGCTGAGGCCGCTAGAAATATTTGTAAGGCGTTTGGGGAAGGGAGTGTTAATGTACGAACCATTCGCCGTCGGTTTGCTAAGTTTTCAGCTGGGGATACCTTGAAAACGGACATTTCATGTGACACAACCCAATAGTTTCCGTGACTAAGTTTTTTTTTTTTTTTTAGTTCATACTATCACCCTTTAACAAGAACGGCAAGCATTCAGTTGTTGCACACAGTGTATCTTATCCTGCCATTAAATATAAAACTCTTACTAACAAAACAAAAAAATGTATAAATAATTAAGTAAACCTGCCCTTTTTGACAAGGTACAATTTTTTATTGTGTCTAATAACGTAAAGAACATATATACCATTTTGCAAGTAACATAAACAAAAAAATCTGAGATTTAAAAACTAAAAGCATCAAGAAACTGTGATGCATGATACCATCATACATTCAGTATAAAGAACTCACTGAAAAAATATTAATAGTGAGGACAATTCAATGAATATCGAATATGCAACCTTAAACCAGCCTGGAACTACACTGTTGTCTAACATGGAACATAGCACTGTCTGAATGATGTTAACACATTGTATTTTACATGAGTTAACAAACCGTCACCATGAAGAAATCCAGTATAAGTCCCATCAGTAACTTTTAAGGTTTTATAATACGTAGTAATAGAGTCACGCCACCATGAGGCCATAGTGCACCTGCAGATCACACCATATTCCTTGAATCTTATTCAGCAGTCCTATTAACCTATATATACCCTGTCCCTTCTCCCAGGACACACACTCACTCTCTTTAAGTCCTCGCAGTAATTACGGTACGTAATCTATGTCAGATCTAGTATAGCCATATTGTTATTATCAAGATTGTCATTATTGTCTTTTAAAGTGTTATTATCGATATTTTGTAACTTTTGAATAAATAAAATATTTTTTTTACAATAACGAGTACGAACACCAAAATTGGCGCCCGAACAGGGACTGCATATTTTTATCGCAGTTTTAAGAACCGAGTTTCCGCAGATCCGAACTTTTTCCGCAAATCCAGAATTAGGACTACCGCCTAGGATTCCTCACCTGTGAAGACTCAAGATTTTGGCTTACCTACCGAGGACTACCAACTTCGAGATCTTCAGATTCTGGACGAGTTCACTCACCCCGAGCATCTCGCAACGCAGGCAAAGTCTCTTATCTGCACTCAACCTTGGCCGGACTTCACTGTCGTCAGGTATCCAGCTCAAGGACAGATCTTCACACCCCGTCGAAGATTATTTTGACAGCGTACTCAATTTTTGTAAGTTAATTTCCTTTACTATTGTAATTTTATGTCTGATGATTATTTAAATTCTTTAATCCTGCGAGTAAATAATTTAACATTAACTACAAATATGGCAAGCTTTCAAATTAAATCGGCAGACTACGATCATATCCCTAATTTTAATGGAAATCCACACAATCTGTTAAAATTCGTGACAGTTTGTAGACAAGTTTACCAAATCGTGTGTAAACCGGACAACTCGTTTAAGGAACTAAACGAACAAAGATTATTAAGTAAACTTTTAGCAAAACTTACGGATGAAGCTGATTATATAAATACAACGTGCGAATTTAGTCGTGTTGAAGAATTACTAAATTATCTCGAAAGAACCTTCAGAGACAGCCGCTCAATTGAACAATTATCGCATGAATTATTTAATAACAAAATACATCATAAGGAACACCCTCTTGATTTCCTTCAAAGAATTGATAAGATCCGCACTTTAATAATTTCTAAACATCGGATAGAAAACACACCAAATAGAGAAACAATTATTAGCGCATTAGAGAAAAGTATTCTTTATTTTTTTTACACTAACATGCCCCTTCACATAAGAACATATCTTATGACTAAAGCAGAAAAGTTAAGAACATTAGATGATTTGAGAAATTTAATTCAGAATGAGAACCATCTACTCTTCGATGACCTCATAAATTCGGGAAATATGAGAAGACCCGGAGAACATGATTACAAAAGAGGCTTCGACCATAAGAAAAAGTTCGATAAAAAACATCACAAACGATTTAATAATTGGCAAAATCCCAATAACCCGTATAACCCACATAATCAAAGACAAGAGCATCAATATCGACAACAAGAACCTCCACAAGACTACCGGCAGAATAATAATAATAATAATTATTACCAACAATGGCCCCGTCAAGAACAACAAAGGTATTTCAACGGTTCAGGTCGATACCGGAATCAAAATTATAATAATAATAAGAAAGATGAAAATCCAACTGTATCCATGAGAACAGTTAGCGCATTCGGGAATAAACCGAAACAGCCTAATTTCCAAATTCAGCAAGAAGACCCGAAAGACCAAGAAATCAGAGAATTAAGAGAGAAATTAGAAAAATTAGATCCAAATAATTCTTTTTTAGAGAAAGGCCCGCCAGACAATCAAAACACATAAAAGAAGAGAATAAAAGCCAACTGCCTTATGTTAAAGACCACGCGAATCGTAAATGGCTTATTGATACCGGATCTTGGAAGAATTATATAAGACCAGACATTGTACCACCAGATGTTGAAAGAGAAAAAAGAAAATTTTACAATAAAAACAGCAACCGGAGAAGAACTTGGCACGGAATCTATTTCAGTTTATAGCAGAAATAATTTTCTTAAAAACCCCGAAAAAATAAAATTTTATCTATCTAATTTCAGTCCCAATTACGAAATACTACTAGGAAATGAGACAATGAGGGAAATGAAATTTAATATCGATTTCGAAACCAACAAAATAAAAACTCGCTATACAGAGTTTGATTTTATTATGGAAGACGAAGTTTTAAAATTAGTTTTGAAAGAAGGCGAAAATCAGATAAAAGTAGAACAAAATAAAAATCTATATTTTATTGACTATGAAGATGATAAGATTAAAATTAAACCTGGCATCTATGATCAAAATATAATAATCGACAGTAAAGTTAACGAAACCATATATTTACCTTTATACTATTTGCAAAAAGAAGAAGTAGAATTAACAGATTCTAATAAAAAAGGAAACCATGAAATAATAAAACAAATCCCCCAACTAATCAGAACCGACCATATACCTCCTCAAGAAAAATCAAATTTAATTAAATTATTATCGAAATATCCATCAGTATTTAAGACTGAAAATGATCCCCTTTCAGCCACTGATTTATTGGAGCATAAGATTAAAACAAAAACCGAAGACCCGATATATTCGAAAAATTACAGATATCCCCACCAATTCAAAGAAAATATTAAGGAAGAAATTAAAAAGATGTTAGAATCCAAAATAATAAGACCCAGCAATTCCCCTTACAATTCTCCCGTTTGGATTGTCCCGAAAAAGCCAGACGCATCAGGAAAAAGAAAAATACGAATGGTGATTGATTACAGGAAATTAAATCGAGAAACAACCCCGGATAAATTCCCCATTCCTAATATTGAAGACCTTTTAGGCAAATTAGGAAAAGCGACGATATTTACAGCAATGGACCTTTGCTCAGGCTTCCATCAAATAAAAGTCGAAGAAAGTTCTATCCCAAAAACAGCATTTTCTACAGATCAAGGCCACTTTGAATTCCTTCGCATGCCATTTGGACTCAGTAATGCCCCAGCAACGTTTCAAAGAGCCATGAATATCATTTTTTCAGATTCTATTAACGTTTTAGTCTATATGGACGATATTATAATTTTTTCTGAAAATTACAAAGATCATTGGAAACATTTAGAAGAAACTCTTAAAAAGTTAGAAAAACATAACTTAAAGATTCAGCTCGATAAGACAGAATTTTGCAAGAAAGAATTGTTATTCCTCGGACATATTATCAGCGAACGCGGCATAGAACCTAATCCAGAAAAGATAAAAGCAGTAAAAGATTTTAAACTCCCTAAAAATGAAAAAGAAATTAAAAGCTTTTTAGGATTAACTGGTTTCTATAGGAAAATGATACCAAATTACGCAAAGATAGCTTCCCCATTAACGAGATGTCTTCGAAAAGATCAAAAAGAAATCAAACCAGAGTTATATGAAAACGCTTTTGAGAAATTGAAACAACTTGTATGTAGTAGCCCCATTTTGCAAATTCCAGATTTCAATCAGGACTTTTTCTTAACAACTGACGCAAGTAATTTCGCCATTGGTGCAGTATTAGCACAGAAGAAAGATGGAAAAGAACTCCCTGTATGTTTTGCATCCAGAACACTTAATAAAGCAGAACAAAATTACTCAACAACGGAAAAGGAATGTTTAGCCATTATTTGGGCTTGCAATCGTTTTCGACCCTACTTATACGGTAGAAAATTTTTCATATATTCAGATCACAAACCTTTAGAATATTTAAGAACGTGTAAAACACAGAACGCCAGATTAATTAGATGGAAATTATTGTTAGAAGATTTCGAATATGACATAAAATACATTGAAGGAAAGGCTAATAAAGTCGCCGATCATTTATCCCGTTACCCTATTGAAGAAAGGAAATTAAAAGAACCAGAATTTGATATTTTTCATACAGAAAATTCTCCTAATAACTATTCACAAGAAATCGTAGATTTATTACAAGAAATGGGAATAGAAGAAACCCAAGAAGAAGCTAACAATGAAAACTTAGAAGGAATTAATAATGATGAAAACATAGAAGAAAATAATAATGGTGAACACCAAGAAATAATTCAAGATGATATATCTTCTTTAGCAACGCAGCACTCCACAGAATCCTCCGATAACAGAATCTTAATAGTTGATGATAAATCTAGACCAGTAAATGTTGAGAAAAATCAAATAATAATAAAAAAGGGACACGCGAAAATTCAACGCGAAACAATATTCAATAATAAGCAAAGAACAACAATTGAATTTACTTGGCCTTATCATGAAAAAGATTTTGAAATAGAAGAAAAACTTTTAGAAATCTTAAGACCAAATATAACTTACGGCATATACTGCTCACCCATATCAGATTCTATAGAAAGTGAAAATAATTGGTATAATGCATTATTTAATAAAGTTGCATCACTCATTAGAGAAAAATTTCCCACAAATAGAATTAAAAGATATTATAAACTATTGCCAGATGTAAAGAACACGGAAGACCAGAAATTACTTATCCTTGATTATCATATCGCCAAGACATGCCACAGAGGTATAAATGAAACATATTTAGTTTTGAAAACCAAATTTTATTGGCCCAATATGAAAGATCATATCACAGAAATTATAAACAAATGTGACACATGTGGAAAAGGCAAATACGATAGAAGACCTATAAAACAAAAATTTAAAATTACTCCCACACCTGAGAAACCCTTTACAGATTTAATGATTGATACCTTACACATGAGTAATTATTACATTTATTTAATAGTAGATACTTTTTCCAAAAGAATATTTTCTTATTACGCAACGAGTTATAATGCCATAGAAAGCATGAAAGTATTGAAAAAATATTTAGCATATTTTCCAAAACCCCAAAAAATATCATGTGACAACGGAAGAGAATTCGACAATAACTTGTTTAAAGATTTTCTAAACTACTTAAATATTGAATTACATTATACTACCCCCAATCACCCTAACTCTCTTGGATTGCTTAATCGAGCAAGCTCTTCGTTATTAGAAATTTTAAGACTTATAAACATAGAAAACAAAGATGATAAAGAGTCACGCCACCATGAGGCCATAGTGCACCTGCAGATCACACCATATTCCTTGAATCTTATTCAGCAGTCCTATTAACCTATATATACCCTGTCCCTTCTCCCAGGAACACACACTCACTCTCTTCAAGTCCTCGCAGTAATTACGGTACGTAATCTATGTCAGATCTAGTATAGCCATATTGTTATTATCAAGATTGTCATTATTGTCTTTTAAAGTGTTATTATCGATATTTTGTAACTTTTGAATAAATAAAATATTTTTTTTTACAATAACGAGTACGAACACCAAAATTGGCGCCCGAACAGGGACTGCATATTTTTATCGCAGTTTTAAGAACCGAGTTTCCGCAGATCCGAACTTTTTCCGCAAATCCAGAATTAGGACTACCGCCTAGGATTCCTCACCTGTGAAGACTCAGATTTTGGCTTACCTAACCGAGGACTACCAACTTCGAGATCTTCAGATTCTGGACGAGTTCACTCACCCGAGCATCTCGCAACGCAGGCAAAGTCTCTTATCTGCACTCAACCTTGGCGGACTTCACTGTCGTCAGGTATCCAGCTCAAGGACAGATCTTCACACCCCGTCGAAGATTATTTTGACAGCGTACTCAATTTTTGTAAGTTAATTTCCTTTACTATTGTAATTTTATGTCTGATGATTATTTAAATTCTTTAATCCTGCGAGTAAAATAATTTAACATTAACTACAAATATGGCAAGCTTTCAAATTAAATCGGCAGACTACGATCATATCCCTAATTTTAATGGAAATCCACACAATCTGTTAAAATTCGTGACAGTTTGTAGACAAGTTTACCAAATCGTGTGTAAACCGGACAAACTCGTTTAAGGAACTAAACGAACAAAGATTATTAAGTAAACTTTTAGCAAAACTTACGGATGAAGCTGATTATATAAATACAACGTGCGAATTTAGTCGTGTTGAAGAATTACTAAATTATCTCGAAAGAACCTTCAGAGACAGCCGCTCAATTGAACAATTATCGCATGAATTATTTAATAACAAAATACATCATAAGGAACACCCTCTTGATTTCCTTCAAAGAATTGATAAGATCCGCACTTTAATAATTTCTAAACATCGGATAGAAAACACACCAAATAGAGAAACAATTATTAGCGCATTAGAGAAAAGTATTCTTTATTTTTTTTACACTAACATGCCCCTTCACATAAGAACATATCTTATGACTAAAGCAGAAAAGTTAAGAACATTAGATGATTTGAGAAATTTAATTCAGAATGAGAACCATCTACTCTTCGATGACCTCATAAATTCGGGAAATATGAGAAGACCCGGAGAACATGATTACAAAAGAGGCTTCGACCATAAGAAAAAGTTCGATAAAAAACATCACAAACGATTTAATAATTGGCAAAATCCCAATAACCGTATAACCCACATAATCAAAGACAAGAGCATCAATATCGACAACAAGAACCTCCACAAGACTACCGGCAGAATAATAATAATAATAATTATTACCAACAATGGCCCCGTCAAGAACAACAAAGGTATTTCAACGGTTCAGGTCGATACCGGAATCAAAATTATAATAATAATAAGAAAGATGAAAATCCAACTGTATCCATGAGAACAGTTAGCGCATTCGGGAATAAACGAAACAGCCTAATTTCCAAATTCAGCAAGAAGACCCGAAAGACCAAGAAATCAGAGAATTAAGAGAGAAATTAGAAAAATTAGATCCAAATAATTCTTTTTTAGAGAAAGGCCCGCCAGACAATCAAAACAACATAAAAGAAGAGAATAAAAGCCAACTGCCTTATGTTAAAGACCACGCGAATCGTAAATGGCTTATTGATACCGGATCTTGGAAGAATTATATAAGACCAGACATTGTACCACCAGATGTTGAAAGAGAAAAAGAAAATTTTACAATAAAAACAGCAACCGGAGAAGAACTTGGCACGGAATCTATTTCAGTTTATTGCAGAAATAATTTTCTTAAAAACCCCGAAAAAATAAAATTTTATCTATTTAATTTCAGTCCAATTACGAAATACTACTAGGAAATGAGACAATGAGGGAAATGAAATTTAATATCGATTTCGAAACCAACAAAATAAAAACTCGCTATACAGAGTTTGATTTTATTATGGAAGACGAAGTTTTAAAATTAGTTTTGAAAGAAGGCGAAAATCAGATAAAAGTAGAACAAAATAAAAATCTATATTTTATTGACTATGAAGATGATAAGATTAAAATTAAACCTGGCATCTATGATCAAAATATAATAATCGACAGTAAAGTTAACGAAACCATATATTTACCTTTATACTATTTGCAAAAAGAAGAAGTAGAATTAACAGATTCTAATAAAAAAGGAAACCATGAAATAATAAAACAAATCCCCCAACTAATCAGAACCGACCATATACCTCCTCAAGAAAAATCAAATTTAATTAAATTATTATCGAAATATCCATCAGTATTTAAGACTGAAAATGATCCCCTTTCAGCCACTGATTTATTGGAGCATAAGATTAAAACAAAAACCGAAGACCCGATATATTCGAAAAATTACAGATATCCCCACCAATTCAAAGAAAATATTAAGGAAGAAATTAAAAAGATGTTAGAATCCAAAATAATAAGACCCAGCAATTCCCCTTACAATTCTCCCGTTTGGATTGTCCCGAAAAAGCCAGACGCATCAGGAAAAAGAAAAATACGAATGGTGATTGATTACAGGAAATTAAATCGAGAAACAACCCCGGATAAATTCCCCATTCCTAATATTGAAGACCTTTTAGGCAAATTAGGAAAAGCGACGATATTTACAGCAATGGACCTTTGCTCAGGCTTCCATCAAATAAAAGTCGAAGAAGTTCTATCCCAAAAACAGCATTTTCTACAGATCAAGGCCACTTTGAATTCCTTCGCATGCCATTTGGACTCAGTAATGCCCCAGCAACGTTTCAAAGAGCCATGAATATCATTTTTTCAGATTCTATTAACGTTTTAGTCTATATGGACGATATTATAATTTTTTCTGAAAATTACAAAGATCATTGGAAACATTTAGAAGAAACTCTTAAAAAGTTAGAAAAACATAACTTAAAGATTCAGCTCGATAAGACAGAATTTTGCAAGAAAGAATTGTTATTCCTCGGACATATTATCAGCGAACGCGGCATAGAACCTAATCCAGAAAAGATAAAAGCAGTAAAAGATTTTAAACTCCCTAAAAATGAAAAAGAAATTAAAAGCTTTTTAGGATTAACTGGTTTCTATAGGAAAATGATACCAAATTACGCAAAGATAGCTTCCCCATTAACGAGATGTCTTCGAAAAGATCAAAAAGAAATCAAACCAGAGTTATATGAAAACGCTTTTGAGAAATTGAAACAACTTGTATGTAGTAGCCCCATTTTGCAAATTCCAGATTTCAATCAGGACTTTTTCTTAACAACTGACGCAAGTAATTTCGCCATTGGTGCAGTATTAGCACAGAAGAAAGATGGAAAAGAACTCCCTGTATGTTTTGCATCCAGAACACTTAATAAAGCAGAACAAAATTACTCAACAACGGAAAAGGAATGTTTAGCCATTATTTGGGCTTGCAATCGTTTTCGACCCTACTTATACGGTAGAAAATTTTTCATATATTCAGATCACAAACCTTTAGAATATTTAAGAACGTGTAAAACACAGAACGCCAGATTAATTAGATGGAAATTATTGTTAGAAGATTTCGAATATGACATAAAATACATTGAAGGAAAGGCTAATAAAGTCGCCGATCATTTATCCCGTTACCCTATTGAAGAAAGGAAATTAAAAGAACCAGAATTTGATATTTTTCATACAGAAAATTCTCCTAATAACTATTCACAAGAAATCGTAGATTTATTACAAGAAATGGGAATAGAAGAAACCCAAGAAGAAGCTAACAATGAAAACTTAGAAGGAATTAATAATGATGAAAACATAGAAGAAAATAATAATGGTGAACACCAAGAAATAATTCAAGATGATATATCTTCTTTAGCAACGCAGCACTCCACAGAATCCTCCGATAACAGAATCTTAATAGTTGATGATAAATCTAGACCAGTAAATGTTGAGAAAAATCAAATAATAATAAAAAAGGGACACGCGAAAATTCAACGCGAAACAATATTCAATAATAAGCAAAGAACAACAATTGAATTTACTTGGCCTTATCATGAAAAAGATTTTGAAATAGAAGAAAAACTTTTAGAAATCTTAAGACCAAATATAACTTACGGCATATACTGCTCACCCATATCAGATTCTATAGAAAGTGAAAATAATTGGTATAATGCATTATTTAATAAAGTTGCATCACTCATTAGAGAAAAATTTCCCACAAATAGAATTAAAAGATATTATAAACTATTGCCAGATGTAAAGAACACGGAAGACCAGAAATTACTTATCCTTGATTATCATATCGCCAAGACATGCCACAGAGGTATAAATGAAACATATTTAGTTTTGAAAACCAAATTTTATTGGCCCAATATGAAAGATCATATCACAGAAATTATAAACAAATGTGACACATGTGGAAAAGGCAAATACGATAGAAGACCTATAAAACAAAAATTTAAAATTACTCCCACACCTGAGAAACCCTTTACAGATTTAATGATTGATACCTTACACATGAGTAATTATTACATTTATTTAATAGTAGATACTTTTTCCAAAAGAATATTTTCTTATTACGCAACGAGTTATAATGCCATAGAAAGCATGAAAGTATTGAAAAAATATTTAGCATATTTTCCAAAACCCCAAAAAATATCATGTGACAACGGAAGAGAATTCGACAATAACTTGTTTAAAGATTTTCTAAACTACTTAAATATTGAATTACATTATACTACCCCCAATCACCCTAACTCTCTTGGATTGCTTAATCGAGCAAGCTCTTCGTTATTAGAAATTTTAAGACTTATAAACATAGAAAACAAAGATGATAAAGAGGAAGATAAGTTAGAGCAAGCAACGACAGCATATAATAATTCCCTTAATCAAGATCTTAAAATGACCCCTAACGAAATAACTTTCGGTATCACTAATGAAACTTATAATGAATCCCCGGAAATAAAAGAATATCTTGTTCATGAGTACCATCGGAAAATGAAGCAGCTTTTCGAAATAATTAAGAAAGGTATAGAACAAAATAAAGAGAGAAAAATAGGCAAGTTAAATGAAAATAGAGAAGACATAGAAATCCCGGAAGATGTGTATATAAAGAGACAACAGAAAAAGAAAATAGATCCTAAATACGAAAAAGGAAAGTATGTTGATAAAAGATTTCAAAATAGAAATAAAGGTAGAAAGAAAAAACTCCACCCTGATCAAGTCAAACGACCGAAAAAGGTCACTAAGAAAAAGAAATCAAATAATAATAATAATAAACCTAGTACAAGTCAAAAAAACCCAGAAATAACTGATGAAGATATTGAGAATGTCATAAAAGAAATAGAAACGTCTAATGTTACAGGAGTCAGCCAAGATGACTTTGAGTTCGACGACGAATTGTTTCAAGTATCTTCTGATCGCAGCGCTTACGGTTCAGATACAGACCCTGCTAATACAAGATTTATCTGACGGACCAGGAGCATCCATCGTACAAATTAATCCATCTTTTATAATTGAAGATTGGTACACATTTTTACATTATAAGAATCTTACAAATTTAACAAGAGAAATTCAAACCCTTAAGATTAGCATTGACGTATTAACAATTAGTAATGAATATAAAACTTTGCATAATATTATTGAACAAAAATATAACAAGATATTAGAAAAAATTAATCATATTGTAAATATAAATCGGAATAACCGATCAAAAAGAGGTTTAATTAACGGACTAGGCAATGCTATTAGTTGGCTCACCGGCAATATGGACGCCGATGACAAAGAAAAGTATGATAATATTTTAAATAAAATCGAGAGAAATATGTATCACATAGAGCATAATGAAAATGTTAGATTAGGATTAAATAAAGAATTAACATCTAAACTTAATAAAGAAATAATTGTTTTAAATAAATATAAGGATAGTATAGAAAAAATAAATAATTTTACAGATTTAGCTCTTACTAAGTTAATGTATCATGATTTATTAGCCGTATTAGATTTAGTAGAAAATCAATTAAATGATATAGAATTTTCCTTAGAACAATGTAAATTAGGAATTACCCATCCAAGCATATTAACGACTAGAGAACTAGAACAATTAAACATACCGTTCGGAGAACCAATCACAGAAAATGTAGAATTAAACTGGTTACTTAGCTCCACATTTTGTTCCCTATCAGATACAGGATTAATTTATTATTTTATTAAAATCCCTTTGAGATCATTGCCAAAAACAACTTATTATGCTATGTCATATCCAGTTACAAGGAATAATAAAGTCATTACTCTAAAGATTAAAGAACAACTAATCATTAGATTTAAAAATTCGTTTTACAATGGAAATTGTATTAAATTCAATAATCATCATTACTGTAAAGACATGATAGAGATTAAGGACAAATGTATTTTAGAATTATGTAAGAATATAGAATTAAATGATTGTAAAGCTGTAGAAATAAGAACAAACCCTATAATCAAACTTATACCCACATTACACCAATATTTAACCTTTAATATTAGCAATGTAACAACTAGTGTAACAAACACACAAATGTATCATCTACCATCTACTAGCCTCCTTAATCTTAATGAAAATGAGAAATTTGTAAATATAAATGTACCACTTTCTTATGTTGACAATGTAAATATTCCTTTTATTTCCTATCATTCTGTTAATAATAAAACTATTGTATCAACAAATTTTACTTTTGAGGAATTACAACAAATAGACTTAAGTAATATAGAAATAGAAGAATTAGAACCTTATGATATAACTGTATCCCAATTTATTTCTTATATATTTTATGTAATATGTTTATATCTTTTATGCTATAATCTTTATCGTCAGTATTGTAAACTGGAATTACTGTGTTCTAATCCTTCAAATGATAATCCAAGTACCCATCCTCAACCACCTGAATGTTTTGATGGCAGAGCCAGAGCTTGGTTTCAATATTTACAGAATAGACAAACCGTCCCAAATCCTTAAATTTAGAGTTCAGTGGGCTTCACTCTCATAAGGACGGAGGAGTCACGCCACCATGAGGCCATAGTGCACCTGCAGATCACACCATATTCCTTGAATCTTATTCAGCAGTCCTATTAACCTATATATACCCTGTCCCTTCTCCCAGGACACACACTCACTCTCTTTAAGTCCTCGCAGTAATTACGGTACGTAATCTATGTCAGATCTAGTATAGCCATATTGTTATTATCAAGATTGTCATTATTGTCTTTTAAAGTGTTATTATCGATATTTTGTAACTTTTGAATAAATAAAATATTTTTTTTACAATAACGAGTACGAACACCAAAATTTAGTAAGCCTACTAATAGGCGAATTACTCAATAATAGGTGGTCATATTACAGACATAGTATTTACATTGTACGATAATATCATGAACATACTGGTCTACAAACAAATTAATACTATATAATGAAAAATAATAACTGAATAAAACAATTAATTATTATATATGAAAATGAAGAAGAAAAACACAATTCAAAAAAGCTGTAAAAAGTGTCTAGTTTTATTTTTATTTTTTAAATTTTTAAAACATTTACTGTAATAAGATTTATGCATATATGAATGCATAAAATTCGTGCTATAATTATTTTTTCACCTCAATAAAAAGATATGTATGCATGGACTGTCTTCGCGTAATTTACCTTATTTATTTTTTATTTATATTGCGAAGTACGACTAAATAAATAATAATGTAAGTAAATAATTTTATAATATTTTCTATAACAAAAAAGTGTTGAAGAATTTATCTATCTATTTATCTATACAATAAGAATGGTTCCTTAAAATTACTATTAAAAGTATGTTAGATTCATTATTACATTAAATTGCAGGATCACTTGTAGCTGGGTGGCTAGCGTAACAGCCTCCCATGCCAAAGGTCACGGGTTCAAACCCGCAGGTGGTCCTAGGATTTTTTAATGGGAGTAAAAAATCCTTAGTTACGCCGTCCTTCGGAGGGGACGTTAAAAGGTGGTCCCGAGCCTGTGCGATGTCAGGTACTCTTTAAAGATTCCTATCCTAATAAAACCTGGATAGGCAAAATTTAGGACTCCCACTGTAGCATCGTCCGATTAGTTATAGTTGCATAAAAGTGACGTTAAACGAATAAACAAACAAACATTAAATTGTTCTGCTAATAAACTAGTGAACGACTTGACGCTTAATATATATATATATATTAAATAAAAAATAATATTCTATGTGTGGTTGGGACCTATATTATATAAAAGTTAAAATAATTAATAAAAATAATAAAAGAGCAAAAAAGTCGTGAGTTGGGTATTTTGTAATACGAACGACAATTAAATTATTTGAATATTATTGACAAAAAAATCCTAAAACCGTGATTAAAAAATGGAGAGTTAAAGATGGCGGCTGAAAATTTTGGATTATAGGTATTTTATGCCAAATAAAAAAAAATCAAGTTTCTCTATAGGGAGACCAAAATCACCTAGTGGTATGAAATACACTTTGGGATCGGTTCTTATACATACCAAATATACATAGTCGGTATACTAATACACTTAAAAAAAAAAAAAAGAAGTCGAGCCATTTCGGATAAGTACGTCAAGAAACACCGTGACAAAAGATTGTAATATATATATTATATATTATTTTAAATTATTTATTTATTTTATTTTCAACGAAGGAGATTAGTTGATATCAAAGAATTAAAATAGAAAAATAAATTTAATTACAAACCAGAAAACAAATCTTGTGCTTAACTCGACGAGACATTTGCTATGGAACAGTCGCACAGCATAGCAAAATGTCTATGCAACGTAATCGGGCGAGTCAAGAGTAAAAACTTGGCATGGTAGTTCTTTCACAACTTATATACGACTTTATTTTTCTTTTAGCTGTCTTTTTACTTCTATTATTTTCCGTCTTTATGTTCTTCGAGGTAATTTATAATTTATTTATTCATAAGAATAAGGTCAATAATTCATAGGGATAATTCCGAAACAAAATCCTCTAAGTAAAAGCACCGCGGTTTATAATGAATACAGATTTACTTGAATAATTATAATAAAACAAGTTAAAACACGTAATAAATATATATATTCATTAAAATAATTGATCTTGATAATAACACTTATTGTTGATTATTTATAGCTATGTTTTGCTAGCTAATATGGATCACCGTCCTAAAACTTTTTTTAATTAATATTATACCTTTATCGATAAATACGCTAAAAATTATGCCTAAGATTTAGTGACGTTTAATTTTTATTTTAAATATTCAAACGGTATTTAAGTTTACAATTAAATGAAATGCACAAGACGGATCAGTGAGGTACGCAGACATCGTTGCATTCCCTATGAACGGAAGTACTGCATTGATTCTGGACAGTACCTTTCGATTTGAGACCAATGAACTTGATCACCTGCTTGATCAGGTGGAGACAGATGGAGTGGAAAGGGACAAGAGAACCATCCAGTTGAACAATTTTTTTACAATAATTACATTTTAACATACGTACTATAATATGCAGAATAGTTATTGCTGGGAAGAGATGGATTTATTTTACGGTGGAAGGACCAATGAGATTCAAGAAATTTGGGTGATGTACCCCAGGTTTCGGTGCTCGTTCCCTATTGTGAAATATTACGTGCGATTATACTTTCAGCACAAAAACTATTGGTTTTGCTGATGATGTTGCTTTGTTGGTTGTGGCAAACATAAAGAGGAGGTGACCCTCGTGGTGAACCAGAGTATTGCTTTGATCCCCAGCTGGTTAGCATCGGTTGGCCTGCAACTGTAAGATGGAAAAGCAGAGGCTTTGCTAATTAGTAGCAGAAAAAGAATGGACCAGATTAGAATCAAACTTGGTGATGAGGAGATATGTTCTAAGCCTTCTTTGAGGTATCTCGAAGTGATTATTGATCAAAGCCTGAAGTTCAAAGAGCATATCCAACGGGTAAGTAGTAAGGCAGCGATTGACTACAGCGTTGTCCCGACTAATACCAAACGTAGGAGGACTCAATCATAGTCGTAGACTTTTTAATATCAAACGTGACGTCGATGCTCTATGCAGCTGCGATACGGAAGTGGGCTTTGAATCCGCTTAGCTATAGAAGTCCCACGGCTTCCGTTTAGCGGCGTAATGCTCTATAAGATATAAGTGCTTTCCGAACTGTCTTTTATTTGCCTTGCCGAAAATGCTACCAATAGAGCTGATCACTCAAGACCAAATACGCACGTATAACAAACAGAGTGTCCCTTATTTTAGATAAAAGATAATGGCGACGGTTTAGAAATGGCAAGGTCGATGGGATGCTTCAACGAAGGAAGGTGGACCCACAGGCTGGTTCCCACGATTTAACCCTGAGTCGCAAGGAAGAACTGTGAGATCGACTTCTACCTCACTCAGTTCCTAACGAACAAGGTTGCTTCCGTGCCTATCAGTATAGATTTAAGCTGGACGAAACAGGAGAATGTTCAGTGCGCCCGGGAGTAGAAGAGAGTGTGGCCCATATTTTCTTCTGTTGTACCCGCTTTCAGAGAGAGAGGGAAAAGTTCAAGCGTATCTGTGTGGCTGATCCAACGGTCGATTATATCATTGGTCTAATGCTACTTTCTCAGGATTATTGGATGGCTGGCCAACGCCTGTTAGCAGATATTATGAACTAGCTGAGGACCGAAGAAAAGGAAAGACGAGTGAGTTTTAGTTGGTTTTAGTGGGTAAGAATCTCACGCACGGAAAGGTACGGGCCTATATTCGTTCTTTGAAGACAACCACCTAACCTAACACTAGACTACACCTTTGTTATTTTGGACTCCCCTTTCTCTTTATATATATTATTTCATATAAAGGTCATTGAAAGTAAAATACAATTAAACATTTAAATGGAAAAAGGATCAAACAAATATATTCGATAACAAATAAACAGTTTTTGGGCTTTCTGTAAAATGAATGTACACTCTTTCAAAAAATCATCGTCTCAATATAAAATAATAATTTTCTTCAATATCAGGAAAATTATAAAAAGAGCGCTGAGGCCGTTGACATGTAGCATTTTCGGAGTGGCACGCTTGAAATATAAATCAGAAGCACGTATTGTTTGGATTTGTGCCAAGGAAAGCCAAGTCCCCTAAGAGGAAAGAATTATGAGGCGGAATGAGGCTCGGAAGTGGGAAAAACTCTTATACGTTTTCCTTCTGACCAGGGAACGATATTACATGGCTCCTTTCCTGGCCTTCACTAATTACTACGCTCACTGCTTATTGACCTCCTATATCTTCTAACTTTATTCTTTAACGTTATCCCTTCTCTTCCACAAATATTAAAAGTAACATCCAGGGAGATTTATCTTGCAGAAATGCTGCAAATTAAATTTATATCCATAAAAAATAAAAATATTATTAATTATTCTTCATCTGATTCGAGGATATAAAAAAATCATACATTGGCAAAAAGTCCTTTTGGTTTTTGAGTGTGAATTAAAACTCAATTTAATATAGACATACAATTTATTTATTTTTTAAATTTATTATAGAGATATTTACAACTGTATTAACAAAAAAAAATACATCAAGCAAATGTGAATATTGAGATATGGACATGATAGGCGTGAGAAGAATCTGGTAGCACTTCATAGTAAAATTTGTTTTAATCTACAATATATTGGTCATTATTTAATATGACTTTTGCCCATCTTTCCATAAACTGCACAATGGTATATTCAGACAATGTCTGAAGTTTATTTTTTTCAAACTGATTCTAGTGGTTTTTTCTGTCCTCTTTTGGAATTTCTCTCCATTCGTAGAGTTCTACAGAGACCGGAAAAAGTGGTAGTCACTTAGAGCTAGGTCTAGTGAATAGAGAGGGTGAGGCAAAAGATCCTAGCCATGGCTCAATTATTTATTGTGACCAATGAGATGTGGGGCCTTGCGTTATCTTGGTGGGAACACAACGCTCTTTTGATTTGCCAGTTCTGGACGTTTATTGTTAATTTATTGATCTATTTTAATTAATTGTGAGCAGTGTGAGTTGACTCAATTGTTAGTCCGAGTAGCAATAGCTTATAGAAAATATAATAATAATAATAGGCTTAGCGAACCCGAAGGTTCGATGCCGATACCACCAAATTCCGCCTACACAGACTCGTCCAATGATCACTGTTCAAGCCAAGCCCCGAATCAGCCTTAACGCAATCCTCCCATCGACGATTCGGCCTACCTTTCGGACGCCTACCAGTCAGATCAGCGAATACCAACTTTCTCGGAATCCTCTCCTTATCGAAGTCAAACACTTTACTCGCCCATTTGAGTCTCCGCGATGCTATCAACTCAATTATATTCACAGATACAAGTTCCACAATTCCGCGTTGTGCAACCTTCTAAACTCCCCAGTGGCCTTATCTCTCTTCGGACCAAATATTTTGCGCAGTACCTTATTTTCGAAAACCTTAAGCCAGTTGTTCATCCTTCAAAGTAAGCGGCCACGTTTCACATCTGTAAAGATCCGTCGGAAGAATAATAGTTTTATAAATTCTAACCTTTAAGTTTTTAGATAGAAGCCGCGAACTAAGTAACTTAGCAACTGAATAATAACACGCATGTCCACCTTTAACCGGGACTTTATTTCTTCCTGGATTTCATTTTTTCTTGTGATCATTGAAATTATAGAAAATAACAGCCTTGAAATCCCACCATATGGAAAGAATTATCTTCATTGAATGTAATTAGGGTTTTGATATTTTTCTACGAGCCTCATTACTAGTCCCCATGATATTCTACACACCACATATCTGTAATCAAAATATCAATAGTTCATATCCCATTACCGTTCTTTTCAAAAATGGGTCGTTTTGTAGCCGTTACTGTAGTGAAGAATCACAAACAGAAATTTGTGTTGCCAAGTTGACTTCGGTCAGAGTGTGCGGGACCCAAACACTAGGCCTGAAATGTGGCCGAGTTTGTACAAATGGTTTTCTAGGATTGGGTGAGACACATTAAGGACCAATCTCAATCTCAATCTCTCGCATTCATTGGGTAAACTTTTGATCGACAATGGCCTTAACATTGCACGTTTCAATTTCATGTAGGCGACCAGACCGTTGAGCAACATATATGTCAAAATGTCCTGAATGAAATTTGGCAATATAATCGTGACAGGCTCAGTTAAAGCATCATCCCCATACAATTGCAAAATTGTCTATTAAAACTATGAGCTTCTGTAGCAGGCGTACCTTTCTTAAAATAATACTACCAAATATGCCGATAATGAATGATGTTTTCTGCTTTATTCACAGTGCAATAGTAAACACAATACTAAACTAGTTTTAAAAAGAATTAATACGCATAGTTATAATCTCTTGACATATTACAAATAGGATAAATTCCTTTAATGAATCAATTCCTCAGATAAGAAGTTTATCATAGTAACATCAAAATAAACAGGAAAACCGAAAGGACTTATTTTGCCCACGCAATAATAAGTCTAAAAAGGATTAGGAATACAAGATATATCCAGGTAATTTTCGATATCATTAATAATGACAGGATAAAACCTTCTGATTAAATCTTTCCAAAAACATCCTTTTTTATTTAACCTTAAGGAAATCGTGCATTAATTTCATGTGGCATTTTTTTATACAGGTCATTATTTTGTTAGACCAAAAAATAAATTAAAGAAATCAATGTATATTTTAACAACTTTCCCGAAAACAAAAGACAAAACTTTCACATTTATACAAAAATCTCTATAAACGACGACATTATCTAATATTTTTGACTATTTTGCCTTTTTTGTTTTTGTTTTTTTTATGATGTCTCTTATATAGTTTTATTTAATGTGATTAAGGACTCAAGCATTATGCAAAAAATTGCCAAACATTAAAATAAGCCTATCTGGGTGTTTTTCTTACCTCTTCACATGCATTAGACGAATCTTTCAATAGTTAGTGATGTATCATAATCGCATAATTACTTTATGTTTCGAACTTAAAATCTTCCCAAGGAAAATAAAATATTTGGATATTGGCGTATTTAGGAATATTAATTTTTCAATAAAACGTACTAATTAAAATTTAACAAAGATCAATGAGATTCATATAGGTAGAGGATAAAACAGTAGATTCCAAACGAAATAGTGTGCAGAACCGTTTTGAAATATTTTAGTCCAATGGTCAGAGCGTAAGAACCTTATATTAATCAGCATAAGTATCCTGTACCAAAAATATATGACATTGAAGTTCATTTTTCTCATGTCTGCATGATTCACATATATATTTTTAAATCTTAAAAACGAAAAAATAGCTAAATAAAAAATATATGGTAATTCGAATTCGAAAGATAATCCTAGACCAGATAAATGGAATAATTGAGAGAGGACAGTAAGCCGGGTCACAAAGAGCTGGGAGGACATTAGCTATTCCAGGGGAGAGCACCATTAGCATCTGCAGGGCCTCGTTACCTCCTCACCTCCGCTTAGACTCTTCCACAGCCTTCGATAGGGATCGCTGCCTCTCCTAGCCTGTTTCCAGTCGTAAAGTGGGTCCTATCTCTTCCCGGTCGGCACACTACTGTCCATCAACGACCGCGGGTGTGCCTGATGTGTTCTCTGGGAAAAGAGACTATGTTCCAAGATGGTGCAAACTACACGATGTGAGAACCATCCGGAATGATAAGCGACAAGATGTTTCTTTTATAAAAACTAATATACTAAATACTATACTAAAAAATAAAATAAGGAAATTAAAGAACCCCTAATTTCTGATATGAAAAACTTTTCTCTTCAAGTAGAAAAATGTGATGAAGCTTTCAGCTAGAGCGAGCTTCAAAGGCCTTAGTTAGGTGATTAGGAGATTGAAATAGTTATAATCCAAAGTATTTAACAACTCTTAAAAACTTTATGTAACATGATAAGATGCAGAGCGCGATAGACCGGTGGATTAGCGCGCGTCACCCAGCAACCAGATGCCTAAAAACTTGTAAAAAGTAATTAAGAGGAGAAAAAAAAATGTTAAGAAGCTAATGAAACTACTTCAACATAGATGGGTCGTTTTTATAACCACAACCCTGTTTGATATGCATTTCTGCCTAGAATTCAATCAGTGAATACGATCGAAAATCGTCAAAGTTGTGAGTAGTATATACGTTTTGCTAGTCAAACATAAGATTGTTTTTATGAAAAGTTTACATTTCATAGTTTTCGAAGCCTAAATTGTATTTTAATCATTTTAAAACCTGGTCTCCTTAGATATTAGGATTTAGTCTAGTAGCCCTGTTTTTGATTCTTTCCTAATTGTGATATTATTTAAACATATATATATATATATTAATTATATATATATATATATATATTATATATATTAAGGAACTTAAATTAACTTTTGTCTTCTCGCATTCACAGATAATGGTAAAAAAATGGAAAATATTAAATAGTTGAACGTGTGATTAGCATGAAGGATGACATAGTTTGGGTGGCGACCAAAATTATTAAAAAATAGGGACAAAACTACGTTTTGAGAAGTTATCAGTTATCTAATCTTGGGTCAGTAGGTTTCTTATCTCACGACTGCAAGGCCAGATGAAGACCCGTAATGTGGGTCGAAACATTGGTTTATTAAATAGTTTCGTTACTTTAGTTTAATAAATTGGACCGCCACCGGAACTATCTCATGCTTTGCATGAAAAATATGATTAAAGTGGCGTAAAGTAAAAGAGAAATCTTCGATTTTCTTAATCTATACAGTTACATCGATTATTAGACAAAACCTGATTATTTGAATTAAGAAATTAATACTCTTAAAGTCGAAATATTGTTTTATTTTCTTAACTATATTAAGTAAGTGAATATTGTATATTTTTATTGTTATCACAGATACGTTGGTTTATCCATTTAACGTCACTCTATGCTTATATGGTTCATTGAACGACGCTATAGTGGGAGTCCTAAATTTTTCCTTCTAGGTTTTATTATGATAGGGATCTTAAACGAGCATCTGACATTGCCAGGCTCGGGACCAACTTTTTACGTACCTTGTAAAGAACAGCATAACTGAGTTTTTTTTACTCCTATTAAAAAATCTTATTGTCATTAAAAAAAATCTACAAGGCATGTTTGAACCTTGGGCATAGAGGTTAGGTCTACACCACCAGGATATAACATGAATACATTAATTTTTAACGGATAATTTAATATTTATATTATTTTGTTTAAATAATTTTACGGCGAAACCTACGAATCCAATAATATAATAAGACTAATTTAATCTACAAGTATAATTACTAAGTTGGCAAAGGGTAAGAAAGTTAGCAATTGGGAGTAGCTAGAACCGTACGCTATTGCATACAGAGGTTCGCCCTACATCTCATGGCTCCTCCAGTGTTTTGCAATTCCACTATTTAATAAACCCTCTCCGATGCGGAGAAATGTAATGAAAAATAAGCATTAAAGAGAGAAAGTGAATTGTTGAGCTCAATTAAAATGCAAATGAACGGGATAGGTCGCAGGCTTCAATTGTAGTTCAATGGGACTCGTGAAATAATTAAAACAATTGAATTACATATATGTTTTTTTTTTATCAGTCTCTCCTTCATTTCTATTTGAAAATTCAAGTAACGTTCCAATGGTTTATATGAAATTGTAAAAGTTTTATAACTATGATTCATACATGAATTGATAGTTTGGGTTTATTATTATTGTTGGATTTTTTTGAATGGATATTTTTGTGGCGAATTTCGAGAAAATTGGTCCAGTAGTTTCGGAGAGATGTCTACCGTACGCCTTACGCAGGTACGGTAGACAAACGGTTTTTTGTTATTCTTTTCCGGTTCTACGTATCTTGATACGCAAAACCTCCAATTTTGAGAGGGAGTATTTTTTATATTTGTTTGGTCAGTTACCAATGTTCATTATTGAAAGCATCTATAGTAGGCTTCGTTACTATTTCCTTTAATTTTCTTTCGATTTTTATTTAGATAATTCAAATAAAACTTCCTGGTTCCAGAACATCTTACAGCTTTTCTATATAATCAATCAGTGAATCACATCTCTTAAAAGTTGTTGATCGACTACATAAGATAATCTTTTTGTTTTTTCTCTTTGTTCATCGCGGAGTCTCGATTTTTGGTGAAATTACTTCTATTACAATTTGTGACTTAATTATATAAATAAACTTTTGTTTCTGTTTATCGCGCTTTAATAATTCTAAAACTCTTTTTTTTTTTTTTTTACGAACCATTCTTTATTGAGTAATATAACAATCAGTCCAATTTAGGACATTTTTAATAGTGATAAAGTACAACATTCACACGATATATACAAAACAATAATCTAAAACTCTAAACATATTTTCTCCATCTTTAAAAATTACTTATTCATGGACCTATTTATGTGAAAAATTTCATTTTTCTTCTTTCCTTTTTTTTAATTATTCTCGGTTTTTTTGTTTAAAAAAAAAAATATTATTTTTTTCCTTTTCTTCGAAAATAACCGAGTTACAATATAACCTATATTTAGGCAATATTTCAATTGTTTTCCTATTTCTTTTTTTTTTTTTTTTTTTTTTTTTTTTTATTTTTTATCGCACTTTTACTGATTCTAAAACTCTATACATATTTTTCTCTATCTTCAAAAATAAATTATTTATTGAATTGAATCACTTTTAATCGGCCGCCATTTTAAAAATGCACAGGTCATATCAACGTTTAGTTGTCAGGATCATCGCTGGATGCTTTACTAGATTTGTGGTAAATTAAAAAAAAAATCAGTCCAGTAGTTTCGGAGAAATGCCTAGGGCGGCATAGGCGGGCATACGGATTTTTTTAATTATTCTTTATTCGGGTTCTACGTATCTTGAATCATTTGTGGGGGAATAGGGATATTTTTTATATTGTTTGGTCGATTACAAAAATAATAAACTGAAATTTTCCCTTGAAAATAGAACTTTCTACTCTTTTCAAGGAAAAAAAAATCAATTATTAAAAACTGAAATTACATTATTCAATTTAATCTATGATTTTAATATTGAAACTGAAAAAGTATTGTTATGTAATAATGACATAGAAATTCAACAATTTAATAATGACCCCTTGAAAGCACTCGAGGCTACTCATGTATACAAAAATTATATTTTTAAAAACTTTATTCATTTAATTAGCATGATGTCCATTACTCATCATGCTTTCCTGATGTAAAAGCCAAATCATGTTTATAACATTTAAATAATTAGTAATATTTTATGATAACATTTTCGATTTATTATCCCTAAAGCTTCAGTTGCTAATCATGTGATATTGTATTGTTTACAATTACGATAGCAATATAAATTATTATTAAAAGTTATTTCAACTTCTCATTTGGTCATATTTCATACTCTCTCCTCACATAATCTATGAAATATTAGAAGAACGATAATTTAGGAGAGAAGAGCTGGGGTAGCCACCTGCTCCTTTTGTTTTAGAAGGGCCTCGGCTGGGCTTTGTTCTTATAAAAAGCTGAAACCTTCAGCACAATAGCTTGCTCCAAGATAACCGACCATTTATTCAAGAAACTACCTATATACATATTACTTATATATCTAATATATAAAAATCTCGCGTCACGGTGTTCGTGGTCGCACTCCTCTGAAATATGAAGATTTTCACGAATTTATGTGTATATTTGGTAACTATGAGAATCTATCCTAAATTATGTTTACGCCACTGGGTGATTCGGGCATCCCTATACAGAAAAAAATTGTTTTTTTTTCACGGAAATATATTTGTTTTTACCTGGCATTAAGAAATACGTATAACCCCAGATCTTTACCCTCCTTTCTCCCATATCGCATTTTTTAATTGCCATTTCAGTATTGTATGAGCTATATCCAAATAACTTAACTGTCGTATAAAAAAAAAAAAAAAATTGAGCGGGCAACACACGACTTTCACTTACCTCAGATGTTAAAATCAAACGTTCACATTTTAGGGGGTACAAATGACCAAGTCCCAAAAGTTCTCTGTGTTTGGTATCTAGAGTGAAACGAAAAATCTCGTGGAACTGAAATTTTATATTTAAGACAACTATTCGCCCGAGATGTTGCAGCAAAGTTTACATCAAAATCAGATAACCAGAACAGCCTCTTTATACAATTAATTTTACAATTTTATCAAAAAAGGCTCTAACGATTTTGATTAAGCCTCTTATATTGATGTCAAATTTAATGAGTTTTAATACAAACAAGGTTTCATTCCAATTGAAATAGTCTGACAGGGCTTTATATAGGGCCGATATTTCTCATCTTTTTGGCATTGATAAAGAACGGATAACGAAATACGATATCCAACTATAGGAGAAAAGAGCAAAACAATTGGTATGCATTTTTTTGTGTTTTTGAACACAAAAACAATAATATACGGCTAGATAAAGATTTTAGAAAAAATATCTTATACAAAAAATTACTTTATAAAACACCTGTTACTTTAGACGCTTAATGTTGTTGTTTATTATTTAAAAGTCACTTTATTCTCCGGTGTAGTTTTTAATGTTATTTTTAAATAATAGTTATCCCATATAAATGGTATTTAGGAGTGAATATTAACTATAAAGGACCAGTTATTGATCTTGTTCAGAAAGTTATACCAATTAAAGGATTTATAAGTGAGTTACAATCAAAAACATGGTAAACATGTGAATTGTCAAAGGTTAGTTTTCCTTAAACATTACTTTATCTAATTAATAAGTTTAAAACTTTGTGTGTTTATGTTAATTTCATTTCAAGACATTGTTTTTGTGCAATTTGGCAACTAAATAGACGTAAAGGGAGCAATGGCGTCTGAAAATGTACAATATGGACCTACAAGAGGCAGTTCTTCAACCATGTCAGAAGAAAATAACGAGTGGGAGGTGATTACAGGACGAAAAAGGCCATCATCGTCAGCAGATCCAGGCTATACATAAAAAAATCAAATACAATAGAAACCAGCAACAGATTTGACCCTCTTTTAAAAATAGTGGGAGTCCTAAATTTTCCTATCCAGGTTTTATTTATATATAGGATCTTTAACGAGTACCTGACATTCCACAGGCTCGGGACCACCTTTTAACGTCTCTGCGAAGGACACCATAACTACGGATTTTTTACTCCCATTAAAAAATCCTAGGACCCTGCGGGTTTTGAACCCGTGACCTTAATTAATAAGAAGCTCAATGTTATAAATGTTTTAGCAATTTATTTTCATCTCTAGATTTATTTAAATTGATTTTAACAATAAAAGTCGTCTGTTGCGCGCACCAGATTTTTATGTATAATATTTTAATAAATAAAAGAACAAACGTGAAGTGATTTTCTTTGAATAATAACTGAAAATATAATCAATGTATCTTAAGCTACTATATATAAGTCCAATTAAATGAAGAAGGTTTAATGAGCATGTAGTCCAGCCGCAAAGATAAATACAACTTTGCATACATGAAGATGTGGGCTTTACAGCAGTTAAAGTTATTCGGGCCACTTGAAATTGTAGATGAGGCGACTTTATGGGTATCTATGGGTCCTGTTTGTTCGGGGCGGTCGAGAACGGACATCCTTTGTGGTAGTTTAGTCAGCGTGAACTTTCTATACCAACGGTGTGTATATATATATAATATATATATATATATATATAATATATATATATATATATATATACATATATATATATATATATATATATATATATATATATATATATATATATATATATATATATATATATATATATATATATATATTAGGCGCTACAAACTTACATGTAATATATCAAATAATATCCGTCTTAAACATGGGTTAATTATGTTATTGCAATATTACATAATGATTGGATGATATAAACTAAAATATGATTAGCTTATGAGGTAAACAAACAAAGCACGTCATGCAAACTGTATATTTCTACTTGCTTCATAATTATATTCTTACTTGATCACTCGATTATTATCGATAGTTACATAAAAAAAAATAATATATATATATATATATATATATATATATATATATGTGTGTGTGTGTGTGTGTGTGTGTGTGTGTGTGTGTGTGTGTGTGTGTGTGTGTGTGTGTGTGTATTTTAATAACCTTACATTTACACTGAAATGAGTTTAGAAAAATTTAATTTAATCTTGTTAACCTGAACTTCTGCAACCGATGAAGGGTATAGGGCTCATATAGAGCTTCGTACTGTTTACAGACCAACGGCCGTTCAAGAAGGTGATTAGGCCGAGATCACGCTCAGTCGCCAGGTTTTTACGTCATCTTTTAGGTACCCACTTTATACAGGCTGGCTCGCCAGATGGCTGAGAGAATACAATAAATAATATTCTGCCACAACCAGGATTCAAACCTAGGACGTGGAGAACAGAAGACTAGGGCTCTATACCCTAAACCACGCCCTCCCCTCTAAACCACAACCGCTCCCTTTTAATTTAATTTAGTATTAAGAAATTTGGAATAGGATGATGAATCTAGATAATCGATTATTTTTAAATTATATATTGATTATTGTTAAGTTGGTGTTTTTATTTTTAAATTTTGTTTCTGATTGAATATGGATAAATATGATTTTGCAACATTATAACTTCATTTTATCTGGGCCTGTTCAAGAGATAAAAATACATAAGGGTGTACTGCGTCGTCTTTAAGATACTAGAAATATCCATGGCCACGTCTTTGAACTTTTTATCGTCAAAGAGGTTGGCGAACACACCATTGATATAGAACATATCATATCATCTCCGCCCTCCATTGTCAGTACAAAAATATAGTATTGTTGAGAAGAGGGAGAGAGGTGAATACGATGAGAATTTTTTTTTTTTTTTTTTTCAACAACAATTTTTTATTGAGTAAAATTACAATCTGTCCCAATTTGGACATTAATAGTAGTGCTCATACATCATCATCATACATCATACATACTACATTCATACAATATTTACACGGCATAAAATTACAATAAAATATATACACAATAATGAATCAATACAATAGTCAGAATTCACTTATACCTATATACACATACACAAACTCATACATACATCACATTGAGTGGAGAAGCTAGCCAGTGCTAGAACTCCAATATATTTACAAAAGGTCGCGGGGCCACTGCCGTTTCAACCTTCTAGGTGGGTTGTATGGATGAGTGGAGCTGGATAGGGATTGAGCCAGAGGAATAGGATGATGAAATAGGGTTCTGGTGGAATTTGGAAAATTTGGATGGAATTAGGTCTGAAATAAATGGAACATTAAGGTCGTGGTGCAAGGTATAGTTGGAGACATAATAAGGAGCATTTACTATTGTACGGAGGACTTTGGATTGAAAGGATTGAATGCGTTTGATGTTAGTACGTTTAGCTGTCCCCCACAGTTCAAGTCCGTAGGTCCAAATGGGCTTCAGTATTGTCTTGTAGATTAATAATTTGTTGTCAACTGTAAGTTCAGATTTTCTGTTGAGTAGTCGGTATAACTGTCCGAATCGTCGGTTAAGTTCTTGTCTTTTAAGTCTTGTATGTGGGTTCCAAGTCAATCTTTTGTCTAACAGTAAGCCAAGATACCGGACTGTATCTGAGAGAGGAATTGGTAATGAGTTGAAATAAACTGGCGGACAGGATTTTCGTCTAAGAGTAAAGGTTATGTGTTTACATTTGGCTTCGTTCACCTTTACACGCCAGTTATTACACCAGTGTTCGATAAGGAAAAGGTGTCTCTGAAGGTTTAAGGATGCTGTTTCAGGATTGGAACTGGATGATAGGATGGCGGTGTCGTTTGCAAAAGTTGCCAGAGAGGTATCAGGATGTGTAGGAATATCAGCTGTGTAAAGGATGTAGAGAACGGGTCCCAAGACGCTGCCTTGAGGAACACCGGCCTCAACGGGATAAAGGCTGTAAAATTCTTCACCACAGCGAACTCGGAAGGAACGGTTTGAGAGATAGGATCGGAGAATGAGGTATAGAGACCGGATCGGAGCCCCTGTTGAACTGTGGAATGCTGAGGACGGAATCCAAACTGATGGGAAGGAAGATTTTGAGATTCTAATAGGGGTAGGATACGTTTAAGAAGAAGCCTTTCGAAGATTTTTGAGAGGATGGGGAGTAGACTAATAGGCCTGTAGGATGAAGTGTTGTTGGAAGGTTTGCCTGGTTTTAGAAAAAGAATGATAGTGGAATTTTTCCATAACAGAGGAAAATAGGTGGTGCGTAGGATGCAGTTGTAAATATAAGTAAGGAATATAATAGCTTTCTGCGGAAGTTGTCGGAGGATCTGGGGAGTAAGGAGATCGTGTCCAGGAGACTTACGGAGGGTCAGTTTCTGGAGAAGATATTTGACCTCAGAGGGATTAATAGCTTTAGGAGGTAGGGAAAGTGGAATCGGTGACATAAGGAAGTCTTGCACTTTTGCGGTGTGATTGATGTGGGATTCCGGGTGAGGAGTGAATACTTTGGAGAGGTGTGTGGCGAATTCCTCGGCTTTATCTTCATCAGACGCAGCCCAGGAGACGATGAGAATTTAGAATCACAAAAGGTCAGTCGTATTGAAGATAAGGACAGGAGAGGCCAACCACGAAGAGAAGTCCGTCGAGGTCGTAGATCAGCCACAGAGGAGTCGAGCCAGATGCTGAGGGGTGAAACTAAGAAAGGACGCCTTAAGACGAAAGCACGTCGCCAATACGCGGCAGCAGCAAACTGACATAATGTTAGGTAAATCTATTTTGTAACATTATATGGAAAATTAAATAGTAATCAGTCCCTCATTATTCTGAATTATAATTGTAGGCATTTTGTAAATAGAATGGATATGTATTAGCTAGATTATGAAAATAATAACTCCATTTTTTAAAACATGTTGATTATTAAGTCTCCCCTTGCATGCCGTCTAAAACTATTGTGAGATTGCTAAACAAAGAAACTCGCCGAAAGGAACTCCAATGATTTCAAACAATATAGTAAATAAATATATTAATAAATGCAGTTTCAGCAACTACCGCTGTCTTAAAGTAGCAGTCGACCAAAAACATAGCAACGTAACTCATCAGATTTTATTTTGTAATAATATACATATATAATATGTGTGCCAATACATTAAGGTTACTTTTGAATTGTTTTGGGCAGTTAAAAGGAGCGGAAGAGGCTGGATATAAAACAAAAAAATATACTACGATAGGAAGGGTGATATTTAAGGATCAAAGGCCTAAATGGGAAGTATATATAAACCCATATTTAGAGGAGAAAGGGGGTGGCGAAAAATATAATAGGAAGCCAATGATTGGAATTGTTTCAGACCCGACTTCGGCAATTTATTTTATGGTATTTCAGAATGTATTGTCTTTATTTGTCATTATTATAACACAGTACATGATAATCACGAACTTTCAAAGTTAGGGCTTTAGACTTAGAAAGGTGGTAAGAGTACTCAATGACTCACTTTGGAATTCATGTGCTGTGGGACTAGGGAGGGTTATGTAGATTAGTGGCTATTATCTAATAGAGATAGGAGCGAGCTACGCATGAGTTATGCAAACCTTATTGTAGCTACATGCTATGGCTGTAGTGTCGCTCCCTAAGGGCCACCAGTTAGACCCTCCAGATTATTCCTCATATCTCTGACATGTTCCATGTTTCTCCTCATATTTCTCAATCTTTAGTTCAGAAAGTTAGCCATTCCAGAACGCCATATTCGGAGCGTCGGAGGAAATACCAGAATTTGTGAGTCAAATGCCGATTATAGATAATAAAATAAAATTTTGTATCGAAATAGTCATATTTTTGCATTTTCATTGTGAGTAACAATATGTTATTATGTTTTTTAATGTTCGTGGTAAAAGACATATTTAAATAATAAATGTTTTCAATAGAAAACATAGAGACTAATTACACACTCTTCTGTCACTTTATATACATATCTACATATAACTGATAAACACTATTGGGTTGTAAAATAAGTTTATAGCATTTTTCAATATTTCAATTTATTATTGATCGGCTATCGCGCTAGTCTCCTACAAAAGGTTGTAAGTTCGAATCCCAGGACTTTTTCAAGCATTTAAGTATTGGGTTGTTTAACATGAAATGTCCGTTTTCATAGTTTCTGAAATACATATAGGATTTTGCAGGTCTCTGTTGTTTTCTTCCGAATCTTTATTATCTTTACATATTTAAAGTAAACAGTTACTAATCCTTTACCTTTGCATTATAACCATTAGCTTCCCAATCAATTACCTACTTTTTAGTACACCTCCGATTATGAACATGGAAACACGCGATTTTCGAGTAATATTTTTGTTCGAGTTTAAATTTAGCCATTCAGCAGCTGAGGCCGCTAGAAATATCTGCAAGGCGTTTAGGGAAGGGAGTGTTTATGAACGGACCTTTCGCCGTTGGTTTCCTAAGTTTTCAGCTGGGGATACCGCCTTGGAAAACTTGCCCCGAGGAAGACCTCCGTCCGTAATAGACAACGATGTCCTCAAACATACAATAGAAGGAAATCCCAACCAAACAGTTGAAGGACTCTCAGCACAACTAAATGGAAGTGCATCTACCGTTTCCAGACATTTAAAGTGTATTGGGAAAGTAAAAAACCTCGATGCATGGGTACTCATGATCTCACTGAGCGGCAGCAATACCTCATGTTTCAAAACATACCGTGCAAAAATTTAAAGAACTGGGCTACGATGTTCTTCCGCAATCACCATATTCTCCCGACTTGTGTCCAACAGATTACCACCTGTTCTGGAATTTTGACAACTTCGTCAAAGGAAAACTTTTTGAAAATGATGTTCAAGTGAAAAGTGCGTTTTCAGATTTTGTTTCACTACAAAGCTCAGAGTTTTTCAGTTCGGGGATAAAAAAGTTGGTGTCACGTTGGGAAAAATGTTTAGAAAAAGAAAGTAAATACTTCGAATAAAATTATCTTGTTTTCATATCGTATTTTTAATAAAAATCCTTTATCCTTACCTGAATACGGACATTTTATGTGACACAACCCAAAATGGGGAATCACTCACAATCTCTTCCTCGGGTTTGTGAGACCAGTCAGCCAAATGGTGACCACTCACAAAATAAAGCGTAGGGACTCTAATCTACAAAAATGTCACCAAGTAACGCGTGTGTATTCATGTGTATCCAAGAAGATTACATCGCAAAGCCAAGGACCTTTACGGCCTGTCGTGCCTCCGAAAGAAAGATGTTTTTATTGAAATCATCAGCAAAAAACACAAAGAACTTATTTTACAATCTTATACATTAAAACATCAAACAAGAGATTCTGTAACAAACTTCTCGGGCATCACCAAAAGTTCCTGTTTTTTTTTTAATATTTTATATATATATATATATATATATATATATATATTATATATATATATATATATATATATATAAATTTATTTATTCTTTTCTTATATGTAGTTATCTTATATAATTATTTGTATTTAACTTGAAATATTGTAGTTGTATTATTAGTATTATGTATCTTTTAGTGTATTATGTATTTTATTTTATTATGTATTTTATTATTAGTATATACGTATGTATTATTTTCGTACTGTATGTATTATTTCGTATATATGTATAATGTTTGTATTGTATTTTATTATTTATTATGTATGTATTATATATATATATATGTGTGTGTGTGTTATAATTAGTATATATGTATGTATTATTAGTATATATGTATGTATTATTAGTATATATGTATGTATTATTAGTATTATTAGAATTATTATATTGTATCTTTATTATTAGTTTAGGGCTAAAGTAACCTTTATGGTTGAAAAGCCTATATGTCACTAAATAAATAAATAAATAACAAGAGCATGACAAGAGGGGGCTTGTAAAGATGGCGTCCAGCACTAGGGATAATTTTGTTACTCCCCAACACAAAGCATTCAAGGCCTTTATTCCATGTCGAGAAATACACCAACAGGCAGAGTAGTAAAAAGTTTTATTATACTGCATATTACTGATTAAAATCAATATTTTATATGCGGTCGTAATACCGTCCAGTTTATTACGATCGATATAAAAATCTTTATTGTCATTAAAGTAAAAATATTAAATGTAGATAGTTAATGGACCTATTAGTAACATACTATAACCATACTATGAGAATGAATATATTCCATTATTATTAGATAATAACTTTATTTATAATGTTTATCAATTAGTTTATCAGCTAGGAATATTACTTTCTAAAATTTTCTTAATTTCTTTTTTTTTTTTAACTTACTAGCTAGAATAACATTATTGTTTAATAATTTGAAATATAAGGTATTAGACAAAACTCTATACATGTTTCTCTATCTTCAAAAATAACTGACTTATGGGCGTATTTATGGATAAAATTTCATTTTTTTTTTCTCTTTTCTACAACTATTTGCAGTTTTTTAGTTAAAAAACACTAATAAATTAATAATCAAAACAGGTTACACGGAAGATTACAATATGATATCAAATAATTAGTTGGTTTCTTTGTCTTCCAAAAACAGTTATTTCAATAAATTTTAAACGAGTCAACGTTTCGGTGGCCTTTCCTATCATCAGAACTCACTGAGTTGTTTAAAAAATAAAATATACATTTTTGATTAAAAATGTTGTCAATAATTTATAGGGGCTAAAGAATTTGTGAGTTTAGATGGTTATTGTTCGTTGGTGGTAATTTTTTTTAAAAACAGTTTCACATAATTTTTTTTTTTTAATAAAAAATGGATATTTTAATTTTTAAACGACTCAGTGAGTCCTGATGATGTGGAAAGCTCCCGAAACGTTGACTGGTTTAAAGTTTATTGAAATAAACTGTCTTTGGAAGACATAGAAACCAACTAATTATTTGACACTACTAAATGTTTCTCTATTTTCAAAAATAACTGAGTTAATGAATTCGGATTCAACGTGTCTTGAAACGCAAGCACTCAAATTTTGAGGGGGTGGTAATTTTTTTTGGATGGAAGGAGGGATGGAATTCCATAGGATTGAGGATCGGATAAGAAAGGTTCTGTCGAAATTTGCAGTTCAGTGGGCCGTGCTGTATAAATCTGAAGGCCTGTAGCGTGTACAACGGAGATGGAAAGAGGATTTGAACTGTAGGAGGTCAAAAATATATGATGGACGGGGGGATTGGATAATTTGGTAAAGGAATGACGCAAGGAAACACTTGCGACGATTGGAAGGGTTAAGACACTTCAACTCGCCATAAAATAAAGAGGGATAAAGAGGAGTATCTAGGGACCCCGAAGATGAAGCGAACAAAGGAATTAATTAAGCGTTTTATTTTTACCTCGAGATCCCCAGACACCCCACCATACACCGTACAGCAATAGTCGAAGTGGGGAAATATTAGGGAGGTAACTAGGAGTAACCGGGTTTCAAGCGGGAATAGGTGACGGAATACAGTCGCTTTAAGGTTGAAAGGGTACGACTTTTACGGTCGTGCCGACTTTTACGGGTAAGATTTCGGAAATATGATTTTTGAAGGATAGATTTTGATCGAAGGTTACTCCCAGATTTCGGACAGTAACATTACCATCATAGATGTTATAATATAAAACATTAAAAATTCCACTTTGGTAAAGCCAATGGTATATTTTTAAGACAATAATACTTCCTTGTAAGAAAAATAACATAACAAGAAGTTTCCTGGGATAAACATTCCAATCCTCCGACAAATGTGAAAAAATGACCGCGTTTGGAGAGAAGGGCCTGGAGGCATAGGGCGTCACGTACTCAGTCACGTGTGACTCGGAAATTTATTGTTGTAGGGTCGGTTCCACTAATGTAGATTAACAGGCGGCATTAAGTTCAGTTCCCTTCTGATCATGAGTTATGCACTGCTCCACCTTACTAGATAACAACTGGCACGCATTCTTCAGTCTTGTCTAATGATTCAAACGCTTAATCCTGGATTAATTTTAAAGATGAAGTACAGGAACCTATGTCCTTCATCAGGTTGTAGGTTCATTATATAATTTGCAAAAAGTTATTTCAAATTCGCGTAGATATGCAAAAGCTTTAGTGTATAAATCTGTTTGTCTTATAAGAAATAATTAAATATCGATTGTAATCACGTATCAACTACTAAAAAATTAGGTAATCTCTCAATCCTGAGTAGAATTTAGTATTAAAATTAAAAATTTAGTTTTCATTACAAATATATGCATCAGCTTATGAAAAAATTCTGTACGAAAAAAAACGCTGCAAATTATTACACAAAGGTTTCTTTACATATAATTATATCAGGGTTTAATATATCTCCTTAGGCAATTAAATTAATCAAAGCAGCAACATTACCAACTTATATTCAAGGAAAATGGCCAATTACTTCTGCCAAGTTCAAAATATAGACCAGCTTCTGCTTCTCACGGGTGCAATTTGGGTGCCATTTATGTTGAAAAGATGAGCGATTTAGAGCTTATCGCTTCAGGAGTTTAAGTTCATAGTAACGAAAAGTGCGATTAGCAAGAAAATATATTTATTTTATAACGTCTATTTATTATTATACTTAATCTTCGGCAGAAATGAAAAACATAAATCAAAATTGGTTAATTTATTTATTTGTGATTTTAAAGTGAAGCAGATATAACGAAAAATGGAATTTTCCCATATAAAGAAAACATGATTGCTATGTATGTAATCAAAAACTGTAGGAATAACAACGGTTCCTGTCCTATTAGGTTTAAAACTATTAAATATTTTAAATGAATTATTTAATTACATTTTAAAAGGTTTAATTAAGTTTCCACAAGAATCACATTGAGTTTACAGTAAAACATCTTTTATTACCAGATCGGTTACCAATATTGTTTCTAAAGCCTTGCGTACTAAATGGAAGGGTATAACTTCCACGATCCTGTACGGCTGTGGCAACATAAACATAAACTATCATCACCTCCCTCTTTACTAATAACATATTTTCATAAGTTTGTGTGATTAAAACAATTTTATATTTACTTATACGATTTTCGTTTGCATAAAAAATATTCCTTATTTAAAAAAAATGGCCCAAAAGCATTTCTACTAGACCTCTTAACAATTTATTCTACTTTTATTTTAATTATCTTAAAAAATTATAATGGGAACTCCTAATACTTGAACACTTAATATTTTCTTATCCATCTTTAAAAAAATCAGAGTTTCGGGTGAATTCAATATCTTATAAGTGGATTGGCTAAATAACAACTATTCACTTCGCAAAAAAAAACGACAGAAAAGTCATAATCAGACTTCTACTCCTTTTGTTTCCTAGATTTTCAGATCCTGTGACTATTTATCAAATTGTTAACATCCAGGTTTTGAGTAAAAATATATATATAAAATCAAGAATAGAAGAAGGCACTTGTGATAAATTTAATTTAATTGTAAAGGGGCTAGACTGGTGACGCGGCTGAATGAGAGGCGCTGGGAACTCATGGTGTTGTGCCACTCCATCCACTTCTGGGTGTAGGGGTTCGATTCGGAGTTCCCAGGGGCAGTATGTAAATAATGTATATAGGTATGAATGTGGCCAAGATTTTATTTACTTTATATTTTATTTTTAGTTTACTTATCTTATTTCATCTTATGTTATTATATATATATATTTTTTTTGTTTATTATTATTATTTATTTATGCATTATTTTATTATTACTTCTTTTTTATTTATTTTATTTTTTTTATATTTATTTATTTTTTTTATTGTTATGTCTGTTTTGTTTTGTTCTTACTCTGTACATATGGTATGAATGACTTCTTTTAGCCCTAATACTTATTGCCCAAGATAGTGGCAGATTGTATTATTTCTCAATAAATCAATAAAGCAAATTGTAAAGGTGCTCTTGAACACCTAATTTTAGTTTTTAAAAACTCTTCGAATCTGGACAAGCCTGTTCACAAACACACATGCACGAAACGAATATTTATATTGAAAAATAGTACTAGACTTCTACCACGAACCAATTAATTACACGCATAAAGTAATAATCCGTATGTGCAAAGAATTAATCCGTAGTATATACTTTTAATTTAAAGCTATAATTTATTGAGTTGACCAACTTCAGCTCTAAACGCAACAAACGGGAGCTTTATAGTGAGACCACGTCTACACAACACTGCCTTTTAAACATGATACACTCAATTAGAGCGCTGAATATAAAGCTTCATCAACTTTATAAATAAACACAATAATAGTCCTTTATGCACTTTAAACGCCCGTTGGGACAGGGAAAGCTTAATTAGCACTTGTCCGACACTCTTGAAATTTTGAATGAGATTATTAGACGAAAAGATCCTTGAAATACACGGAAACTAACAAATAAAAAATGTTAATTTATCATTTCTAAATGACCGAGAAAACAGTAGATAATGAATTTGTCTATCTATGATGCACTTTTTTTCCCAGTCTGAGAGAAATTGAATTTTCGGATCGAATGGATCGATGAAGTATTATATGAAAGTTAAAAAGTGATATATCATTTTAAAGAAACAAAAAAAAAGTATTTTTAATCAGATGTGTACATTTAGGCATTGAAACCTTTGTAAAGTTTTTCATTGAAACCAAAATAGCTCTTAAATGGTAGGTTCTATTAACAAATGTTATGTAACGAAAAATATTTCGACGTAATTTTTTAAAAGAAAACGTGTTACATTTTTAGGATGAAAATAACGTTACAAGATTTTTTAAAAATGTGTTGTTTTTTACATTCAAGTCAATATACTGTTATGTATTGTGAATACTGAGGGGAGTAAGTTCCTTATTGAATAATTTAACATTAATAAGAAAACATAATAAGCCTTTGTCGGCAAAAGTTCAAATTGCGTTTTATATTGTAATATTTTTAGTAAAGTTAACAATAAGAAATCCCTCAATATTCTCAGACATAGTTCTAAGGTATTGTTATAAATAATTGCATATGCATAAATTATTTTAAATAATGAATGCCTTTTATTGAAAACTGTTTACTTTATTCTTTCTCTGCATGTCATCTACTAGGATCGGGAAAACGATACCTTTAGAAAAAAACTGACAAATTTCATAAATTACAGTATATAAATACGTTACCTCTCTAATATTCCCCCACTTCGACTACTGCTGTACCGTATACGGTTGTGTTTCTGGGGATCTCGAAGTAAAAATAAAACGCCTAATTAATTGTTCGTTCGATTTATCTTCGGGCTCCCGAGGTACACCTCCGTCTCGAATTTTATAGCGAGTTGAAGTGGCTTTACCCTTCCTATCGTCGCCAGTATTTCCTTGCATCATTCCTGTACCAAGTTATCCAATCCTCGCCGTCCATCATACATTTTCAACCTTTTACAATTCAAATCCTCTGTCCATTCCCGCTGTACACGCTCTAGGCCTTCAGATTTATACACACCAATCTGCACATTTTGACAGATCGTTCCTTATCCGATCCTCAATCCTATGGAATTCTATTCCTCTTTCTATCCGTCACTCCAACTCTCTTCCTACAATCAAATCCCGCTTATTCATTCAACTCATAACCATCCAGTCAGAACAAAATTGTAAATAAGACTCTATTTTATTTTATACTATACATATTTGCAAATATCTGTTTTCGATTGGTTTTTGTTGACTTGCTTATAAATAAATTATTACTCTAAGACTCTAAAGCCCAATTTATATATTTTGTAAATATTATTCTAAAGGGACTTGTCCCAGAATAATAAAGAATTTGTTTATTTATTTAATTATAAATACATTAAATATATTAATTAATACTGTTTTGAAGGTGCCACTGCCTTAGAAAAGCAGCAGGTCAAAAAGATAGCAATATCTACTTAACGGTACCTCTTACTGGAATTTGTTACACATTAAAAATATTTTTCAATATTTACTGGCACAGAAACTGTAGTCAAATTTTCGATCCCAGCAACACCTACATAGCTAGGAGCATTTCAAACATGTCACATTTTCGTTAAACAATACAAATATTCGTAATTTTTTTTTCCATATACCTACTTAACGGTTGTCTTAGCGACAAAGTTATAAAACCAAGAATATTATTCATAAAATTTCAAATATGAAAATCGTCATTAAATTTGCAATCTGAGCGATTCCAAGAGATCCAGAGCGGGTCAAACGTGTAACAGGATAAAATAAAAATTAAAAACCTCACTGTTTTCATTCAAACCAAATTATCTTCTATACAGTAGGTTCTACCGACAAATTTTATACAACAATAAACAATTCTCATTGAATTTCGGATGAGGAAACTGTCTTCAAATTGTCCATCTCAGCAACACTGACAGAGCTAGGGCACAAGAATATTATTCATAAAATTTCAAATATGAAAACTGTCATCAAATTTGCCATTTGAGCGTGTCAAACGAGTTACGTTTCTGAGAACGAAAAGAGCATTTCACATAAAAAATTTTAAACCCACAGCCAAAGGACATAGGGGTCAATCTATTTCAAATCGTTCAATTTTCATTAATTTTGCCGCTTTATCATTTTCGTGAATTTTTGACCAGTTATTCCCTTTCGTGAATATAAAACAAAAAAAAAATTCTAGCCAATACTTTTAAGTCAGCTTCACGGCCAAAATTATGTAATAAGTGCGATAGTATAAAATTTAGGGGCTGAGACCCAGTTTGTTTTTTTAATATAATACATAAAATATTACTTATGAATATATTATTCGGAACAGTCTCTTCTAATTTGTTTATATATTTGTTTATCATAACATATAAAACATGATTATTAAAACATTACGTTTCGAGGTACTTCAGATTTTCAAATATCATCTAAAATATAATTGAATAAATAATAAAATATAATTGAATAAATAATAAAATTGCATTAAAAAAATATTTGTTCAGTTTTCTCCTGAAGTTGGGTATCGAATTATTCAATTTATATATTTACCTGTTTTTCATCAGCGTTACAAGATAATATAGTTATTTTTATTGAATCTACAAAATTAAAGGTACTTTAGGGGAAGAAAATTTCAAATATCGGCATTTAAGCCCTGTCAGACCATTTTAATCAGAATAAAACCAACATGATATTAAAGCCCATTAAATTTTACATCGATATAGCGAGTTTTATCAAAAACGTCGAAACCGTTTTCGAGAAAATTGAAAAAAGGTGCAAAATGCATGGTATTAAATAATTATGGGCATGTCTACTTCGATAGATTTTAACAACGTAGGTAAGTGAAAGTCCTGTGTTCCACGTAGCAGATTTTTATTATTATAAGCAACTATACATACATTAACAACACATTATCAATAAATTAAAGAATCAATTTACTATTTAAAATATTTACAATCTGTTTATTATAATAGTAATTGATATAAAATAAAATATTACTTGTCTTGTCAGAAAGGCTCCAATCTCATCAGTCGACTATATGGAAAACCAAATTATTGACACTAGAACCAGTACAGTCTAAGCGAATTTTGATCTTATAGTACTTATCGTATAGAGGTATAATCTGTTTGATTTTTATTTTTCGAGGTATTTTACTATAAATAGTGTTGAGCTGGAAAATAATCCTTATTTGAAAATGTATACGGGAAAAAGGATATGGCTTACATGATCGAAATTCCTAAAAAAATTGGTGCAATAATATCGCATTATAAGGATAAATGATTTGGCGTAAAGATCATTACTAAACTCCCTTGTCATCGCGTGCCAAAGGTTTTAGTTGATGTAATTATTCGCGATTTTTTTAAGCCTTTTTCTTGGCTACTTAGATAATGTGTTGTAAATACCAAAATTGTATAAAATACTCTCATCATCAATCTAAAAGTTTCATAATTTTTCACTCAAGCCTTTTGAGGTATTTCCGTTCAAACATCGCGAAAAATGAATTTTGGCCAATTTTGTAAATTCATACACAAAAAGGACTATGTTCTAAAGATCGAAATTTTTACAGGAAGTAGGACTGTGAATAAGCTATAAAGGAAAAAATAATCAAAGATGAGTCTCTCTTCCTTTATATACTTTTATCTCGCTAAAAGTCTCCTTTTTTTGCTCATTTTCGAGAATTTTTTAAAGAATTTCCTTCACTATTTAGGAAATGTGTCATACAGACAAAAAAATACAAAGCCTGTCCTTATCTTATTGTTAATTTTTGTTTTGATTTGATATCTAAAAAATTACAGGAATTGGAAAGATTTTTCCATTAAATTATTTTGCCCGTGAAGCTGACTTGAAACGGCTGTAACACAAAAAGTATTGGCTAGTTTTTTTTATGTTTAATTAATAATAATAGCCTTACCGAACCCGAAGGTTCGATGCCGATACCACCAAACTTCGCCCTGCACAGACTCGTCCAATGTTCGCCGGTCAAGCCCAAGCCCCCGAGAACAGCCTTAATGCAATTCTTCCATCGACGCTTCGGCCTAGCTTTCGGACGCCTTCCAGTCGGTTCAGCGAATACCAACTTTCTCGGAATCCGTTCCTCACCTAACCCAACAACTTTACGCGCCTATTTGAGTCTCCGCGATGCTATCAACTCAATTATATTCACAAGATACAAGTTCCGCAATTCCGTGTTGTGCAACCTTATAAACTCCCCAGTGGCCTCATCTCTCTTCGAACTAAATATTTTACGCAGTACCTTATTTTCGCCGATGTTTCATCCTTCAAAGTAAGCGGCCACGTTTCACATCCGTAAAGAACCGTCGGAAGAATAATAGTTTTATAAATTCTAACCTTTACGATTTTAGACAGAAGCCGCGAGCTAAGTAATTTAGCAACTGAATAATAGCACGCATTTCCCACCTTTAACCGGAACTTTATTTCTTCCTGGATTTCATTTTTTCTTGTTATCATTGAACCTAAATACCTGAATTTCTCTACGTGTTCAAAAGTATTACCTGAAATATTAATATCATCAAGATTTTATCAGATTTATTTTAATTATGGTTTTATATTCACGAAAGGATAAAGAATAAGTGGTCAAAATATCGGGAAAGTCAAAACAGTCGAGCGGCAAGGTCTGCACGATTTCGAATGGATTGACCCATATCCATGTAAAAAAAAAAAGTAATTAATAAATAAAAAATAAATAGAAAAAATATAGAAGTTTCCTTCTTAGAAATACACCTTTGTTTAACGAGCAAGTGAAGATCATAGCAACAAACTAGTCCGATTAGATTGCGAATAAATTTTGGAACCAAAGACTGTTCAGAACAAAATCAATAACCCAGCTGAAATAACCTACTCAACTGAGCGTGACGCCAAAATTACTGCGAGATCGAAAAGAGCCAATCGCTTAACCACTAGTTAGCTTGAGCTCTAATGCAAGATTCGTGATCTAAGGAGCAACGAACAGCGGCTGCCATTATTAAGCCATCATGGCTAGGGATTTAGGCTTTACAGTTTCGCCAGTGATTGAAACTAAACAATCTAACTTGGTCCAATTGAGATAAACTTTCTGTTTAATGAATTTGAATGGGTCTAATATATTAGTTATAGGTGACAGAGGGTATTCTATCCGATACCACTATCCACCTATCCTGTTGACTAGTTAGTATATTTGTTTATTTATTTTCTATTTCATGTAATTTGACTATTATTATTATTTTCTGTATATATTGCATGAATGTGGTTTCATATCACTATTACTATTGTTCATTTTGTAACAAATTGTAATATATCTCAATAAATAAATTATTAAAAAAAAAAATGTTACTATATTTAGTTTTTTTGACATTTCGTTTAATTAATTTTGACACGTAAATATCCTTAATATTGTATTTAACGTTTGACTCTCGTCTCGTGAGGGAACTTTTATGGTATCCCTCCCTTTTAGAGAGCCCACGGAAAAGATACGATAGCAGAAGGCAAGATATGATTATAGGATGTCTGATTAAATTTTATTATGAAACTAATCTATGTTTATATAATTTTAATTATGAAAAATAAAAACATATAGTTGTAAAAGAAAAAAAGAAACTTGGAGGTTCACGTAGTATTTACACTTTTTAAATCTTAGTTACAAAGACATATTAAACTAATAAAGATTTGAGATCCCAGATTGTACTACGAATACTTTATATAAAACGCTGCAAATTATTACACAATGGTTTATTATTTCCAAATACCAATATTACGGTATAACTGTTTATATATGTATTAATTAAGTAATATGAAAAGCAATAATTCAAAGAATAAAATCAGATCACTACCGCTGATTTCAAAGCGCAATATCTCAGCTATTTCTTAACTAATTTCAATGGTTCTTTTTTCATTTTGTCAAAAATTTTATTCTCTATCAAATGAAACTATAAATATATATACAAATATTTGTTTGCATTTATTTTTTTATTAATTAGGACAAACGGTAATTTTTATTCGCTGTTCGGTTTCTATGCATCTTGAAACGTAGAATTTCAAATTTTGAGCAGAAGTAATTTTTTTTTTTTTCGACGATTACAAAGATTTATTATTGAAAATTATAAACCAAAAGCACTTATACAGGACTGCATTACTATTTCCCTTTTTTTCTTTCAATTTTCATTTAAATAATTCAAATGAAATTTTTTGATTCCAGAACACCTTACATTTCATCTTTGTCATCAATAATAACCGAGTAATCAGGGAATAACATCTATTATAAGTCGTGGATTGACCATATAAGATTATTCTTTTAATTTTATTTCTGTTTTGCTATTTATTCATCGTGTTGTTGTGATCTAGACAATCTTTTCGATTTTCCTCTATCTTCAATAATAACAGATTTTTTTTTGGAATTATATCTGTTATAATTTGTTGCTTGAATATACATACGGATTTTTAAAAATATTTATCGCTCTTTACTAATTCTAAAACTCTATACATACTTTTCTCTATCGTCGAAAATAATTGAGTTATGAGCGTATTTATGAGTAAAATTTAAACAATTTTATCTTATATATAATTATTTGCGTTTTTTTGGTTAAAAAACTCTAATAAATTTTTTCAATATCTTCAAAATTAACAGAGTTATTAAATTAAATCACGTTTAATCGGCCGCCATTTCAAAACTAACCAGCTGATATCAACGTTTAGGTTTTAGGATCATCGTTGCATAGACTAGTATTTTTGTGGCGAATTTGAAAAAAATTGGTCCAGTAGTTTCGGAGAAATGTAGCTCTCAAATTTTAAGCAGGGGTAATTTTTTTTTTTTTTTTTTTGGTCGATTATAAAGGTAACCAAAATACGAGTAAGTATTACATACCGATAATTGACAAATAGGGATTTTAATTTATAACAAGTCTATTTTAAAACTTTAGTCAAGTTTATATCAGTCATCTACGTTGAATCCAAATTACATGTGTTATAAAAAATTATGTTTTACGTATCTGCGTCAATCTAAATAAAATAAAGTATTGTAATTTAATGATTAATTACTTTTGACTAAATTAATTGTAGATAACGTCTTAATATTTGGTTAGGAAGGTACAAGAGCTGGTTTAGGCAAAGAAGTAAAAGAGTCCGGCAAACGGGTCTATAGGATATCCCTGAAGTGAAAGAGGACCTTCAAGATCCCTTTTCCAAAATAAATTGAGTTTTCAGGTAAAATGGTAGCATTTTATGCCATTCAGATCTGCCTTAAAATTGGACGTGACATCCGATTTTTGACCTATTAAAATCAGTACGTGTTTAATTAATCATAAAAATATAATAAAGTGTATTATACACAAAAGTGTTACTACTAGGCCTGATGTTGCTTCCTAATCCGCAAAAATGCAGTCAGTGTCACAAAGTTGAGTGCTCCGAAGAATTCGTCAATTATAAACGCAGAAATCTCTATAAATGCGAATAATTGGTAATTTGCTTCTATTTGAATGCTCCTTTATAGAATAAATTGATGAAATACAGAAAAATGTATTAAATCAGTAACTAATTATTATTAAATATAATTAAAAATATTATAAAATGTCACAAGATTATTATTATTTTTTTTACACTTAACAATAAAGGACATCCCATACTCATAATTAAAAAAAAATATATTTATTTTAATTAGATCAAGAATTTTGGCCACCGAATCGTAATTTGTTCCCACTGCGCGGTGGCCCGTTTCGGCGAGTCCAACGTGAGCCCATTTCCGGTGCCCAAACACAGCTATAGGCAGTTCTACTAGCTATAACAATGTGTTCCATTTTAACTGCAGATGTTTTCGTTAATTGGACTGTATTAAACAGTTTCCATTTTATTTATTATTCTAATAAGACCCATCATCGTTTTCTTAATGGTGAAAAACCTGTATGTTTTGATTTTTTCTTTAATTTTATACTGTAAATCGATTTTCATACATGTCTATTGTTCCGTCGAATCTCCTTAGATCTAAACTTGTACAAATTGTTAGGATTAATCCGATTAATTAATAGGATAAACCAAAAGGAAAATTCGGTATCATTACTACTACCTAGAAACTGTTCATTTTTGGTTCAGAACAATTATGGTTTCTCTGAAGAGAGAGGATTTTAAACTATAGAATGCCATTGATTATAACTGAAAATAATCAAGAAAAAGTATTAAATTTAGTTAGGAATTTATAACTGAATTCTTTCCAGAAGAGAATTTGTGTGTGTTCCAATTTACTGACAACGTAATGCTTATTATACTTTATAAATGTTATTAATCATTACTTACAACTTAGCAAAGAGTCTTTATGGAGTCTAGATGGTCTGGTGGTTGGCCAGGCTGAGCCTGGATTGTATTTCTGAGTATTTCTTCTCCTTCGACATCTCCTTGAATCCTCTGCTTTCTCTGTTCATTCATACGGCATCCCTTATTTTTGATTGGTGACATTATTCTGAAGACAGGATATCATCTTATGGATTGGCCACCATCGGGGGATGTTGTCAATTTATAAATAACATTCACCCTAGGTTTTTGGGAACTGGATTTTCAAAAAACTGCTGATTTGATTTGATAGTGCAACTGATAATCGACGCAACTTTTACAAGAATTTAAACATCCTACTAGACATTATCTAAAATCTTCCTGGTAATTCTTTTGGAAGGTAGGTTATAACCCAGGTAACGTGTGACCTCTTTCAGTTATCCAAACTCATTCTATTTTATACAACAACTTTTAAAAACCAATCGAATTGCTTCATACATAAATGTACAGAGTAAGTGTCCGTGATGATTGTCTCTGACGATGAGAGCAAGATCACGCTAAACGGCAAAATTTGTCCCCAATTTTCGGATGCTCACTTTACCAGCCTCTCTACTGAGCACAGAAAGAAATATTCCATCCCTAAATGATTTATCGAAATAAATAAATAAATACCCTGTAACAGTAGAACATGCTCCAAGAAGTTTATAATAATAGCTCAACTCCCAGGTCTAACAGAATCAAATACTAACACTAGTATTCCTAGAGAGGTCTTTTTAAGGAAGTTATTTTCTGTTATCTCGTCGAGAGGTTCGACCTAACATCAACGATGCTGGAAATAGGGATCTTTTTTCCCTTTTTCTATTTCCTCAATAGAAGAGGGCGTGATAAAGGGAAGCCCAAGGAAGGTGGTAGCAGTGATTGATCCGGAGTAGCTAGGAATTAGGTCCGGGGATCGATGCCTCTAATTAACAGAGGATAATCAAATAACTAGCCACGCCGATTAGGGGCTTTCATTTGATTACAGTCATATATTCCGGCCCCGGCGGCGGCTTTAGCCCAATAGCCGTCCGGTAACGTGTCGCCCGCTTCCGAAATTATTGAAGATTAAGGGATTCTCATCCAGGAATTCCATTATATTTTATTATCTAACGAGATTTACTGTATTTTTTATACAGTTTTTGCTATAGGTTTTTCTATTTTATAATAGCATACAATAAATGTTAAAGATGGTAGTATTCCAACAAACAATCATCAATAAATTAGGATCCTGTACATTTGATACAAGGAATTCCATGTGGCTCTATAGACAGAAATCGTCTCGAGCAAACAGAAAACCACGAACTACATTACAAAATATCTAAATACCAAGTTACAAAGAACAGAGCACAATCAAAATATCCGCTTTATATATTCCGGAAGTCGAACCCCGTGCTTATTAATTGAACTGGCTAAAGAGGTATAAATAATTCTTTGCTATAGCTTCATTACAGGTATAAGATATTAGCAAATAGGAAACTTATGAGACATTTTAATTGAAATTGAATAGATATCAATTATAGGACGCTACTTGATTTATCTATAAATGCTTTTTTTTTTCCCCAGTCGCAAACCACTTGGTTCATTTTCGCTTTAAATCACTGTGAAGAACAGAATAAATATTATAGTCTATTGTACAAGTCTGTCTGTCGAAGGAAGTCAAAAAATTTTGCCGTTGTCTGTATGTCTTCTTGTAAAAGGGTTGGTAAGTCAGTGTCAATTGCAAAATGAGATCTGTGAGTATCATAAGCCCTACACTCTGTCAAAACGTGTTTCACAGTTATCGGGCAACCGCATGTTGAGCAGTCCGTCGGGGTTCCGTGCGTTAGTCGGGTATGTCCAATGCGTAGGCGGGCCAGGATAGCCTCTTCCCTTTGCTTTTGTCTTAGGAACAAATGCCAATGGGAGATGTCCCTTCTTATTTCCCTTAACTTTTTGTCTGTAGTGTCGTGCCAAATCTGTCCCCACTTCGACCGAATCTGCTGCTTGAAGAAACAAAGTCGCCCACAGGCACCCTAATAAACGGAATGCCATCTGCTATTGCTTCTTTAGCTGCACGTTCTGCGAGTTCATTGCTAACTATACCGCAGTAGCTCGGCACCCAGACAAAAAAAAAACGGAATTATTAGAAACTATTGTGGACTGCAGTGATAAAATAATATTTTGAATAATAGAGTTGGTGAAGAAAGGGTGTCTCAAGCTGAGCAGGGCCAATAAGGAATCAGTGCAAATAATCCTAGTTGTTTTAGTGGGGTGAATGACATTTAAACTTTTATAAATTCCTACAAGTTCCGAGGTATAGTTGCTACAGAGTGGAGAAAGGGAAAATAGATGTTGCCTGCACACGACCGTTGCTCCCACATCTAAGAAACTCTTAAGAGCTATCAGTACATACATAATCAGCAACACTATCTTGAAGTTTTTGAAATTCCTGCTTATATATGTATGGAAATGTATTTTTTTGGGGGGTAATTTGGTAAGGGAAAGACATATGTTCGGAGAGGGAAAGGGAAGAGAGAATCCTTTCAACTAATAAAATCTAAAAAGAAACATCAATATCATATTGATGGAGTTGTAGTTGACTGTTGGGACTATATGATTGAGTACTTGATTGGAGGTTTGATCACCAAGAAACAACACAACACAAGCTCATTTTATTTATTTAACGACGTTTCGACCAATATTGTGAACCTCCATCAGAGCTGACTCTGTAAAGGCCCACAATGTTGGTCGAAACGTCGGTAAATAAATAAAATAAGTATGTTTTTTTAAGTGACCTTACCCACAATGACATACATGTAAACGCCTCCGAGCGGAATACACACGACGACTGCTCTGAAAACGTAGGAAATTTTTTTTAGGAAAACTAGGTGGAATACAATCACACAATAGAGTTGGCCACTGTGAATGAAAGTCAATTCAAAAAAACATACAGAAAAAGTATAATTGACTTCAGAGGCCATAACCGCTATTAACAAAGGCAAACAAACAAATTCAATCACATAGACATAAAGGGACTGAAAGACAAATATAGAAGAAATGGACACAAAAAGTATTGAGATCAATAAATACATTTTTTTCTAAACATGCTACAATCAAATCAGAGCAAGATTTTATTTAAGACTGAAGAAATAACCAAATCTACTGCTTAATTCTCATCGATTTTTTCTTTTAGTTCTGATCTGCTACTATAGTTTTAAAAGAGTCTAAATTTATCGAACTTTGATAAAACCAGAGTCATGTTATGAAAATATAAAAGAATATTAAAACTGTACATGTTTTTTTTTATTGTATCTATTTTGTATTATTATTTTATAAATTATTATTTTATGTATATTGTATGAATGAGGCAATTAAATTGATATAGATAAAATTTGTTTTAATAAGAAATATTTTTAAAATATATTGAATACTTGGTTCAAAAACTTATCTGAAATATATTTATTACAATACACGAAACACTTATGTGGAAATTAAATTTAGTAAGGGACAAATGACAGGAATCATTTCAACGTCCCAATTCTTAGGTCTAAAATTTAAAATACCCTAAAACAATCATTATGTTATAGAATTATTAAGGAAGTTCTTATCATTATATTTATTAATAATGTAATTAAATAATATTATAGTATTAATAATGTATATGAATAATTATGTATACAGTTATTTCAACTGTGTGGTTTATAAATATATAAACTATTTATTGGTGCTTAGGCGGTGTAACAATAACTGAAAATCATGGATCGGTTAGGTATCACGAATACAAGAGAAAAACTTTTAGAGTATTGCTTAATTTATGTCTGTCTGATCATATATTTTTCTGCTTTATCTGCTAGAATTTGTGATTTGGGATTATGTTGCTAATATGAAATCATTGTTCTGTGTTACGGTTTGTCATAATTTGACTCTATAATAAATAAGTAAAAAAGTATACATTGGCTGGAAAATAAGTTTGTAGCATTTTTTAAAGGTGATTTCAATAAAAACCTCAGACTCTAGTGAATTTTTTAAATCGATTATATGACCCATATTGATCTATTAAATCTTGCCATCTTTCAGGAAATTTTAGGAATGAGTTCATCATCAACAGCTGAAGGACGACTCAAGCGCTTTACGTCATCCAAATCAAAATTTCCTGTTATGAACCGTGCAAACCACTTACAGATGGTGCATTCTCCTAAGGCATCATCGCTATACATACTGCCAAGTTTGTTTACCTTCTTTGCAGAGTAATTTTCTAAATAAAAAATCATAAAATGACAAAAATGATTTTTTTTATCTTCCATTTTAAACAAGCAAAATACCACTTAAAGATAAGGTTTATCGGTTGAAATTGAAACATCAAAGCCCCCTAACTAACATTTTTCTTTTTTTTAATATGTAAACATTATTGACCAAGTAAACATGATTTTATTAGTACTTAAAAACGCAATAGTTTGGAAAATATTTGAATATTTCAATTAATAATTTGTCTTAATGTAATAAGTACAACTCACGTTTCAAACCCATGTTCATAACAAAGGAAAGCATAACTAATATAACTTTTAGACTTAAATAAATTTGAACCTTCAATATTGCATTCATAAAGGACCAAGGTTACGTGCGATAGTTTAGAACGTTTTAATTAAAACTATTGCCGAGAGAGAATTACGAACTGTCACAAAGCTACTTGCATATGCAGACGATATTAACACATACCAAAGCTAAAACGACGAAACTTTGATGAACTTTAAACTGGCACGATTCTATGATTATCAACACTAACGAGGTAAGCGAACAAACTAACTTTTAAAATTAGAAAAAATATAATCAGTCTTTCCTTCTCATTCACTCTCTGTCTCAAAAATGTTAAAACATGATACTGTTTATGGTCACAACTATTTATTATGTTTTATTATGGTATTATTTATTAGACTTTCAGATTAAGTAATATAAAAAATAATGTAGGAATCAGCCTCCAAATTTATTATATATATATATATATATATATATATATATATATATATATATATATATATATATAAATTATATGAATTTAAAACTGGAGACTAATTAAGCAGAATGAATACGAAAAGAACGTAACTATACGAATCTCTATAATTCTAATTTTACAACAAAAAATCTATTTTTTTACAATTATGTTAAAACGTTCACGCTGGGGCGAATATCTACGTTATACTTTCACTTATTTTTCCGTGAGGCGGGACTGTCTTAGTTACTTACGTGTTTAATGCGATATTTTTCTGATATTTCAATATTTTTAAAAAAGTATTACATTATTATTTATTATTAAAAATAATTCTTATATTTTTATATATTATTAAACATAATTCTCATATCATGTATTATATTCTTATATGATATTATGGGAATAAATGTATGATTCTTTAAGAAGAGTAATAAAATAAAATTAACCGATAAGAGTCCTTTGAGGGAGCATGTTGAGAGTTATAAAATATTTAATAAAAAACAAAAACCTTTATGCTTGTTAATTCCTTCAACATTTAATATTGAGAAAAGATAAAATCAATTTATTTTCTAAAAACAAGTGACCCACCGGTTGGTCAACCCGGCATGAACGTGTTAAATCATAACTTACAAAACTACTTATTTTTATGACAAATATTCATAAACAAATAGTGGAATATTATCCTTCTATGAGGTAAATCATTGCATTTTGTTTTTTCTTTGTGACTAAACAACTATCTTTTTCAAATTATATCTGACTTCATAGCTCTTCAAACACACTTTAATCGCATGGAATAAATATTTGCCATCACCAAAGGCTTCAGAATAAATTTAAATTTTACTGTCCCTTTGATATAATAGTCCCTTCTTATAGAGTTCAAAAGAACCTAAAAGGTACATAAAACTCGTAATAGCCTCGATGGCATTTATAAACAAACAAAGCTAAAAATACACTCATCTCTATTACTAAATAGAGGCGAAGAATTTTTTTTGTAAATATTGGATTCGGACAAAAAAAAACTTCAGTTGTATACGTAATACTTTTTATTGAAGAATATAAGGATGTTAAAAATCAGACTGAACTAATAATTATGGGAGGTGAAAATGAAATAATGAAAACTCATTAAAAAAAAAAAAAAAAAAAAAAGATAAGGGTAAAGTAGAAATATAAATTAATATGAAATTAAAATATAAATAAATACTAATAAAAAAAAATAGAGTCTTTTACGACTTTTATTTGAGTGTATTAGCTTTTATATCTGAAGAGGTGGAAGATCTGGATCCATTCCTACTGCTCTTAAACTGTGTGGTCTTAAGAGTGGTAGTCAATTAAGTACTGGAGCAGGCAAAACTTAGTCACCGTTTTAATGTGCAACACATGAAGAATCTACACCGTAACGTAAGACCATATGCTTTCGAATACACAGAGAGAGAGGAGGAAAAGTAGGTAATGCTTTCCATCTCTATTTTCCCTAAATAACTAATGAGCAATAAATAATGGCTAATTTAAAATAATAATATATTACATTAAAAATAATTCGAAGAATAAATATTCCAATCTGTTTGACGAGTTATGGTTAGTAAGAATTCCTCTCTACACTCCCATAAAAGCTGCCTCTTGATTCGTTTGGTATCTTAAAATATTCTCAGCTCATAGTGAACTATTGTTAATTTTTTTTTTTTAACTCAATAATTATATTTGCACCTGTAAGATATCATACAATAAGCAAATGTGATGGTAGGCATAAGGGAGACAGGAACTAGTTTTGCATCTCCTTGACATTCAGTATAGAAACAGGGATAGTATAGAATCTTGGTGGATTCCTGCAGAGATTGGTTTTATTGATGAGGTCCATTATTAAAATTTCATATCGGTTTATTTCCCAATGAACGGTGTGATCTAGTTCATAAAGCACTAGATTACTGTTTTCAGCTCCAAGTTCGAATACAAAAATTACTTATTTTCTTTCAGCTGCCGACCTTGGAATTTGGATGGATACGAAACCTGGCGGATGAGCGTGATCATGATGGCTTAATCACCTTCTTGCATCCATCATGGGTTGTAAAGGTACAGGTTTTAAATTCCCCAAAACACGTATTAATACTGGAAATATCCAGTTTATGACAGATGAAATATTGGCATTTTTAATCCATGCTATTGTTCAAAAAATATTATTATTCTCCCAACCGGCTTAGTTACTTAATTATGCAAGGTATGGGCTTATGGATACAAAAAAATAAGTATCTAAATATTTGAGTACAAAACATGGCATCAATAGCTTGACATATATGTTTTCATTACAATGGTCTTAATACAATGGAAAAGTATTTTATTCTCATAAAATGTCTTATAAATAAAATGTCAAAAGTATTCGAATATCAATGAAAACAAGGCAGAAGTGGAATACGAAATGGGCCATCTCAACAAAAGGTAGACACACCTATGACTTCATTAAAACAATTGACGATCGAACTAAACTTACAAAAATATCCTACAAACTGACACAATTCCTGAAGGGACATGGAGGAGCCAGAAGCTATTTATTTCGATTCAAACTAACTGACGACGAAACCTGTAAGTGTGACGGTAAAAGCGAACAGTCATACGACCATCTTTTATTCGATTGCAGTAAACTGGACTAACATAGGCACAAACTGATCTCAACAGTCCTACTTAACGGAGACCAATGGCCGCCTTCGAAGTGTGACCTTCTTACAAAATATTTTTCAAAATGTGATGAATTTGTGGACCGGGTGGACTATGCAGAATTAGAGAAATAGCAACAGGCAATAACTCGTTATTAATTTTATTTCATTTACTTTCACTGTTACTAATACTAGTCAATTAGTTAGTTAGTTTGTATTATTTCGTTAAGTAGTTATAACAAATGAATTATTTATTATTTTTTACTGGTTTCTTTGTTTAGTCAATTAGTTAGTATTAAGTTTATATTTAGCTTATTTTATTTTTTATGTAACTTAAAATTCTGTAACATAATTTATATTATGTAATAAAAATACGCGTTGTGTCGCAAGATGGTACGAGTAGAAATAAATGCACCCATTGCAGGGTTACTGTAATGAGGAAAACCGTAAGTATTCGAATATCGTAATTATCTGTTGTTTAATTGTTTCATGTATTAATATTCTCAGTAATTCTGTCCATGATTTTATGATCTAAACAACCCTTCTCAGCATAGACGGATACTCAACCTAGGAAAGAAAATTTTACAAAACAAGAGATAAAATATAAAAATTTACCATCGATCAGCGACTTCGAATATTTTTTTTCAAAGAGAAATGGGTAAAATATTAAAAAAAATAATAATAATAAATAATCGTTAAGGATATGTGGATGGTTACGTTGAGTGTGAAGATATTATAATCAGATGTAGAAGCGAAAAGTGGTCGTAAAAAAAAAAATTAATGTTAAACAATTTCAGACTGGTTATTGATGAAATGAGCAAACCATAGCTTACAGTTTATAGGTATGAATGTGATCAAGATTATTATTATTTTCTTTATTTTATTTCTTTCTATTTTACTTATTTTTTTATTTTATTATTATTATTATTTACAATGTACATTTGGGATGAATGATTTATTTTAACTGTAATACCCATTGCCCCAGAAGGTAGCAGATTGTATTATCTCTTAATAAAAAAAAAAAAATAAAAAAAAAGCTTACAGTTAGTTCCAAATATAGTTCACTCATGGTATATATTTCACCTTGAAGGTCTTAACATATTGTTTATTTAGCCGTTTTAATCATTTTGGCTTATCATATTTTGTTTTAAATAATTTGCTTGTTCACCGTACCCCGTGGCTTAATCAATCCCCTACCCTGAGGCGGTACCAGAGATCGAGCTTTTCTCCCTTCCTTTGCAGCTCCTATATTAACGACCTTCCAAAATCAATTTATCATTGTTTCATCACCTTTACGCTGACGTTGCCAAACCTAATTATCCTCTGCTGCCTCTGAGTTATTATTATCATATGCCAAGGTTCAAAAGTACATAACAAGGCCTTAGCGAAACAATATTCGTGTAAAAGCCAACTTTTCTATATAAACTTTGGTTTCCTAGTTACTACTGAATCCGAAACTCTATAGATATTATTAATTGAATATTATTAAACCGTTTTCTGAAACACTCCATCGCTCTAAACCCTAAAATACTGATAGGAACCCTTATCCCTTTACCACACCCACTCTTCATCCTACCTGGAAGTTCGCAAATCGCAAATTCTTGGAATCTTCCACTTCTCCATAAATTTCGCTCACATTGTTGGCTGAAGAAGAACTTTACTGTACCGTTTCTTAAGAGCCATTTTCTCATGTTTCTCCATTGTAACATGGGGACGTTTTTTTCTTTATTTTTTTTACATTATTTTCTAGCTCGTTCAAAACTAACGGCAAATGCCAAATGAATTGTGTTATGAATAGAAAATTATTTTTATTAAATGATTCTGGCATCTTTATTCTGTTTGCTTATTATATTATGATCACTTTATTCCGCTGCTACGTTGTTATCTAAAGGTTATTGTTAGCTTTATGTGATTGTTTAATTTTTTTTCTCCTCTTTCTGATAAAATGTTAAAGAATTAACACAAACATGTAGCGTTTTTCAATTTAGCCGAGTAAATTATCAATAGTATTTAAATCATGGGATAATTTCAGTAAATGATTAAATATCTATAATTGTAAGTAAGTTGACTGATTAAAAATCAATAAATTTATCCAAATTCCTGCTGACATATTTGGAACTATTTGGTGTTAATCGCTACTAACATATTTTTATCGATTTTTTAAATTAGATTAGAGTATTTATAAAATAAATACCAAGGTGAAATACGAAAATCTTTTTCCTTTTCAACTAACACAATTTTAATCTTTTTTTGCAACTTGCGTCACATTCCGAAACTTAGTATCTCTGAACGCCAGTTCTCCCTATCCCTGCAGTCCTGCTCCGTCAACACTCTGGCCGCCATATCTTCCCTCACGCTCTCTATCCACGTTTTGTGGGGTCTTCCTCGTTTTCGTCTCCTGTACTTGTAAAGTACTTGATAATTTTTTATGACTACCGCGTCTCGTCCATCATTATGACATTACTGTACCATATGAGTCTCTTCTGTGATATTTAAATCAAGATGTTCAGCTCTGTCAATACTTTTTTTTTTTCAATTTCTACATGTGGGATTCTCAGCCTGGATAAGCCACAGGCTCTTCTCCAAAAGTCTATCTCCGGAGCCAACAATCTCTTTTCAAACGATTTTAGCACTGTCCATGTTTGTCCAATGTTTTCCCTAAGAGGAAGGAATGGTGAATCTTTTTTTTTCGATATCTTTTGCCATCGTTGAGAAATGATCTATAGTTACGCCAAGATATTTAAAGATATTATTCTATGTGATCGTCCGATCCACCACGCAGATGACTCTGTTTTTTTCTCTGCTGATCTCTAGGCCCCACTCAGAGTATGCTTCATTCAATTTCCTCAGCATATATTTAAGATAATTAATATTTAAGATAACGTAAGCAAACATAAAAGTAATTAAATTTACTTATACTATTTCTTTATCTTTAAGGAAGAACCCTTTACAAATAATGTTTATCTCTAACTACTAAAAACACAGACTTAAAAACTGCTTTAAGAATATCACTAAAATAGTTTAGCTATTAATAAATTATAAACGTTAGGTTGAAATTCTAAAATACTAGAGATCTTATTTACTTTTATTTTTTATAATTCATTTATTCAGAAATAATACAATCTACCACACTCAGCTAATGATTATTACAGCTATAAGTAATCATATAATTACTAATAGCAACATTTTTCACAAAATAAATATTATTATCAATACCTAAAACTACTCTAATAAACTATTTTTTCCGTTAAATTTCCTAGAAAACAAAAAAAGAGTCATAAATATAGCGTTTTAAACTTAGCAATGGTGATAGGCCATTTTTCTTTGATTAATTTATTGATTTTCATATTAATTAATTGTCTGTATATAAATACTTAAAGCCTAATATAATTATTTGGAAATATTGAACCATTGTGTCATAATTGGCAGCGTTTTTCACGCTAGGATGGGCTATATGATTTATTTTTAACTCAAATTATATTTGGGAGAAGTTAGTTGAGTGTGCAGTCAAATGAACACACAATTAAGTATAAACCTAATTTAATTGTGCCGACAGACTCTCACTCCTTCAATCGCCCTGAAGAAGGCCTATAATTTAGGCCAAAACGCCGGCACCATCAAATTAAGCTTATACTTAATTGCACCCTTAACTAACTTCTCCCATATATACACTCATTCAACCATTCTCACTTCACCAAAATATATAATTATAAATCTTTGTTTATTCTTTATTTATTTAAAGTCACTTTATGCTACTATAGCTAATCGGACGATGCTACAGTGGGAGTCCTAAATTTTGCCTATCCAGGTTTTATTAGGATAGGGATCTTTAACGAGTACCTGACATCGCACAGGCTTGGGACCAACCTTTCAACGTCCCCTCTGAAGGACGGCATAACTAAGAATTTTTTACTCCTATTAAAAGATCTTAGGACCACCTGTGGGTTTGAGCCCGTGACCTTTGGCATAGGAGGTTGTTATGCTATCCACCCAGCTACAAGTGATCACTAATTATAAATCTTCATATTTAAAAAATGATATCGCGATTCTTGTCTTCCGACTCCTAAGCCACGAATTTTTATACGGTTTTCTCCATAATTTAGGGCATTCTTTTCTGAAAGTTTATTTGTAAAATGCAAATATGTTTTTCATTAAATGGAAAAATTATGTTTGTTGTAATCAAGCCGCTAAGAAAAAAATCCTGAAATATAAATACTAGTATAGACAGATAATATACATTTGGAAAGCCCAAGCTTTTAGAAAAGCTAATATGGAACGAAATAAGTTGTAAATGTTAATAGAAAGTTGTTATAAGCCTAAAAAAATATAAACATCTATTTTTCTCTAATGAGCTAATGATACCAATACGATAAACTCTAAATTGGTCATGAACAATGTTGTCTTTAACATAACTAATGTAATAAATTCAAATTGCAACTGTGTGAAGCAGAGATGTGTCACTAGTTTTTTATAAAATTAATCTGAATTGTGTATATTTACAAGTATAAGACGATAATATGTAAAAAAAAAAAAAAATATGTGTGGTTTCTACTATCTCAACTAAAATAAATAAATAATAAATTACAAATTATTAATTAATATTTCGTTTTCGATTCTGGGTGGAACCCATCAAGAGATAGATTTTGTAGTCATGTACACGATACTGCAATTAGGGCAAAGTTGTGAATTGTATTGGCTCTCCATTTAATTATATATCTGTTTATTTGATATAGTATTCATTTGTATAATTACAGTCATTATACATTAATCTAATCGTTAAATGATTAATATGAGTAATTGTAACATAATTATAACATACGTGTTATCTGTCTTTATTTACAAGACAAGCTTCAAGTATTTGATAATTTAACGTTAAAATAACATATAAGCGAAATTGTATGCGTCTGAAAGCCTATATTGACTCCAAAAAGTCAAATAAAAATTTTCGCTCAATTATTCATTCAGTGTGCGCTTATGGACATTAGAAATAAAATATTTGTAACAAAAAGTTATTATAAAATATAAATAGAAGAGGTAAAAAGTGAAAAAAAAAGACTAAAGAAAAACTATACAATAATATGACATAAATGGTATATATTCTTCTAATCGCTTTAAATTAACTTAAGAAAATATAACTTTTAGGTAGATATACTCTTTACAATATGACAATGAAAAATAATGATAATAGATACTTATATTAAATAATTCTAGAACATCAAAAAAACATATATATTGCACGAGGAACACACAACTTTCACTTAACTTAGTTGTTAGTTGAAAACCGTTTAAAAATTAAAAAATAGAGTTAGAGTTAGAAAATTTAAAAAAAAATTATATTAATTTTTGTTGGAACATATGTTTTAGATGAAATAATATTACAATTTTTAAAAAATTGTTGTGTACAATAATCATAAATGTTTACACCCTATTCCACATAACCTTTCACAATATTTTAAACAAGATAACATTTTTTTCTAAAATCTTCAGCTCCCAAAAGTATACTATACACCTATATTAATATTCTTATGTTCGGAAAAAAATTAACTAACAAAATAGTTTTACTCTTTTATCATTTAGTGGGTTGTGTTAAATTCGTTCAACTTGTATAATGAGCCGTTTGTTATCAATGCTAATAAAATAGTATAGTTATTTTTTTTTAATCTACAGAATTCGATATACTTCAATAAAATAAAATTCAAATTTGGCATTTTATCGATATACCGAGTTTGATCAAATTCGTTAGAACCTTTTTTTTTTTTTTTTTTAAGAAAATCGTAAAAAGGAGAAAAATGTATGGTATGAAGTGGTTCTTCTAGTTCACCGATTTTTTAAAAACAGTTGCTGTAAAATCAACTCAGGCTTACGCTCCAAAAATATTTAATTCCAGTTTTATATAAAGTTTCGTTTTTGTGCTAGACTTACCAACCTCACACACCTGATTGCGGAACTTATTTATTTGTTTAAACCCTTCCCTTCCTTAAAGGCAATAACTTGCGAGATTGCGGAACTTGTTGATTGGGCTTAGGGTGTCCTGAAACGTGTATTTCCGGTGAAAACTCGAATTCTGAAACTTTCACTATCGCAATACTTAATCCCTTACTATATATTTCATATATATTGTCAAGTGAAAGTAAAAATATATTTAAATAAATTGAAAATATTAAATGGACAATAAAATTTAAATTAGAAGCTAACAGTATTAATATACCCGATCGTTGTAAGCAATTTCATTCTGGACATTTTGGACCGCTTAATTTAGGTATGCTAAAAGCTGAGGACTATATTTTCGGTATTTAAAAAAATATTTGAAACTCTTATTAGATTGGGAGTCAGTCGAATATTTTATTATTGTATTGTATATTTTATTATATTGTTTTAAACCGCATTTTTATAATTATCATCACACTATGATGTAACTTCTTCTTTACTGCTTATTGACAAGCCTAAAACCAAGTTAGCTATAGTGATGGAGCCTCATTTATTTAATATGCTTTTTCCCCTTCTTCAATTTTTATTCATTGAACGATTGCCGAAGTATTTCAGATAAGCAGAAATTTCCTGTACAAGAATATATTATTTATATATATATATATATATATATATATTTCTTTCTTTTTTTTCATAAATGTTTTTTTTTTGTTTTTTTTTAATTAGGCGAAGCATATAGAACATAAAACAACCAACAATAACAAGGTACATAACCTGTCACGGACATAACGAATTGTTTTTTAAAATATTAAAAACATTTTTCTCTCTGTGTCGATCTGATAAATCCATCGAATACATCGATATGAGGGAAAAAAGAAGAGCCTCATGACCTCCCATTCTGCCTCTGTAAGCTCTGTCATAAACATTAATTTATTCCCTCTATACGCCTTCATACGAGCCAGAAGTGGTTATTTTCAGTTTCGTTTTATGAGTGCTCTACGGCTCCACTAGTGACGGTATTGTTTGTATTTTAAGCTCTGTAATTAATTTTTTTTCAATTTGTTGAATATTACGGACTTTAATTATCCTGTTATAAAAGTTTTTCTAGCAACGTCTTCTATTCAACTCTCTCTCAATTTCACCACATGTCATTTCTTTCATTATTCATTTAGATAGCATCAAGAATCTAGAACCATCACTATTTTGATGTGACATTGTGTTATCATCATAAACGTTGATTACTAACACACGAGTCCTTTATAGAGTTTTTTTTTTTACCAAGATAAATATTATACAATATATCTACCTACTTCAAAATTGATTTACTGTTGTAATTAACTTTAATATGCTATGGAATTAAAATTGTGTTTTTTTAATAATGATATAAATTCAGTAGCTTCGATTTCAGAAGATATCCTTTAGTTTTGACTTATAAAATTAAATCAATGTTGTGAAAATTGCTGGATAATTTATCGATTTCGAATTAAATAACAAGTCTATTTTGAATACAATTATTCAAACTTTGATTTTTTTTAATTTTTTTTCTTTAGTGATTTTATTCAATTATTTTTTTAAATATTCTTTTCACGATTTATTGTTTTGTTTTTTTAGCTTAAACTTTGTTTTGATACTGCTTAGGTCATTTAGGTGAACATTTTTTATTTTTTCTCTTTTTGTAGATCGCTGTAAATTGTGCGATATATTATATACTTCAATACAAAACTATTGATAAAGGAAAACAATCGTAAGGTAAATTCAAAACTTTTCTACTAAATATAACTATATAACTGTATAAAATATGCTATATGATTGATGGGAACGCTTTGTGTGGTAGTAACCCAATACAGTTAACTTTGAAAATACAGTAATTTTAGACACATCTTAAAATAATAGAAATAGAAAATTACTAGAAGCGATACACATTACCAAAAATAATAGCAGGACAATAAATTTTAGAACAGATACAAAATCCTAGGAACACATTACACAGACATAATAAATAAGGTAAAATTTTTAAAAAAAATATAACAATAGCCCAAAAACCATAATTAGGACATATAATTAATAGAAATAAAAATAAACAAAAAGCACAAAGATTACATAGGAATACTGGAAAGGTACAAAGTTTAAAATTTTAAAATAATAGAAACAGTAAGCCAATGAACACCCATGTAGACGAATAGCAGTAAGCTATGGAGTGAAGTAATGAATTATATATGAGAAAGTGTTTTCAAAAAATTAGGTAAATAATATTAGTGAGTTTTAAATTAATTATGACAAATTGGTGAAGATAATTTTTCAAAGACAAATATTTAAATAATGTATTTTCATTCACTAATCAAATTTTTAAAAAAACTGTTTCAGTCTTGAGAATTGGGAAACAACCCCGAAACGTTGATAAATGATGTAAACAATTATGAAATAAAATAAATAATTAACAAAAGGAAGTTAAGGTGTGCTTATTTAATTGTATAGTATTAAACTTTGTTTTGATACTGTTAAGGTCTTTTAGGTGAACATTTTTTTTTTTTTTCTCTTTTTGTAGATCGCTGTAAATTGTGCGATATATTATATACTTAAATACAAAACTATTAATAAAGGAAAATAATTGTAAGGTAAATTCATAACATTTATACAATATAACTATATAAAATATGCCATATGATTGATGGAAACGCTTTGTGTGGAAGCAACCCAATACAGTTGCGCAGCACAGTTTTGTTTTATTGTACTACTAATGAAATAAAGAATTTCCCTCTCTACTTCATAGAGTCAGTATCAAACATAATTGACAGGGGCATATAATATTTGACAAATAAATAATCATTTGATATTAATTAAAACTTATTTATCTAGTAATAGATTATAGCTCGGAACCATCAACTCCTATCCCCAACCCTACATACATACATGACATTCCTGCAATTAGACCTCTCAAATTTTCCACGAAAAACCATACCCGGACTTTCCTACAGAACCAAAACATATAATAATTCCTTTACAGCCCGTTCTATCAGCTTTTGGCATTATCCCTTTTCAAACATCCGCCGTGTTCCCTTCCTTTCCACATTCAAATACCTTCTTTTTCATTACTTTCCCTCAACCCAAATCAATATTTTTAATTTGTCATGGGTATTTTTAAAACCAACAGGGTATTTTTAATTTTGCGAATTCTATTTTAGTTTAATTATTAATAGTAATTTTTATTATGGCTAACTATGTTTTTATATTATCTATACTAATATTATAAAGCTGAAGAATTTTTTGGTTTGTTTATTTGAACGGGCTAATCTCAGAAATACTTGGTTCGAAATGAAAAATTCTTTTTGGGTTGGATAGTCCATTTACCAAGGAAGGCTATAGGCTATATAACATCATGCTGCGACTAATAGGAGAACAATCAGTGGAAAATCTTGGGAAAAAACTGGAAAAATTAGGGAATAAAAAACCTCGCATCCCAATGATTTCAAATGATTTACTTTTTATTTTTAAAATAATTCAATTTCCCCATAATTTATCTTTTGCTGTAACAATTAATAAATCACAGGGCCAAACATTTAAACACGTAGGAATTGATTTACGCCAAGATCGGCTTGCGGAGAAAATCATTATGTTCTTCTGCCACCTGAAAATAAAACTAAAAAAGTCATTTACGCGGAAGTTCTTTCAAATATATTCTTTTAAAAACTTCTTAATAGCGATCATAATAACAGAAATTCACGTAGACGAAATCGCTTTAGAATATGTCAAAGAAAAGGTGACGTGTACCACCAGAAAGGATTAAATCTGGTTGATAAAATTCGGGTTCTGGGAAACGCCGATGATTTGGTACTGTTAAGGGAAGACACGGAACCCAATAAAATAAAAACCGGTAAAAAAAATAGGACTCGAAATATATACCGATAAGAAAAAATATATGATTAGTAGCAGAGACGGTAACGATCTTAGTGATATTGATATACAGGGCATACTTTTGAACACGTAGAGAAATTTAAGTATTTAGGTTCAATGATAACGAGAAAAACTAAGTCCAGGAGAAAATAAAGTCCCGGTTATAGGCGGGAAATGCGTGTTATTATTCAGTTGCGAAATTACTTAGCTCGCGGCTTCTGTCTAAAAACTTAAAGGTTAGAAGTTATAAAACTATTATTCTTCCGATGGTCCTTTACGGATGGGAAACGTGGCCTTACTTTGAAGGACGAACAACGGCTAAAATTTTCGAAAATAAGGTACTACAGGCAAAATATTTGGATCGAAGAGAGATGAGGCCACTAGGGTGTAAAGAAGGTTGCGGAGACTATATTTATATCAATCTATATTATTATATAAGTCATGTTTTATTTCAAGAGTCATTTTTAACTTTAATTTATTTAATTTAATTTACATTTAGAAATTTAATCATATTTAGGACTTTTATTAGCTATATGCCTATGTTTATAAAATATATCAATCAATTTTCTGGTCATCGCGTATCTAAAAAATGACTATGGTTGTGAAGCTAAAATTTTTCCTGGGGGTTCGCCTTAGTGTCTAGATGTGCAATAAGGCTGGGTTTGAAAATCTTCAACTTACAAGTGGTTGAAATTGTAAATTTGACTGAAAAAAGTCTAGATTGGGCTTCAAATAATAACAAAGAGTATCAGATAGTTGATATTTATTATAGCTACTCTTACTATAAACGCACATAAATTAATCGAAATGCAATATTCGCTAGCAAAGCTGCGGTTCACAGCTAGTTTATATATATTTTTTTTTACTATAATTTATCGGGTGTTAGGTGTTTAAAACTCACTTCTCCTTTTTAATTTTGTTTATTGACGTTTCGATTCCTAATTAGAAACATGGGATCCTTTTCAATACTGAAAGTAAATATAAATATTGGTTACATTTTTTTATACTTCTCCTAATACAACTATTTACAGCAAGATACAATGAACAATCTTACCAAATAATTATTGAGCACCGGCTCACCAATCAGGTCAACTACAGGACCCTGGGATCCTCTAAGCCCTCCTCTCGCCAGCCCTGGCAGCTGAAGCCCAACTTATTAAAAACTAAATTTACTAATAACCATAACTGTTATAAATATAATAGTATATAATTATATTTATAGTCAATACAATAAATTATATTTGTCTATTTAAAATAAAAAGTCTACCGTTTAAAAAAGTACATCGATATATTATCTAATACGTATTTTTTATTTAATTAATTCCATGTTTTTGCCGGATACAGCCCTTATGTTACGTCCAATCTGATGTTATTTTTGGGGACTTAGACACAGAATAAAGTGTTTCTTTCTTGATCTATCTCTCTGTCTTTTTGGTATTACAGACTGCCTCGATGAGGACAATAGTAATATATACAAAACCTAAGAAGAAGAAATAATGGAAGTATTGATATGAAGTACAAAAATCCAACACCATTTTAAATAAACTTAGTTTCAAAGCAACTGCTAGTAGTTCTAATAACTGAACCGTGAATATATATTTCTAAATTGACCGATTGAAAAGTAATGATTTACTATTGAGTGCGTGCTAGAAGCATTTATAAGGGCATATAAAATCTTAAATCCGACAATTGAGAACCAATAACGGCCTCTTACTTCCCATTGAATGTTCAGATATTGGCAATATGTGGAGGTACGTAGTGAGTAAGAAGGAACGCAATTATTTATAAAGGGATTATAGAGGAAGGGGCTGAAAGGGCGTGTGCTAGGGTAGCAGCCCCGAACCCTTCCTACCCAATTGAGGGTGTAATGTATCAAAAAGGTCATCAAAACCCCACCGCTTCCTTCCTCACTAATGCAGATGCGAGTGTGTAGTGCATCCAGGGAGGTCCCGATTAGGACAATGTTTTTAGGACCAGCCCTCCTAGCTCGTATGTCATCATTAGCGGTGATGTGTTGTTTACTATCTTCCCTGGTGATTGATGAAGCGGGTGGTCCTGATGATTCAATACTGTCTTGCCCTACGGCAAATCTATCTACTTGGTCAATACCAGCTTGGACAAATGAGAGGACGGCCAGAGGATGACTAGGTCAATTTTCATCAGGGTCTTTGGTATAGAACTCCTTATATTGTCAAGTATATTATTATTTTAATATGGTTAAAATTAGGAGTGTCTATGTGAGATGTTTAGGAGGTCTGAAAAGAGCGTAAATAAACCTTATAACCAGTTACATTCTGTATGGAAAAAAAATGGTGCGGCAACAGACGATTATCACTTACCTCGACTTTTATAATCAATTAAAAAACTATTAAATATACATCAATTTGAAGAAAAAAATTAATCTGATTTCAATTAAACGCGTATTCATTTCCCTTTTGGGAAATATATGATTTAGATTAAATAATATAACTATATTACTCAAAAGACTTATGAATAGTTTCATTAGATTCACATGTGGAATCCCCAGACGATCCCATGTTTCTAGAAGGTACACCGAGTTGAATTGGCTTATCCCTCTTTCCGTAGGCAGTACCTCCTAGGTCTGTCTCTTCAGATTTTTCAAAAAAAAAAACCTCCTTATATTCTTGAATGCTTACCACTTGTTCCTCTGTCCATTCAGTAAACACTAGATCCCAACCATAAACTTGTATATACCTTCACACAGATCCTCTCCTTAAAAAATCCTTTGTTATTCGTGCTACCCTATTTTGGAATTCCTTGCCTGTATCCATGCGTAAATCCTTATCATTGTCCACTTTCAAACACCAACTATTTCTTCATCTCCTAAAGTATCATCTTTCCAGAATATGTAATATTTAAAATCTATAGATGATAACTATTCATTGTCACAAAACCTGTCTTTTATTGTTAAACTGAAGTCTTAAACGACCAGACAATTATTATTTATATTGTACTTTTCTTGTTATTCTTAGGGGACTATTCGTCCTAGAATAAAATTACTTTTCATTTCATTATATTAAATTCTTAATCAATAATAAGTTCATTCCCTATTCGTCACTTTGCATTACCTTTTACAACTATGTGTGCCAGATAATGTTTTTTTTAAATGTTTCTCTTTCCAAATGTATATTATACATCTATGTTACTGTTCTTATTATCAGTAAGACAAAAATTACGTTAAAAAATAGTTCTGCTGTTTTATACATTATTTGATTATCAAATTCGTCCAACTTGTATATTCAGCCGATCTTCATCAATGTAATTTAGATAATATGGTTAATCTTTTGGAAAGTACAAAATTAAATGTAGCTTAGAGAAAGAAAATTTCAAATATCAGCATTTAAGCTCTGTTAGACTGTTTCAATTAAAATGAAACCTACATGATATTAAAGCCCATTAAATTTTACATCAATATACCGAGTTTAATAAAAATCGTTAGAGCCGTTCTTGAGAAAATCGTAAAAAGGTGCAAAGTGCATAGAGTTATGGAATGAGATTTACTCATCTATTGTAATTGCTATTACAATTGTAATTATAATTATAAAGAGATTATTGTAATTGTTATTAGTAATATTTACATTACCTCCTATTACAAAGGATGCCGCCTTCTACCTCCGAAGGGTCTTTAGCCCAAGACACATACCTGAGAACCCCTACAGGAAGTACATTGACATTATGGGTGCTAAGTCACCCAAGATGTCCTGCTGAGCCTCGCTGGACTTCACTCCTGGAGGAATTATTTCAACAGAAAAATCACTGAAGTAAGAGTTACTCTATTTATATTTTAATGTTTGTATTGTGTTAAAGTATTTGTTCACTGCCTAAAAAAGAGGCTATTACGATTATTGAAATTGTATTAACTTGAAACATAAATATGACATCATTTAGAATAACTAGGGTAGATTACGACTTTATACCATATTACAATGGTAATTCCAAAGAACTTTTATTTTTTATAAATTCTATTAGAGAATCAAAGGAAATTGCATGTGCAGATGATAATTTATTCAAATATGATAATGAAAAATTTTTATTAAACGAAGTATTAGCTAGATTAACCGGAGATGCCGAATATATAAAGTTTTCATATAAATTTAAAACAACGGAACAATTAATAGAATTATTAAAAAAATCTTTTGGTGACCATAGGTCAATTGAGCAACTGACTTCCGAACTATTCAAATCAAATATCCAGCCAAACGAACACCCTTTAGATTTTTTGCGCAGATTAGGTAAAATCAGAACTTCAATAATTGTTAAATATAAAATAGACGGAAATGTTATATTTAGACCCCTAATTAAACAGTTGGACATCCAAATTATTAAACATTTTTGTAATAACATGCCTTTGCACATAAAAAATTATTTGCTAACCAAAATAGATGATTTATATGAATTTGGTGAATTAGAGGACTTCATCCGGAAAGAAGAATGCTTATTATTTGATAACCTATCATTCTCATATTTTGATTGCCATCAAAGAACCATTACTAATCCCCAAAAAGAATTTTACAGTCCCCAAATCACTTCTGCCAGGCAGGAGCAACAATACCATAAAAGATATCATAATCATCAAAATAATTACAAAAATCATTTTAATTCAAACCCATATCGACAACCAACATATAAAACAGAGTATGAGCCACCTACTAATAAAAACTCTCTCGAAGTAAGAATAAGACGGTTAGAAAAACAAATTGAAGAAGTAGAGAAGTTAAGAACCACCTTTTTAGCGAAAACTAACAGTAAAGAAAACCGAGTAAAATATGAAAACACTTTGTTAAAAACGGAACAACCAGATCTAATTAAAGTGATTGAGGGAAATAGTAAGGTAGCGGAAAATAGTGCAAAGGATACCATTAAATTTAATGCTGAACCTAATCTAATTTTAAACAATTCTTTTAATAAAACGGAATTGGACAAACAACCAAATCGAGAAATCAGAGATTCGGAAACAGAAAATATAATATTGAATTGTAAATCAGATATTTTGGCTATAGATGTTGATTTGAATTTAAAAAATAATAAAATAACTAAAGAATTAAAAACAGTTTTAAAAAATCAAATAGATCACAAAGATATAGTAAAAACGATGACAGGAGGACCAGATTTAAACTTATTAAAACCGTCTGAGGAAAAGAAAGAATTATTTGTGGTCGAATCCAGTAGTTTAAAACAGCTTATAATTGAAAATGATTTGAAAAATACGGAGTCCATGGAATCTTGTCAAGAAAATAGTTCAATAACCACAATTGAAAATCATTTAGTCCCAAATACAGACTTACTAAATATTTCCCAATCTGAAGATAAACTTAATTGTAAAACAGAACCTATTTTAAATGATAAATCACTTGAATGCCCGAATTTCGAACAAAATTCGTCTAATGTTAGTAAATTTCAAAAACAAAAACTAAAAATAAAGAAATTTACAAAACCTGAGGAACCCGGGAGTATTAGTGAGATTGATGTTAGAAAAATTAAGCCATTAAATAATAATAAAGTAAAAGATATATCAACTATTATAGTAAATCAAAAAAAGGATAATTTTAAAGTTAATCCGGAGCAGTTGTTAAAATATTCTTTGTTTAGGGAAAAAACTAAACTAACAGATAAGAAAGTTACCTCTGGTGATATTGACAAAATTATAAAAAGTAGAGAAAAAGATGAAATTCAAAATATTTCTAGATGGCCTAAGGGCAAGGATGAAATTTGCCTCTGGATGCTTAGACCTGATGAAAATTCTACTACCTATCTGGCGGGTCGAGGTGTGAAAAAAAAAAAAATAAATAAAAAAAAAATAATAATAATGAAATAAAAAAAAAAAAAAAGGGAGAGAAAATAAGGGGAAAAAACGATATTGGTAAACTGCTATGAAATATGTATTAAATTATAATAAGTATCTGAATATCAATTATAAAATAAATATTTAAAAGTAATTATTTATAATTAAATAACTGAATAATTATTTAAAAAAATAATAATAATAATAATAAAAAAAAAATGATCAAAATAAAATAAAACGATGAAAATAAAAACAAATATAAAAAATAAGTATAATTGTTCAAGACTTATGTAACGTTAAAATTTATTTAGTAGAATTCAGTACTCACGAATAACATTTCTGAAATGATGGCATATTTCAACATATCATATTTAGGTAAAAATACAGCTTGAGCATTACTATTATAGAATATTGTTTTAAATACAGTAGTTTAATTGTATATAATCAATTTAAGGTATTTAATTAAATTTTCGAATATTATTATTAAAAAAACTGAAAATTGGAAACAGTTCCTTCTATCAAACAAATTGTAAATGATAATTTATGATTAACAACATCCTATTCCAGCATAATTAAAAAATAATCTACATGTTGTAGTACAGTGTTTAAATATTTATTTGTTTTGATGCGTTTACTCAATTCAGTTTTCTAGTTACGTATTTAACTATCTGTATGTGTTGGTAAGAAACTATTATGTGTTACATAATTGTCTACAAAAATCTAATCTTGTGTACATAAAATTGTTACAGTATTCTACAAATAGTAAAAATAATTCATTGTTGTATATCATTTATCATAACTGTTAGTTAAGGTGTATTAGAATTTTGAATTTGTTTTGTTTGTATAACTTCTTCATTTTAAGAATTGTTGTAAGCTTAGGTTAAAAAGTAACTGTTCCTTTTTCCTGCTCTGAGCCTTCTAATCCTATCCAGAATTTCCAATTGCCTTTCTAATATATATTCAGATAATTTTAACTAACATAATTCAACATTGCACTCAAGGGGCTTCGTGCTTAAAGGGGAGAGTAGTTATGGAATGAGATTTACTCATCTATTGTAATTGCTATTACAATTGTAATTATAATTATAAAGAGATTATTGTAATTGTTATTAGTAATATTTACATTACCTCCTATTACAAAGGATGCCGCCTTCTACCTCCGAAGGGTCTTTAGCCCAAGACACATACCTGAGAACCCCTACAGGAAGTACTTTGACATTATGGGTGCTAAGTGATCCATATGTCCCTCCATTTGATCTCTGCCGCCTTTCCTCCATCCCCTCCACTATTCCTTTATATATGTACCCCCCAAATCCTAGGGCCAGAGCACTCCGGTCAAGATGTTGTTATGATAAAGTTGAAATACATTATATTAGTCAGAAGTCTATGTGTCTATTTCCATAGTGAATAAATATACAAAGTTTAAATAAAAGTGTTATTTGTTAACTATAGTATAAAGTGGCTCTTCTGGTTAGCCGATTCTAATGAAAAAGTTGCTGTAACATCTCGGGCGCTGTCTTAAATATAAAATTTCAGTTTCGTACAACATATCGTTTCGGCGCTAGACTTACCACACAGAACTTTTTTTGGGACTTGGTCATTTGGACTCAGGAGACCCTAAAACGTGTATTTCCGTCGAAAACTGGAATTCGAAAATTTTCAAGATCGCAATACTTTCCCTTACTATATATTTCATATATAGGTAAGTGAAAGTAATAAAAAGAATAGTATATAAACGTATTCGAAGTAATATTCAAACTAACAAATAATGATTATTTAATCACAGATCGATATAGATAGTTAAAGTCTAACGTTTATTAAGTATAAACCTCGGAAATCTTGAATCTGTAGTATGATGATAATTTATGATTTTGTAGATCTAATGATTCTATAAGAACTCCTCAAGGACCAAACGTGTTCTTCATCAGCCGTGGATAACAAAGTTCTCACCCTTCAGACCTACACAAGAGGTTGACTGCTGTAAGGAGCACTTGCCGTATTCACACTTGAGGGTATCTTAATTGGGGAATGGGGTTGGGGTGTGCCTATTCCTATTAGCTATTCCTCTTCAGATCAAAGGCAGATGTCACTGGCTTGTACAATCACCAGGTCTCCGGATATACATGTAATATTTAATAAGGAGACGGGGGCTTTCAGTGTGGTTTGGAATCTAAAGGAAACAGTTATAAGCCCGTAACTCATAAATATTATATATTACTTTATACATAAACGAATAATTGAGTATTTCACAGCATAACAGTACATAATGATGTGAGAATGGTTGACTGTATGTATAAATTTGGGAGAAATTGATACCAGGTGTAGTCATCTAAACACTTAATTAACTAAAAACTAATAAATAATAATAATACAATAAGTTTTTTACTTAATTAAGTGTGTTGATTACTGCATCCTAAATCAACTTCTTCCTAATAACAGTAGATAGTATAGTGAGTAAGGAACCCTTAAAAATTGGTGAATAATATTTTTGTTACTATTTGATTTCTAAAAGATAGTTCCTTTGAAAAAAATACTCCGTGGTATAAAAATGTGGCGAATTTGAATTCGAACTAGGCTAACCCAAACACGGTTTAAGGATCTTACTAGAAATAGATAAATATTTAATAAACTTGAGATCGGATCATAAACAGCTTAGGGCACATATATCGTAGACTAGAATAATTGCCTAATAAAACAAAAGAAAGAGCTGACAATTGTCAAATCGTACTATTATATATATACACTATATATTCCAATTAATAAGGCGTCAATATTTTGATAATGACTGCAATACTAATATTGTTTATTTAGATTTATCTATATATATATATATATATATATATATATATATATATATATATATTTATATATAAAAACAGTTAATATAAAGAAAAGTACTTCGATCAAGAAACTTATCAAATCTCATTACCCTATCCCTCAGACACCATGATACTCTCAACAAGTATTGATCCGACCATAGCCTCACACAATGTTCAAACTTACTTAAATTTACTTCAAGATTGGCTTGATAAATGGCGTATTAAAATAAACATACAGAAATCCGAACCTACTGGTACAAACATTACTGACTGATACACTACCAAAAAACCCACCAATGAGACTGAAATCCCTCTGGAGCAGAGACCTACTTCTTTAGATCTTCCAAGCCAAGGAGTGCCTTCACTGGGAGGTTTCTTCGCTCACGAATTCATAAGAATCCTGAAGGAGGTTTTTTGTAATGGTCATCAGTGTTACAATATATGCCTAAAGGCATTTGTATATTACTTTTTGTTAAATTTAAAAAAAAAATACACTATACCTCAAAAAAAAAAAAAAAAAAAAAAAAAATATATATATATATATATATATATATATATATATATATATAATATATATATATCACATATATATATATATATACATATATAAATATATACATTTAATGGTTTGGATGACCTCAGAAAATTGTTTCCAGGTTATCTAAAAACAAAGTCTATCAACCAGAATAGGTATAATCCTGGGAATTTCGGGTATAAGATTTGGGAAATTTATAATATAATTTTTATCTTTAGTGTCTCTTAATTGTTTTCATTTGAAATAATTAACATGAATACACCGCATTGAGAAAGCAGCTAAGTATGGGCGAAACTCTTTGGGAAATTCTCCAGGACTCCGTAAAAAGATGTGAATTCCCTAATGGAATTTCTGAAAAGAACCCAATTATATAGCAGATTTTAAAGCAAAACGAGTTGCCAATGACCCTTGTGGGTAGAGGCATTCAATAAAATAAATGAATAAATAATTTTTTTTTTTCCTGGTTTAATTAATGCAAGGGATGGTTAAGAGTTTCGCCCATACTTAGCTGCTTTCTCAATGCGGTGTATTAATGACATTCAACTAATATAATTAACTAAGTAGTAATAGTATCAATTGTAGTGATATAGATATATACCGGGGAAAAGCTAAGTATCTGAGAGGTTTTACCCAACTTTTAAAGTCCTCGAAGGTGAAGGAAAGTGGCGAATGAGCATAATTCTTCAGAGTAAGAATTCTAATTTTGTGTAATTTATTGTAAAGTATTTCCATAGATCCACCGGATTTTAAATTTCTGGAATCCGAAAAATACACATTGGGGTATTATTGGATAAGTTGATTGAGATTGGTTTATTCAGTAAAATAGTTGGCTCCGAAAGCAGGTCTGGAAGGATGTAAAATTGTTACCTCCTTAAAAACTGTTGTTTATTATTTACCGAAAACTTTTGCAACCAGCCTGTGATAATCGGCTGTAAAAAGGGGAAAATGAAACGGTAATGTTTATGTCCAGGCCATTGCTCGTTGGGATTATTATTGCATACTTAATGTCCCACCTCAACTTCCTTCATTAAAGTTTCCGTTATAGGTCTGCTTAACAATGCAGCTTTAATTTAGATCAGGAACAACAGTATAATCTTATGGGCTTGTTTAATATTATCTTCTGACCAAATGAAAAATTAATGATTTCCTGATAGATGTGTCTGGTGGTCAGTTGTGTAATTTCTCGAAACTTAACCATATATTTTTTGAAAAGAGTGTACATTTGAATTATTTATTTACTTCTTCTCACGCGACTAAATACAATAGAACAACGCAGAAAAAATATTTTTAGGTCTTGAATAAAACACGGATTATTTATTTTTCATCAAACAGAATAGAGACATGGATTTCCAAAATATACTATGTCCATTCTAAAAAACTTTAAAGGAAGAGCAAAAAAACCTCTCTCTATTTAATTAAACAGACGTATTTCATTCTTTTCGCATTAAAATATAGAATTACCTTACTAATAACACTATAATTGAAGTTATGAAATAAAATCTTTTAGTATGATTTGGAACGAAACTAAATGTATCATTAGTAACGTTAGAAAATAATTGTGTTTCGTAAACGCGTTTTTGAAGGACTTGATTGTTCATAAGATAAAATCAAATAGAAGATTTAGAGATAACTAAATGATGAGAGTGCAAATATCTCAAAAAATCAATTTCGTAAAAAATTTCTCTCAGTACCTTTTGGAAATCAACGCCTTAATAGTCCTTTAATTTAGAGTTTAAAATATGGACTACAACTGATTGAAAATTATTAAATATTATAATTTATTTAAATAGGCATGCTTAAAAAAACTATTGAGGATTGTCAAAAAAGTATCTGTAGAAAAACATATATAAAAATGAAAAATATAGATACTGAAGATTGCTAGGTGAAGATACGGAAACCATACAACTAAATACAAGTGTGTTAATAAAAACCGGTAAAGTAATAGGACACGAATTAACTACCCATAAGACGAAATATATGATTAGTAGCAGAAACGGTGGCGATCTTGGTGATATTAATATATCAGGACATACTTTTGAACACGTAGAGAAATTCAAGTATTTAGGTTCAATTATAACTAGAAAAAATGAAATCCAGGAAGAAATAAAGTCCCGGTTAAAGGTCGGAAATGCGTGTTATTATTCAGTTGCTAGGTTACTGAGTTCGCTGCTTCTATCTAAACACTTAAAGATTAGAATTTATAAAACTATTATTCTTCCGACGGTTCTTTACGAATGTGAAACGTGACCGTTTACTTTGAAGAATGAACAACGGCTAAAGGTTTTCGAAAATAAGGTATTGCGTAAAATAATTGGTCCGAAGAGAGATGAGGCCACTGGGGAGGTTGGAAGGTTGCACAACGCGGAATTGCGGAACTTGTATCCTGTGAATATAATTGAGCTGATTGCATCGCGGAGACTCAAATGGGCGATGCAAGTAAGCCAATAAAGTTGTTGGGCTCGATGACGCGCGGATTCCGAGAAAGTTGGTATTTGCTGATCCGTCTGGTAGGCGTCCGAAAGGCAGTCCGAAGCGGAGATGGAAGGATTGCGTTAATGCTGATCTCGGGGGCTTGGGCTTGAATGGTGAACATTGGACGAGTCTGTGTAGGCGGAATTTGGTGGTCTCGGCATCGAACCTTCCGGTTCGTTAAGCCTATTATTATTATTATTATCATTATTATTAGATACTGAAGATACTTGTAGTTTTAACTAAAGCCACATTCTTCATCAAATTTGGAATAAAATACGTTTGACGCATTATGGGTAATATTAGTCATTTTTTTTTTCTTCATATAATTATTTTCACTTCCTTATTTTCGCCCTTTTTTTCTCCCAGTACATTTTCATCGCCACTGCACGCTTTAGCTCTCTTCCCTACGACCACGAGATACTCTTCCGTTTTTCTTCATTTCACGCAAGAACCTAGATCTCTCTCTATTTCTTTACGTATTGCTCTCTGTCCAGGCAGTGTTTGTCCGTTACTTTTATTTTTTCTTCCTCTTCTCTCATTTGCTTTACGTATCCTTCAAAGTTCTTGTATTTATGGATTGTATCCTATATTATTATTTTATTTCTTGGAAATTGGTAAACTTTTTAAATTTATTTTTGAGTTGTAAAAATACTTACATATTTATTTATTATGGTACAGTAAGATGTCATTAACAACGAAACAGGTTAAAGACACCATATTTTAGTATTTACATGTTAGAGAAATGAAAAAAATGAAATGAAATGAAATGAAAAAATAATTTTATTCTGGGACGAGTAGTCCCCTAAGAATAACAAGAAATGTACAATATACATGATAATTGTCTGCTCGTTTAAGACTTCAGTTTAACAATAAAAGATGGATTTTGTAACAATGAATAGTATCATCTATAGATTTTAAATATTACATATGCTGTGAAGATTGATACTTTAGGAGATGGAGAAATAGTTGGTGTTTGAAAGTAGACAATGATAAGGATTTACGCATGGATACAGGCAAGGAATTCCAAAATAGGGTAGCACGAATAACAAAGGATTTTTTAAAGGAGAGGGATCTGTGTGAAGGTATAGACAAGTTTATGGGTTGGGATCTAGTGTTTACTGAATGGACAGAGGAACAAGTGGTAAGCATGTCAAGAATATAAGGAGGTTTTTTAGTTTTGAAAAATCTGAAGAGACAAACACCTAGGAGGTACTGCCTACGGAAAGAGGGATAGAGCCAATTCAACTCGGTGTACCTTCTAGAAACATGGGATCGTCTGGGGATTCCACATGTGAATCTGATAAAACAATTCATAATTCAGAGCATAATTTGTTCATCTTTAGAGGATTTTTCGATTTTTGTGTCCATTATCTCCTTGAATTCTTGGAGAGTATTATCAAGGAAATTGCATTGGAATATGTTTCTTAGTTTGTCATGTCGCAGACATATGTCATCGTTTGTCGCAGCTTTGACATCTCTGACGTTTCTCTTTGAGGAGGTGTCCATGGGTCAGGATAGAGTTCCAAACGATCCCTAAGTGAGTTTTATGATTGTTTACTGCGGTTCCCAAGTAGGGGGCGAGAGTCTTCATGCGTTCGCTTCATCTTGTTTGTCCCCGCACCAAAAGGTGCACTAGACTTCCTTATACTGTTTTAGCTGAGTTAAAGTCAGGCAGCACCGTTTTGATGTTTGTGTAATGGAAAAAGGTACCCTTCAGTACAAACACAGGTAAAGTAATATAATTCACTTAAATAAGTACAAATTTTATGTCATAGATTTTATTCCAGTTATATTTGTAAAAAGTAAGTTATAGAACTTAAGTAAAAAAATTCATATTTGATTATAATGACACTCGCTAACTTTTAATGAAGTATAACGCCTTTTAAAATATGTATAGTGTAAAATATTTTAAATAAATGCGCTGAATTAACAAAATGCCTCAATTAGTTATATTTTTATTGATCCGGGTATAAATATATATATATATATATATAATATATATATATATAATATATATATATTAATATAATATGCTAATATTAAGCTGAAGAGTTTTTTTTTGTTTAAACGCGCTATTCTCAAAAACTACTTGTTCGAATTGAATCATTCTTTTTGTGTTAAATAGTACATTTATCAAGGAAGGCTTCAAGCTATATAGCATCACTCTGCGACCAATAGGAATGAAGAATCAGTGGAAAATCTGGGAAAAAATGGGAAACATTAACCTTGCATCCCAATGATTCCAAATGGTTTACCTTTTAATTTTAAAATAATTCAGTTTCCTGTTAAGTTATATTTTGCCGTTACAATTAATAAATAGCAAGGGCAAACATTTAAACATGTAGGAATCTATTTACGTCAAGACTGCTTTTCACACGACCGAATATATGTCGCGTTGAAGTGAAAATCAGCATGTTCTACGACAAGACAAAAAAAAACAAATACGCTGAATTACTTAAAAATATATTAGTATAAAACTTCTTATAATAATAACAGGAATTGACGCTGAAGTCGCAGACATCTAGTAAGAAAATAAGAGGCCTTGATGGCCATGTTAGCTAAGGTATGGTAACATCTGAAAGTCACACGTCGACGTTCAGAGTTTGGTCTGCTCGGTTCAAATTCATTTCGTGGCTGTTCACAAGAATGAATCTCAACCTACCCACTCTGGTTAGAAACAGGTTGGGTACCTATTGGTTAACTCGTCATGTTTGTCTTTAATTAAGAAAGGAAAATAATTTAAAAATAGTGAAATATAAACATATGAAAACTTCTTTAGATCTCCAGTAAACAATGCTGTATACAATAGAGATAGTGGTTTAGGAGTTGGCAGGCACCAAAAATTGCGACATCATTTTTTAAAATCGTTTGTCTTCATGAAATACATTTTTTTAAAACATATTTATTGATATTTACAACTGTATAATTATATACAACCAGTAAATGTGATGGATATAGCAGTCTGACATGAAATACATGAAGAGATGCCACCCATCGGCAGCACTCTAAAAATATTTTAAACTAGAAGGTCTAGGGGCCATCTTCTTTTCAGACGCCTCGGAGGATTATCAGGAATTGAAGGAGGATGATAGGATAGAAACTAGTGGAAATGGAGTCTTTCGTGGAATGATTGATATCTGGTTCGGGCTAATTCAGTAACATATGGGATATTAAGGTCTTTATGGATGAGCAAATTCGTGACAAAGTAAGGAGCGTTAAGGATTTTACAAAGGATTTTGGATTGTAAGGATTGGATACGAGAAGAATGTGATGGTTTTGTAGAGCCCCATAGCTCTATTCCGTAAGTCCATATTGGTCTTATGATGGTCATATAAATAAGTCTTTTGTAATTAAGTAGAAGATTGGAGCGTTTGTCCAATAAGTGTTGGACTAGTCGAAAACGTCGGGCAGTTTCTTGTCTTTTCAGTCTTGTATGGGGATTCCAAGTCAGACGTTTGTCAAGGTGGAGTCCGAAGTATCGAATCTGTTCAACAGGGGCTATTGGAGTGTCATTAAAGGATACTGTGGGGCAGGAAGTCATTGGTTTACGGCGAAGGGTAAAGGTTATTTGGTGGGATTTGTTAGAATTAATTTTAATCCTCCATTTCTGACACCATACTTCAAGGTCTCGGATGTGGGAGGCAGTAAATGGATCATTATCTACCGATAGCACACACGTGTCATCAGTATAAATAGAAAGGAAAGCATTAGGATGGGTTGGGTTATCAGCTGTATAGACTGTTTAAAGGACAGGTCCTCGAATGCTGCCTTGGGGAACACCAGCAGATTGATGAAATACATTTAAAAAAAATATAAAAAATATATATATATATATTATATATATATATATATATATATATATATACGTTTTATATATATTAATTAAGGAGTTTTACGCTTTACCTCTACTCTGTCTCTCTCTCAAACTGTAACAGAGAGTGGAACGACCCCTTTACCGATGTTCCACCCTAGAGAAATCCAGTGCTGGTCCCTACTAAGGGAGCGGATATATTAATAGGGAGAAGTGATGACGACAGAATGGGGAGCTAAGATAGAGTTAGAGGAAGAAAGTTGCCTGTTTAGGGAGGAGGGGATAAATTATCCGAGGAGTGGAACAATGGAGCTATTGTTGGCGGGGCTAGAACTGCAGCACGCTTAGCACCTTGCCTACCGGACCTTCATATCTCATCCAACTAGATTTACTTGAGCATCCATCATCCCCTTCAACTTATATCTGACCCCGCTATAGTCTCTCCCTCACCAACTGCTAACCATTCGCAAAGTCCAGTTTTCGGAATAGCCTCTGATTTATGTTGACTAATTCGCTTTTATATGCATGCTGCTTATCGAGATAACATTGATTGAAGTAACTATAATTAGTAAATGCATATGTGCATTTTTTTCTGTTTTTATTGATATTAATTTACATATATTTTTAACAATCAGACGAATTCATATCTAATACTAGATGTTTCCCATGACTTCGTCTGCGTCAATTTCTGTTATTTGATCGCCATTAAGAAGTTTTTAAAATTACATCTTTTAAATTACTTCTGCGTAAATGACATTTTTAGTTATTTATTCTCTTGGGGCAGAAGAATATACTGATATTCTCCGCAACCCGATCTTGAAGTAAATTGATTCCTATATGTTTAAATGTTTGCCCCATTTATTAATTGTTACGGCAAAAGATAAATTAACGGAAAATTGAATTGTTAAAAATTAATAGGTAAATTTAAATGGGACAACCCAGAATAAACTAAGGTTAAATGGTATGAAAATTCAGGCCATCCTAATAGGTTCCAATTCCCTCCTCAGAGCCAATACTACATTTCCACATATCGAACTGTATTTCTTTAAATTTTCTCTATCTTCGACCTCGGATACCATATCCATCTTCCCATGACTTAACTCGACGTTCTTCTTTGAGTCCAGCTTTTTTCTGACTCCTTGATTCTAAATTCCCACACCTTTTCACCTCTAGTCCACTCCTCTTCTTAAAAATTCAATTTTGTTTTTGATTTACACGCCCCTTGATTCCGATTGAATATTGTAACAACGGAGGTAGGCTGATACAGGAAGTACCTTAGAAATAGGACGCAGCAGGCCGGCAAATGTAAATAAAAGTAATAAGTGAATTTTAAAGACATTTTTAATACCCTAAAGGCGCCATCATAAATCATAAGAAATCCCCAAGATCTAACAACTGGTTGACCTCACCCTCTTCAGATACGGGAGTCTCAGATACTGCAGGTAATCGCTTCTGTACCTTTCTTATCAATATTATTTTATATTTTAATTAAATAATATCTTTTAACTACTCCCAGTATTCTCAGTGCATAGCATATAGCGAAATGTAGTTTGTTTGTTTGTTCATCTAAAGTCACTTTATGCTACTGTGTCTAATCGAAAAATGTTACAGATGGAGTCCTAAATATTACCTATCCAGGTTTAATTAGGATAGGGATCTTAAAAGAGTTACCTGACACGGCACAGGCACGGGACCACCATTTTACGTCCACATCTTTTTAGATCATAACAAAACATTTTTTACTTAAAAATTCTTTGGCCACATATAAATTTAGTTCAACAATATTTAATCTTTTAATTTATGCTACTTATTGTCGGATATATCTGAAAATTGTAAACTTTCAAATAAATAGATTTTTATGATCGGCAAAGATATGATTTATCATGTAAATAGAGTAATTTTTATCAACAAATGGAACAAGATCCAGCTCATTTGCTTTTTTGTTTATTAGTGCGTTTTATTTGTTTTTGTTACTTTGTAATTTTTCTACCGAAGTACGGCAATGGTCGGATTATGAGAAGACGAAAAGTAAATAATATAGCTGGAAGTCCCAATTAAATGTCAAACCTTCAATTAAAAAGTCCCCGTACATCACTGACGTTTGATCTGTATATTGGCCGATGCCGTGACCCACACTCGGTATTCGGTTTCTGGGAATATGTTATACAATTATTTAAAATATGTACTTTCAGGACGTTGCGCATTTATGTATTTTTAGTAAATGGGAATGAATACGATGAGAACAAAAAAAATCTGGTGCGGGCAACACCCGACTTTCACTTACCTTCGTTTTGAAAATCGATAAAAGAATTTTCAAATGCAGTAAGAGATCAAAATTAGTGAAACCATTAAAGAATTAGTTAAATGGAATTTCCATAGAAACATGTCTTTTATTAAAAAATCGATTATATTATTATCTAAAACAGTCACTTAGTTTTATCGGTTTTTTATCACTCTCTATTAACTTTTAAAAGCTTGTGTATGAGATAATAATTTTTCTAAAATCTTTAGCTTTCCAAGGGCATATCATACATGTATATTACTGCTCTTATGTTCCAAAACGAAAAATTGCATTTTCTGTTTTCTCCTTTAGCTGGGTATCGAATTTATTCAATTTATATATTTACCTGTTTTTCATCAGCGTTGAGAAGATAATATAGTTATTTTTATTGAATCTACAAAATTGAAGGTACTTTAGGAGAAGAAAATTTAAAATATCGGCATTTAAGCCCTGTCAAACCATTTTAATCAGAATAAAACCTACATGATATTAAAGCCCATTAAATTTTACATCGATATAGCTAATATAGTTTAATCGAAATTCTCGGAACCGTTTTTGAGAAAATCGAAAAAAGATGCAAAATGCATAGTATAAAGTGCCTCTTCTGATAAGCTCATTTTGATGAAAAAAGTTATGTCACGTTTTGGGCGTATATTTGTCTTAAATATGAAATTTTAGTTTCATAGGAGTTACCACACACACACACACACCACACACACACCTTTTTGCGGGAATCGGTTATTTAGACTGAGGAGACCCTAAAACGTGTATTTCAGTTGAAAACTGGAATTCGAAAATTTTCACGATCGCAATACTTCCCCTTACTATATATAGTTAGTGAAAGTAATATGAAGTTAATTCAGAAGGTATTTCCTTGAAACAGCGGGCAAAAATATCAAAGATAAGGTCGATAGCAGATTAGGACATTGATTGGACAACAAAATAATCCAATCCAACAGAAGTAAAACCTTTCAGCAACAAATAGATCAAAAGAACCTTTGGGCCAGAGGTAGAGCTCTATTTTCGTATCATAAAAGTATAAACTATATCTTTGCCTGTCTAATATATATATATTTAAATATTACAAATTTTGGATTTGCCCGACAATAGATTGTAAAATTAAAAGATCAAATCTTGTTAAACTACATCTAGAAGCATAGAGCATTATAGAAACCTTAAATTGGCTCATAAACATGCAGCATCATTATATTCTATGGCAAATGTTGGTTTTATTTAAATAATTTAACAATACTTTTTTTTTAAATATATTTTACAATACTATTTTCATTATCTTATGCTCATTTCATTTGATTCCTTATTGGTTCAAAAGGGGATCACTCTAGCAGCTGTAACGCCTTATATCTTAGCTTCTTACATTGCGTTTAGTATTTCCTTAGTGATGAAATTCGCTGGCGATAGATTGTCAAAGTCTTTCAGTACGCTCCTGGAGTCTGTTGCGATGATACAATTAGTTGTTTTGGATGTAGCAAGCCAATGGTCAGCCTTCGGAATGGCTATATCATTCTTCTGGTAAACTAAACAGGAATTGGTGTTGGTGAGTTTTTCAGCGCAACCTTCACTACTTTCGAGACACCAGTGTGTATAATCGGGAAGTTATTACATCGTTCTAATATTACAGTAAATAATATTGCACTTATAATGGACATTTCATTGTATATCTTTACAGTGTTCTGTCTATGATTGGTCTTCAGCTCTTTCATTCAGGTGTTTTCATGCCCAGAATGCGTCTATATTGCGTATACATTCATGTTCGAAGTCTTTGATAATGGATGGACTGCTTGCTTAAATGCACTTTCACTAACCTATAATTTTCGAATTCCATATTTCAATGGAAATACACGTTTTAGGGCCCCTCGAATCTAAATGTCCAAGTCCCGAAAAAAGGTATATGCGTGTGTGTGTCCCCATGTGTGGTGACTCCCGCGCATAAACGAAAAGTCCTATGAAACTGAAATTTCACATTTAAGACAACTATACACCCAAGATGTTACAGAAACTTTTCCATCAATATCAGCTAACCAGAAGAGCCACTTTATTTTGCACCTTTTTACAATTTTCTTATAAACGGCTATAACGATTTTAATTAAACTCGCTATATCGATGCAAAATTTAATGGGCTTTAATATTATGTAGGTTTCATTCTGATTGAAATAGTTTGACAGAGCTTATATGCCGAAATTTTAAATTTTCTTTCTCTAAAGTACCTTTAATTTTGTATATTCTATAAAAATAACCATATAAACTTGTTACCATTAATAAAAACAGATAAATGTAAGTCGAACGAATTCGATATCCAAATAAAGGAGAAAACTGAAAAAATATATTTTTAATGCATTTTGAGCATAAGAACAGTAATCTACATGTATAATATACTGTTGGGAAGCTAAAAATTTAAAAAAAAACATTATCTTATACACAAGCTTGTAAAAGTGACGAAAAGCCGATAAAACTAACTGATTAATTTTTATTACAATATGAGAGATTTTTAAATAAAACAAATGTTTCTATAGAAATTCAATTGAAAATGCTCTTTAGTAGCTTCACTGATTTTTACTTTCACTTACTATTTTAAGCAACCTTCACTACTTCGAGACACCAGTGTGTATAATCGGGAAGTTATTACATCGTTCTAATATTTACAGTAAATAATATTGCACTTATAATGGACATTTCATTGTATATCTTTACAGTGTTCTGTCTATGATTGGTCTTCAGCTCTTTCATTCAGGTGTTTTCATGCCCAGAATGCGTCTATATTGCGTATACATTCATGTTCGAAGTCTTTGATAATGATGGACTGCTTGCTTAAATGCACTTTCACTAACCTATAATTTTCGAATTCATATTTCAATGGAAATACACGTTTTAGGGCCCCTCGAATCTAAATGTCCAAGTCCCGCAAAAAGCTCTGTGTGTGTTTGGTAACTCCCGGGCGGAAACGGTAAATCCTATGAAACTGAAATTTCATATTTAAGACAAATATACGCCCGAGACGTTAAAAAACCTTTTTTATCAAAATGAACTTACCAGAAGAGCCACTTTATACCATGCATTTTGTACCTTTCTTCGATTTTCTCGAAAACGGTTCCGACGATTTTGATTAAACTCGCTCTATCGATGTAAAATTCAATGGGCTTTAATATCATGTAGGTTTTATTCTGATTGAAATGGTCTGACAGGCTTAAATGCCGGTATTTTAAACTTTCTTCATCTAAAGTACCTTTAATTTTTTTTTTATTCTTTAAAAATAACCATATTATCTTGTTACCACTGATGCAAAACAGCTAACTATGCAAGTTTAAAACTATAAAAAATATTTTTTTAATAGAAATTTTTTTTTTGAACATAAGAACAGTAATATACATGTACGATATACCGTTGGAAAGCTAAAGGTTTTTATAAAAAAATATTATCTTATACTCAAAGCTTTTAAAAGTTAATAGAGAGTGATGAAAGGCCGATAAAACTAACTGATTATTTTAGATAATAATATAATATAGTTTTTAATAAAACACATGTTTCAATATAAATTTAAATTATTAATTAATTTTACTTGAAAATTCTTTCATTGATTTTAAATATGGAGGTAAGTGAAATAGATTTTTTCTATTTAAAGTCGTAAAATAAATTAAAATAGTTTAAATACATACTGCAAGCTATTACTTCATAGGCTAGTTCATAGTGATAATCTACAAGCCGGTGAGTACAAGGGGAATGAAATTCAGAAGGCAATTTCACTTTGGAATTCGCAGGTCGCTAAGTTGTTCCTCCGACAATGGTGGGATCCCTAACTTGAACTGTGACTACAGAGCCAAAGCCCTTCCACAAGGCCCTAGGCCCAGTTACGCCTCCTCCCTTCCATTATTCAACCCTTCATTACTAGCAAACAATAGTGCTCCTCATCCGCTTCATCTACAAGAAATTGATCTCGTCTCGTCACTTCAAGGAAGTCTTGGATTCGCAACATAGTTGACAATGATTTAATACTTTGATTGCAAAACAAAAAAATCTGGTGTGGGCAACACACGACTTTCACTTACCTCCATTTTTAAAATCAATGAAAGAATTTTCAAATACAGTTAGAGATTAAAATGCGTGAAACTATTAAAAAATTAATTAAATTGAATTTATCTAGAAGCATGTGTTTTATTAAAACATCGATTATATTATTATCTAAAATAATCAGTTAGTTTTATCTTCATTTTATCACTCTATATTAACTTTTAAAAGCTTGTGTACGAGATAATATTTTGTATAAAATCTTTAGCTTTCCAACGGTATATCGTACATTTTTAGTTGGGTATCGAATTCATTCAGTTTATATATTTACCTGTTTTTCATCAGTGGTAACAAGATAATATAGTTATTTTGATAGAATCAACAAAATTAAAGTTACTTTAGAAGAAGATAATTTAAAATATCGGCATTTAAGTCCTATCAGACCATTCTAATCCAAATGAAACCTAAATGATATTAAAGCCCATTAAATTTTACATCGATATAGCGAGTTTAATCAAAATCGTCGTAACCGTTTTCGAGAAAATCGAAAAAAGGTGCAAAATTCATGGTATAAAGTAGCTATTCTGTTAGGCTCATTTTGATGAAAAAGGTTTTGTAACGTCTCGGGCGTATATTTGTCTTAAATATGAAATTTCAGTTTCATAGGACTTACCGTTTCCGCCCGGGAGTTACAACACACACACGCACAGATCTTTTTGCGGGACTTGGTTATTTGGACTCAGAAGACCCTAAAATGTATATTTTCGTTGAAAACTGGAATTCCAAAATTTTCACGATCGCAATAATTTCCTTTACTATAAATAGTAAGTGAAAGTAAAAAAGGACTAATATTACCCATAATGCGTCAAACTTATTTTATTCCAAATGCTATGAAGAATGTGGCTTTAGTTAAAATTACAAGTGTCTTCAGTATCTATATTTTTTATTTTCATATATGTTTTTCTACAGGTAATTTTTTGACAATCCTCAATAATGTTTTCAAGCATGCCTATTTAAACGAATCATAGATTATTTTTAAAAATCCCTAAATTATTACACAATACATTATTTACAAATAATTATATTAGGGTATAACAACTTATAGTGATGTATTATCAATGAACTTATACGTAAAGTGATAAATAACACGTTAACGCCGAGGTGACCCACTGGTGGTCCACCTATGCAGTGAGGCAACGTGCATCACTGGGGAGTCACTTTTTTCAGAAAATAGGTTAATTTTATTTTTTCTCCAACATTATATGTTGTACCAGATAACAAGCATAAGGGTTTATTTATTAAATATTTTATAACTTTCAACATCCCCCCTTCAAAGGACTCTTATCGGTTAATTTCACTTGATTACTCTTCTTTATAAATTTTATTAAGCCGTGCGTGATGTCTGTTTCTCGTAATATGATATAAGACTATAATATAAGAATCATTTTTATTAATAAATAGTAATATAAGATTTTTTTTAAATATTTGAACAATTACTCCTTGAAGTCATATGTGTATGTCACAACTGTTACAATCTCGCATTTAACTCGTTGGAAGCCTGGAAATGTGATCTGGCATTAAACACAAGCAAAAGTAACTATCACGGTCCCGCCCCACGCGGAAAAACGTAGGTATTCGCTCCGGCGTGAACGTGTTAATCAAAGAGCTTAAGAAAGAAGAATCAGCAAGACTATCAGTTTATATTCAATGACAATGGCCAATCACGTATTATTGACGTTGTACTGAAAATTAATGAGATTACCTGTGCTGTAAGTTTAAAACGCTATATCTGCCCTATTTCATAACAGATTTTATTTTTATTTTGCATTGAATTTATTTCCCAATTAATAAGCTCCACATCCACTAATGTTTTATTTTCCTTTTTTTGGGATCCTTGATATCTCAGAAGGAGAGGGGAGGGATATTTTTCTTTTGGAGGATTATCATTTATTTCGAGATCAAGTCTTCGCGATGAAAAAATAAATGAATAATCTTTTATGGTTAAGCCAAACCTTATAGCATACGTTATTTCCTGATAACTCGGTTATTATTGATGATAGAGAAAAAATGTAAGAAAATACTAAAGAATCTAGTATAAATCCATTTGGTTTATTACTATTATTATTATTATTGAAAATAATAAAAGAAAAACTAAATAAATAGAACTTCTGATTTTTTCAATAAAAAAAACCTCTACTGACATGATTCTGCTTTTCCGTGTCTTTTCATCCCTATGTTTACTTAAAAATCCTCAGAGAGATCTGAAAACTTAAATTCCAACACAAAGGAGCATTCGAGCTTAAATTTAAGTTCCACCAAGAGATAGTTTCTTTTCACATTATTTTGAATTATAATCATAGAACTCGTTTTCTTTTGTATTGTACTGTACCAATATGGTTTTAAATTTCAACAACTCAATAATATCTGTAATAATAATTGATACTCCAAGAATTTTATTTTAAAATTCAATATAACAGGCGTCTAAAACATGGTAAATCCATCTTTGATTAAGTACCTTAATTTTATTTAGGGTTAAAAAACTCGAAATAAAGCTTATTTTACCTTATTTTAATTTAAACATATACAATGATAATTTAAAAATCATAGATGTATGACGAAATTAAAAAAAAAAAAAAACAAAGCCAAGAGAAAAAATTAGAAACATATAATAAATTAAGTGTGTTAAGTGATATGAAGTTCATTTATTTTAAAGTTTTTGTTTTTGTAATCTATGTATTTTTTTTTTTATTCTTTTCCATGATGTGTAAAAGCAAAAATAAAAAAAAATTAAAAAACAAAATGAAAGGTCAGATAAGCTTGTTGATCCTCCATTTCCTCAATCCAACTAAATTTTAAAAAAAATCTTCAAAACTCCCATTTTCCTTATTAACTTATTATTTTTTTTTTCTTTTTTGGCCATTTTTATTACAATAGAGTCAATAATGGGAAATAATTAGTTGTGATAGATAGTTCGTTGATAATTATTTATTGGTTTAATGACTAGTTTCAGAAATGTTAAATATTCAAACAAAATAAAATTGTAAAAAGGAGATTTTTTACGAATCTTATTTATTTTGGATCATCTATATTAAGAAAGTGTATTCTTATGTATTTATGTATGTATGTGTGTATGTATCACTAACCCTGAAAGTGTATTCGTTTTATAACTAAATACTGAGCCTTATATAGCATCATAAAAAAAAAATTACTTTATTCGCTGGTAATATTGATTGTTAGTACTAATCTGATAGCCATAGATAATTTAATTTTTATTTGAGGCGAATAAACGTATTGCAAAACGAATAACAGAACCAATCTGGAAACCAAATACCACAGGCGACAGTTTTTGCGAGAACACTTTATCATTGGGGTTGGCACAGAGTTGTGCGGCACGGAGAATTGAAGCCTAATGTACATTTCGTGTTCCAAGATCAATCACATTTCTTCAAGGCGATGCTTTTCACAGAGGGAGGAAAATATTGTTAGTTCCAGCTTTGACCCACTCTTCTTCTGTATACATACCACGTTTTAATTTCATTGTGGTGTATTTATTTTAAAATAATTTGAATATTTAAACAATGCATTAACTAAGGCATAAATTCAAATATATCTGCTAAATATGAAAATTCATATACTTGTATGACTATGATATGACACGAACAGATACAGATATGAATGCAGTTTGATTCTGAGCTTAAATCAGCTTAGGAAAGTTTATAAATGTTAAACATTATAAGTATTCGAGATTTTATTTCTGTAGTATCACCATTGTGTAGGTGTTTATATATTTGGTGGAGTCCGGTTTATTTTTCTTTAATTTAAAGAATGAGAGAAACTCATACATATATTTCTTACTTTCACTTACCTATATATGAAATATATAGTAAGGGAAAGTATTTGTTCGTGAAAATTTTTGAATTCCAGTTTTCAACGGAAATACACGTTTTAGGGTACCCTTAGTCCAAATAATTAAGTCCCGCAATCGACCACCATACCTTATACCATGCATTTTGCATCTTCTTACGATTTTCTCAAAAATGGCTCCAACGATTTTGATTAAACTCATTTTATTGATGTAAAATTTAATGGTCTTTAATATGATGTAGGCTTCATTTTGATTGAAATAGTCTGACAGGGCTTAAATGCCGATATAAAGAGAAAGATTTTTAAAAAAATATTATCTTATACACAAGCTTGTAACTGATTATTTTAGATACAGGTAATAATATAATAGAGTTTTTAATATAACACATTTTTCTATATTAATTCAATTTAATTAATTCTTTAATGTTTTCACTCATTTTTATCTTTAACTGTATTTGAAAATTCGTTTATCGATTTTAAAAACGGAGGTAAGTGAAAGTTGTGAGTTGCCCGCACCAGATTTTTTTTTTTTTTAATGACTTTATTTCGTAAAACAAGTTAGATTATATTCAGACGGTAGTTTGACTTGAAAAAAATATTTGAAAATATATAAGAAGTATTATTGATTACGAACTATTGAAATATATGAGAGTCCATACGATGGAGTAAAGTAGACTTACTGCTTCAAAATAGTATGAATGTCCACAAGAAATATGTATAGCGTCATAAAAACCAGTCTACCCATTTAAAAATGTTGAAATTATAGGGGAAATCATATATTTTTTTAATGAAATAATATTTGAGCATTCAGTAAATATATGATCCTTTTTTTAATAAATACAAATTTTAAATATATAGGTGTCTATTTCCAATCTCCAAGCTGGTAGGAAAACGGTCTACAAATTTCGATAGCGAAATTCGAGCTATATTACTAGCTTTGCAAGCTCTCATAAATATAGACGCAAAGAGAATTGTCTTTTTTATGGATTCACAGGCGGCCATCATAGCAGCTACGCAGCCAAATGCATCTCAAGAAAATGACGTTGAGAACTACCAATTAAAAATTGAACAGCTGCTTCAACAAGGTAGGCAGGTGGTTTTCCAATGGGTACCCGGCCACTGTGGTATCCATGGGAATGAAGTAGCCGACAAGCTTGCAAAAGAAGGTGCAGCTTCGGAACAGTTGGACCATCGAATTTTCTATCGTAGAGCTAGGGATGAAGTTAAGAGGGCATATCATGCTCTACTAACGGACTCCCAAAGGTTCAGTTCGATCAACAAGCACTGGGCCAAACTCCTTATAGAAGAAGAACGGATGCCATTAGATTTGAAGATAAAAGAAGCTGTTGCACAGTTCCGAATGATTACTGGCCATGACTACCTCGCAAAAACTTGCATCGGATCGGAATGGTAGGGTCTCCACTTTGCTGCCTTTGTCATGCGAATAGTGAAATGGATGCAGCGCATCTAGAAGTACTGGGCTCCCAGATCCCTTATGACGGAAGTCGAAATGGGAAGGCATAATTAGAATAATAAATAAAATAAAAATATATATAGGTTAAAAAAAAAATAACTTGGCTCTAGGATCTACTCAAATAAAAACACCCTTCAATCTAAGTAATATCCTAAAACGAAAATATTTTAAAGTTCTCTCAATTTACACGACCCTTTTACCTCCTCCCTTCCATCCCAGCAAGAGTAAAAAAAAAAAGCTATATTCTTTCCACTAAGTGGATACGTTTTATATTGTTCCTTCTTACGACTGGGTTTAATCCAATTCACTTTTCCTTGTTTTCTCTCAAGCTCTTTGAATCTACAAGATGTTTACAATTTGGTTTAATATCTCCTTTTCTTAAAGGCCAATCAATATTATCGTTGAAACTGATCATCATTACCATCTCGTATATAAGTTTTCTATATTTATATTTGACTTCTTATAAGAAACAGACTTATATTAAACTTGAAACGGATAATACAATTTCAATAATCGGACTGTCATGATAGATTTCTAGAATAATCGCAAGATGAGAAATCTAAGTTAGCTTATATTTAGATCGCCCCACGATAGATTCAACGTTTCAGACTTAGTAATCGGTTTTAAAATGAATTGCCCTTCTTCGTAAGCCTATGACATCCTGCCCTAGAGCGTCCTTTAAAAATATTCCGCTTGTCCTGGTTGAACAGATTCGCTATATAGGACTTCTACTTGACAAACGTCTGACTTGGAATCACCAAGAACTGCGCAGATTTCGCTTCTTCAGCACTTACTGACAGACGCTCTATCTCCACTTAACTACAATGCTCATCTATATCACATCATAAGACCTATCTTAGCGTACGGAGTTGTCTAAACCATCAAATTCGTATAGTATTCAATCCTCACTTACAATGTCGATTCAAACCTTATTGTACCATATGCCGCTGATTTGGCCGGTACGAGGTATCAATCCTTCCATGACAGACTTCACTCCCACCCTAACCCACTAGATTCAATCCTTGTTTCCTCCTCCATTCCTGACTATCCTCCGAGGAGTCTGAAAAGAAGATGACCTAGTGGCCTTCTAGTTTAGATTACCAAGCGGAGTGCTGCCAATAGCGTATTCTCTTCATGTCTTTTCATGTATATTATCTCTCTCTCTCTCTCTCTATATATATATTTATATATATATATATATATATGTATATATATATATATATATATATATATATATATATATATATATATATTATATTATCAGCTAATTTACTTGGTGTATTTACGTAAGTTTCTATGAGAATACTTCCCATGAATAATTACAGAAAAAGAGCATAAATGATAGATCATCCTGTGTTTATACATACACTTGCGGTAATCCTCTGCTTTGCTAATATTTTATTTTTTGTTGTTTTTTTTTGGTTTACTTTAAGATTAATTATATTACATATTTGAAGAATGAGATGGTTCGAGGAGCGGTCATAATAGAATTGAAACTAGTGAGAAAAAAATTAAAGTGTTCTACTATTTTATGTCCGCCATCAAAACTATTTCATCCTTTATATTCATTTTACGCTCAACCATTCAATAAGAAGAAGGAATGTCGAGATATAGATTCTTGTGAATAGGTTGATGATTTTTATTGCAGAAGATCGTATATATAGAGAGAGTGTGGAGATTGATGGTTTGGTAAAGGAATGTAATAGGAAATATTGTCTACGGGTTTGAGGGAAAAGGCACTTTGACTCGCTGTAAAGATGGGACACGTGAGATCGCCTCGAGGTGCCAAAGACAAATCTTAAAAAACAGTTCATGGTATAACTTTTCTCGTTTCTCTAGCATCGTCGTGAGGCCACCGTATACCATACATCCATAGTCAAAGGGGAGGAAAATCAGTGAGGAAACGAGGACCTTAAGAGTGGACTGTGGAATAAGGGCGCGGGAACGATTGAATAACTTGAGAGTACTTATTTATAAATTTGGGCTATGTGTTGTTTCCAAGATAGGGTTTGGTCAATGAAAATACCCAAGTTTCTTGCGGAGGTACTGAAAATGATAGATTGTTCATTCAGGAGTAAGATGGAAAGAGTCGATATGTGAGAGGGATTGGATCATAATAATATTTGCACTGAGTTTTTGTAGGGTTTAGCTTTAACTCCTTCAGATGGTTTATATTGGCTATAATAGATATAACTTGGGTTTCAGGCAATCAGTTACATTTCAACTATTTTCGAGAACAACCAATAGAATTATTATAGGTATCCAGATTCTAATTTATGCTTTTAACTTCATAAGAGCATATCGGAAGAGGGCACCGCACACATAATTATTCAATACTACCATTTTAGCTTAAAAATATAATCATTATTATAATCGAACTCGTTAGCATCATCAAAGCAAATTCTTCCATAAGTGGAGTAGGATTGAAAAACAACACTTAAAAAAAAAAAAGAAAGCAAAAGGGACAAACTTTGTTCCTAGTTGTCTAAATAATTTACACATAATAATTTTTATTGAAATATTTAAGTAAACATTTGTTACATTCCGTGAGTTTTAATAGTAACTATCACAAAAAAATGGCAAATATGAAAGGATCATAAAAATATGAAGGGGGAGATGTGGAGAGAAAATTAGAGAAATAAGGGATGATCAGATAACCGTATATAAATCAAAGCATGGCAAACGATTAGTTATTAGGGCCCTGGCGTTCTCCATCACTGGGTGAGGTTAATCCCACGTCAACCATCGGATGAAATACTGCTACACCAATGTTCTTCCCGCTCCTCCATATCCAGTTCAACTTTTAGCCTTGTTTTGTGCCCGTGATTTACAAGCTCTGTTTGACTTGGAAAACCAGGAATGGAGCGGGGCAGCTAAAACAGGTTAGTGCCCTCAAGAGGCAAAAACCATCACGGTTCAAATGTTCTCTCGTCCAAATCATATCATGGTTTATTGATCCTCCAATCGGGCCACAGTATCTCTCCCCTCCTATCATCTATAACTGCCCCACCTTCCGTCCCGAACCCTCATTTATTTAATTTTTTGCACGATTTGAACAAGTGATATTATCTTCCTTAGTAGAAGGCGATTCGCAATAAACCTAAGTATGGAAGTTTTCTGATTGTTACATGTATTTTTACTTTCCAGAGTCCCCTGAGTCCAAATAACCAAGTTCCGCAAAATGGTCTTTGTGTGTGGTAAGTCAAGCACGAAAAGTCACACGGAACTGAAATTTCATATTTAAAAAGCGTATATATCTGAGACGTTACAAGAACATTTTTACTAAAATCAGCTAACCGGAAAAGAGCCACCATGCATTTTGCACCTATTTACGATTTTCTCAAAAACGACTCGAACGATTTTGATTAAACTCGAAATAACTTTAATTAAATTTGATTAGCTTTAATATGACGTAGTAGTTTCGTGTGGTTGAATAGTAAGACAGGGCTTAAATGTCGATATTTTACATTTTCTTCCTCTAAAGTACCTTCAATTTTGTATTTTCGAAAAAAATAACCACTCGTCTGATTAGCATTGATAAAAAAAATGTAAATATAAAACTTGAACGAAATCGATACCCAACTATATGAGAAAACTGCAAACATATTTTTTTAATGCTATTTTTCGTGTTTGGTTCCAAGAATAGTAATGTGGATGAATAATATATGGTCGGATAGCTAAAGAATATAGAAAAAATATCTAATGTACGTAATGTAAAGGGTAATGGAGAGCGATGAAAATCCGATAAACCTAACTGATTGTTGTCGATGAAAGTATAATAGATTAATAAATAACACACATTATTATTGAAATTCAATTTAATTAATTCTTTAAAAAAATATTTGTATCTCTAAATGTAATTAAAAACTCTTAAATTGATTTTAACAACTAAGGTAAGTGAATGTCGTGTGTTGCGCGCACTATATTTTTTAATTTAGTTATATATTTTTTTTTTATTGATTTTGTTTGTATTTATTTATATTGTATTATTTATATATTAATTATTGTTTTGTATATATCGTGTGAATGCAGTATGAATGTTGTACTTTATCCTATTAAAAATGTCCTAAATGGACAGATTGTAATATTGTTCAATAAAGAATTGTTTCTAAAATTAATTAATTTAGTTATATGCCTAAAACAGTTTCATAGCTCTTAAAGAGATTAGGAAATCGGTGACTGCGACAGAGAACCGTAACACAGAAATTTCTTCAAAGCGCTTATTAAAAACTTTTGAAGGTATTTGGTCCAGTTAACTAAACACCTTTTCACGAAAATCAGTAAGAATCGTTGTTTCTAAAGATATATTGATATTATAGGAAAACTAATGTAATATTTAAAAAATATACGTTTTTTTTTATTTTTACAGTGTATTAAGGAAAACATCAAGTAAATGAAATGGAAATATAATAAACTGACATACAATACACAACCCTCTAACATTACTGCAATAAGAATTTTAAGTCAGAAGGTCCCGCAGCTGCTTTTCAGTCGTCTCGGAGGATCATTAGGAATCGAAGAAGAAGCTCAAATTGAAACTAATGGGTTAGACTGGAAATGGAGTTTTTCATGAAAGGAATGGTACCTTGTTCGGGCCACGTCAGCAACATATGGAACATTAAGGTCTTTATGGGAGTTTATTTGTGACAAAGTAAAAAGCATTGTAGATTTTGCGAAGGATTTTGGATTGTAAGGGTTGGATCGAGAAAAATTCGATGATTCAGTAGACCCTAATAGCTCTACTCCGTAGGTCCAATTTGGTCTTATGATGAGCTTTTTGTAGTCAAGTGGAAGGTTTGAGCGTTTCTCCAGTAAGTACTGAAGCAGTCAAAAGCGCTGTGCACTAAAGTTATATGTTATAAGTTATATGTTAAATGGGGAACTTTAAAATAATTAAACATTTATATTAATTAATTTCAAACTTTTTTGATATAAAACATAATAAAAAACCTATATCATATTAAAATCCATTTAATTTTACATCGATATAGCAAGTTTAATCAAAAACGTTAAAGCCGGTTTTGAGATAATCGTACAAAGATACAAAATGCATGGTATAAAGTGGCTCTTCTGGTGCACCGATTATGATGAAAAATTTTCTATATCATCACGGGCGTATAGCTGTCTTAAATATAAAATTTCAGTTTTCTACGACTTTTCGTTTTTGTGCTAGACATACCACACACACACACAGACCTTTTTGCGGGGTATTGCTTTTTTGGACTCAAGGGACTCTAAAACGTGTATTTCCGTTATGATCACAATAATTTCTCTTACTGTTTATTTCATATATAGGTAAGTGGAAGTAAAAAGAGACCAAGCACCAATAAGACAATAATATTATCGAAATATAATAATCACAAATATTCTTTTGAGTAAAAAGTTTTCGTTATATAGGAATCCTGTCAATTTCAGTATCTGAATAAATTTTCAAATAATTCCTTGTTAAAATAGTAATTAAAAAAACCCTTGAAAGCACCTGAGCAATTAATAAATTCATCAAAAGGCCCTTATCCCAGCCCTTATTCCCCCGGCCCAGAGGGTTAGAACTAGTAAAGTGAATGGTTATCTTTTCCAACCTTCCCTGGAATACTCCAATTTTAACAACCTTCTTTCACCGCCTTTTGTCCCTTCCCACCACCGTTTCATAAAGTTGCAAGAAGTTCTAGTTAAAAAAGCTTTTAATCTTCATCCATTGAACGAGGAATCATAAAAATATTTTAAAATCAGAACCGAAGATTTTAAGTGGACCCATTTCTCACCTCGTCTCTCTTTTTTCTCTTTAAAGTGAAACGTTTTGAATTTTCTAAGAAAAAATTACTTCTTTTTTTTTCATGGTCTTGTAAATAAAATATAACTTAAAGTATATAATTTTTATATCAATTATAAAAAAAGTTTTAATAACATAAAAAAATATAATCTTTAATAAGTGTAATATAAAAAAATTAATCGATATAGCGATACTATTCTATTCAAACATTCTGATGGAAACAGTTAAGTGATTGACAATGCCAACTATTTCTTGCTACTCAACTATCAAAATAATTTACGCTGGGATTTTAATAATCACTCTGACTGACATATTTTGTAGGAAGATTCATTTAAATGAACATTTTTTTATCTTTAAAGGTTTACTTTGGTATATAAAGGTGCATAGGATATTGCAAACGCAAAAAAATGCTTCTTTGGTAAATTTAATTATTGTTAATTAATTAATGTCATTTTCTTGTTTCTACGTGTCTAAAAAAATGATAATCCGTTGGTAGAGGTTCTGTGTGTGGTAACTCCCGGGCGTAAACGGTAAGTTCTATGAAATTGAAATTTCATATTTAAGACAAATATACGCCCGAGACGTTACAAAACCTTTTTCATCAAAATTAGCTTACCAGAAGAGCCACTTTATATCATGCATTTTTCACCTTTTCGATTTTCTCAAAAACGGTTCCGATGATTTTGATTAAACTCGCTATATCGATGTAAAATTTAATGGGATTTAATATCATGTAGTTTTATTCCGATTAAAATGGTCTGACAGGGCTTACATGCCGATATTTTAAATTTTCTTCCTAAAGTAACTTTATTTTTGTTGATTTTATAAAAATAACTATATTATCTTGTTACCACTGATGAAAAACAGGTAAATATATAAATTGAATGAATTCGATACCTAACTAAAGAGAAATCTGAAAAAAACATTTTTTTAATGGAATTTTTTGTTTTTGAACATAAGAGCAGTAATTTACATGTATGATATGCCGTTGGAAAGCTAAAGATTTTAGAAAAAATATTATCTCATACTCAAGCTTTTTAAAGTTAATAGAGTGTGATGAAAAGAAGATATAACTAACTGATTATTTTAGATAATAATATCATAGATTTTTTAATAAAACACATGTTTCTATATAAATAGATTTATTAATTCTTTAATAGTTTCACGTCTTTTTATCTCTAACTGTATTTGAAAATTCTTTCATTGATTTTAAAAATAGAGGTAAGTGAAAGTCGTGTGTTGACCGCAACAGATTAATTAATCACTTTAAACATGCTTTTAAAAATAATAGCTAGTAAATCGATATTTTTTGGCCCCTAAAGCAGTACGGAACCCTACTATGTACCGAATCTAAAGACATTTAAGAGATGTAGCAGTACAGATTTATTTCGTTATAAAGTGTCGAACTTCTGCTTTCTTTCTTCTAACAATTGATTTTAGGCTTCTTTTTTTTTCTTTAAGTACCTAGGCTCCAGTTTTGTTAGGAAAAGAAATACAACACCTTCCTTTGGACTAAGCCTTGGAAAAAGAGCAGACTGGAAGAGGAGATCTGGGCTGTTTAATTAGAATGCTGGGAGGCGGTGGGATACCCTTGTCACCCGAGTAGGCTAAGCTCCAGTTTCCGGTCTTGAGGTGAGGTTTCGGCCACCCTAATTGTAAAGGGTTTCTTAATCCCGGCTCATGCGTCACGCTCTTTGTAGCGTAAATCCATATATTTCAGATTATATCTTTAAGGGCGCTAGCTACAAAAAAATGTATTTGAAAAAAGTTTAGAAATAAAAAACAGAAAATAGTTCTCCTGATTATTAATATCATGTTATGAATTTAATGATTATGATGCAAATGGATGTAAATAAATGCTGTCATTTTTGGTTTATTATTTTCATTAATGAACCTTTGTAATCGAATAAAAAACACTTCCCTCCATCCATAAAATTTAAGGGTTTATGTTACAAGATACGTAGAGTCCGAATAATAATAATAATAAACCTTTATTGTACATGAAACGTAAAAAAAATATATACATACAAAACTTTCTCTTTTGTTCAATTCAAATATATATGTATAAAATCAACCTTAATGTTGAGGTTTTTTTGTGTGCAACCACACTAAGTAATGAACCTGCCGCTATCCTTTTCCATTCTTTTCCTATCCAGTGCCACTCTCTTCCAGGTTGCACCTCCGCAGCTCTTCTTCATCTCCTGGTCCCAGACTTCGGTGACGTCCACGCTTCCTTGTAAACACCCTTGGGTCCACTCCATAAGCTGACTTGTCCATGTTGTAATTTTCTCCGGATAACATCCAGGTCCACTTCCTTAGTGAACTTTTTCATAATATTATGAGATCGGTCCTTGATCTTAGCCACTTATTTGTTTTCCTATCTCGTCTCGATACTCCGAGAAGGTATCCATCATCTCCATACCTCTGACGTTACTCTCAACTTGTGGCTGGTCTTCTTATCTATTACCCATACTTCGCAACCATAGTTCATGGCAGGTAGCACAGTGCTCATCCAGAGTTCCTTCTTTTACTTCCAAGCTCACAGGCGACCTATACAGCTCCTTAAACTTGAAGAGGGAGCGCCATCCTTGAGTGCATCGCCTGTTTATTTCTTCAGCTTGCCCTTTAACAGAAATAAATGCCCAATGTAAGAAATGAATCTTTTAATGATATTTTTACCCATTGTTAAATCTCCTTCTGCATTCACTGACACATATTTGGACTTTTTATAGTTAATTTTTTGCCCTATATTTTCTCCTGCTGCTATCAAATCTTTTGCCATGGTTAGGATTTCTTCTTTGTTCCTTCCTATCAGCACCTGATATCCGCAACTCTAAAGAGTCCGAATAACTATTTAAAAAATCGGTTAGTCCGCCGTTCACTGCAATTCTCTGAAACTACAGGACCAATTTTTTTTAAAATTCGCCACAAAAATATTGAGGAATGCAACGATGATCCTGAAACACCTAGAAGTTAGTATCGACTGGTTATTGTTAAAATGACAGCTGATTAAAAGTGGTTTAATTCAATAACCCAGTTATTTTTGAAGATAGAAACAAAATTATTAGTGTTTTTTTAATCAAATTGAAATTTCGCAATAAATACGCCCATAACTCAGTTATTTTTGAAAATGAGAAAAATATGTATAGAGTTTTAGAATTAGTTAAGTACGATAAGCAAAAAGGGAAACAATGAAATCTTGCCTCTGTTATTTTCAAAGAGAACAAAACTATTTTTATTTTCAACGAAAAAAAATAGAAAAATGAAAAGAACAACATTGAAATTTTACACATAAATACGTCCATAACTCAGTTATTTTTAAGTATAGAGAAAAATGTGTATAGAGATTTAGAATCAGTACAAAATTATTATTATTTTATTCATGAGTTTAAAGTTTATTAGCTAGTAAAAGAAAAAAAATACCATTAACGTATCAGCATTTCGGTTATCTAAGTCATTTTTTTTAATTTATATTCTAAAATACCATCATAAAATATTATGGTGATACATGTATGAACATGTTTATTCGTAATTAGCCAATGAAATTGAAACTAAAAATAATAAAGGTACATATGAGAGCCCGTTCCTCTCAACTCCTCCATCTCCATTTGGTGGGATCAAGATACCTCCGCAAGTCATCAAAAAAGGAAGATGGAGTATCTGAAGATGTTTTGTTGAATATAAAAAAACTAAAAATAACAGACTTACTTTTTTTTTAAAACAGACACATTGATAGATGTATTCTAAGAGTTTAGAATGGCACTTACCTGAAACAGAAAACATAATTAATTAATAAATAAGAAAACAACATTATTATAAAAAAACAATTACATTAAGTTTTATAACTGTTCGTCTTTAAAATAGTTTTATTTTACAAATTTGGTCCTGGTAAACCACAAATAAAGGCATTATATATATATATATATATATATATATATATATATATATATATATATATATATATATATTTTTTTTTTTTTTTTTTTTTTTTTTTTTTTTTTTCCTTACATGGTAACCCCACATAAGGACCGTTTATTATTACATCATGTTCCATACCTTAATGGTATACTACATGAATGATAATATGATTATATTAATTTACATATGAAAGTAGTATTACATTAACAATTATTACAGAATAATGTTTCAAATGCAATAGAACAAAATAAATAAAGTAACTATCATAACAAATTTAAAATAAAATGTTAGTCAACAGAAAAGAATTACCTACGCTGCCCGTCTTTAGTCAGTGATTCAAAGTCAATGCATATATATATATATATATATATATATATATATATATATATATATATATATATATATATATATACAAAGATCACAGAAGATACAAAGATCACAGGAGATAAATACTTTTAATAAATCATAGGGTGGCATATTTTATAATTCTTATAATTATATATATATATATATATATATATATATATATATATATATATAATATTTTTTTTTTTATGTATGATATAAATGTATTAAATCCTAACATAAAACAAAAATACCTACTCATATACACATGAATAACATTTAGTTCCTTGAGAGCTGATCAAGGATACTAAATTTCGCCAATTCAGACATTTGTAGGACATCAATAACATCATGTATGCAAATTATTCATTAACAGTCTGATGAAATTCATATAAATCGAAGAAAGAGCTTTAGTATAAGAAAATCTACTTACATATTTTTATTATTTTAAAAATCTAGATTGAAATCTAAAATGAATGTCTCCTAGTTCATTATTCACAAACGTATAAAACTTTACTTAAATACATCATGTATATAAATCCAATTAGTGCAAGTCGATACACTCTAATAAATTTAGAAGCTAGATTTAATTAACTAAATGTCGTATGCTGGTAATTACTTGAAGAGTTACTTGAGCGCGTAGACTCACCCCAAATAGTAGATATGAAGACAAAATGTTTGTATGTCAAAACAGGACCGAAATTAAATTTAAAACATTGGAGAGTTAATTTAGTTTTTCTTTTATCTCTTTTTATGTAATAAGGATAAACAGTTTTCTATAATTATTTTAAGTTATATACTCCAAGAGGAACACTCACTTTATCGATTAACAAAAAAAGCGCACAATATTGTTTACCTGACCTAGAAAAAAAAATTAGTTTAAATTTTACTGCATCTAAATTCTGCGGCACGGTGTAAATGGCTCCTCCGGCTTCCCTCCATACCAAGATTCACTCCGCAATTCAATCATCAATTCAAAACAGAAGATGCATTTTGTTTAATTTAGAGTCCCACAAAGATCACAGGAGATAAATACTTTCAATAAATCATAGGGTGGCATATTTTATAATTCTTATTTTTACCAACAATGAACAAATAAACATCATTAAAAAGGGATCACTTGTAGCATGGTGGCTAGCATGACAGCCTTCTACGCCAAAGTTCACGAGTTCAAACCCGCAGATGGTCCTAGGATTTTTTAATGGGATTAAATAATCCTTAGTTATGCCATTCTTCGGAGGGGACGTAAAAAGGTGGTCCCATGTCTGTGCGATGTTAGGTACTCGTTAAAGATCCCTATCCTAATTAAACTTGGATAGGCAAAATTTAGGACTTCCACTGTAGCATCGTCCGATTAGCCACAGTAGAATAACATGACGTTAAATAAACAAACAAAAAACATCATAAAAAAAACTAGTGTATTCTTACGTGTATTTACTAACCTCATTTTTACTCCTTTGGCTCATGAGAAATCGTTGGATTTCTTACAAACAAATCTTACTAGGCAAAGAAAATCCTTTTTCATGTGACACTATACAACGATTTTTTTTAAATGAACAGTTCTGAGAAGAAATTTAATAAAATTAAAAATTATATATATTTTGTGAGCTAAGTGGCTAGCGCACTAGTCTCTCACGCTAAAGGTTGTGAGTTAGAATCCCGAAGGGACTTTTTCCAGCATTTAATAAATGGGGATCTACTCATAGCTTCTTCCCCGCGTATGTGAGACACGTCAGTCAACCGGTGGCCAGTTACAAAATTAGAGGTAGGGATTGATGACCCTACCCTTTAAAATACATCGAGAAACGTGAGTGTAATCCTCCTAGATTACACCGCGAGGCCAAAGGCCTTCACGACTTGTCGCGCCACTGGAAGAAGAAGGAATTTAAAAACTTAATATTTATTATTTATAATCAATGCCGATTTAAACATTTATCGTAAAACTCCCATAAACAGGTTGTTTTCATAAGACATTAACAACGATCCATTATGAAAATAAATTAACATAGAATAAACAATAATTCTTCTTAATAATAGTTGAAATAAAAAATATAAAAAGTAAGCAGTTTCACTAGGAAATTAGTTCTGGTGTCGGTCAGTAAAAGAAAAACAATGAAATAGTTAAAATCATTTCGTTGTTTTACTTTGACTAACTACCATCTGGACTAATTTCCTCCAAGTCAAAAATATTGATAATCATCATTTTTTTATAGGAGTTTCTTCAATTATTTTTTAAAGTTTCTCATTACCCAAACTCCTGTTTCAGGAAGTCCTTTCATATTTTCCAGCACATTATGTCTTATACCGAGAGTACTGCTCTCCATTACCTCATCTTTCACCTAGCTCCTGGTCTTCCTCGCATTTTTACCATCAGTCTCCCAATTTATAATCTCCTTTTGGATTATATCCTCATCCGTCCTTCTCAAATGCGCATACCTTCTGAGTTGTCGCTTTTCAATCATCTAAGATTCTGACCTTTTCAATTCTCGATTTACTTGCAAGAATTTTTCCCCCCTTGGCTGTAGGCAATGATCCGTATATAGCATTACATTCTTAACGGATGCCTTGTCCATTTTTTTTATATAGGATATTACTACTCAATAGTACAGAATCAAGCATGCCAACAGCTTTTGATCGGATTTCATCCCCCGCCGAGCTCTTCTAAAATTTAAAGTAAAAAAAAAATCTTTAAGCAGGCTTTAAATATTAACAAAAGGTTTGTATTTTTTTTAAACGAAATGTCATCACGAGACTGCAATATGAATGAAGAATAATCAAAAACTGGTGATAATAGTTTTAGTTTTAAGGGCACCCTGAGTAATTAATGTAAGGTGAGCGGCTATTGAGACGGTGAATCGAATGAGTAATGAATTAGTGAATAAGTAATAGATTGAACCGATAACGAATTCCGGCTGTGGAATTGATCCCGGCCGGTTTCGGCACTAGACCCTCATCACCGAGTCGGTTCGGTTAGCACAAATTAAATGTTAGTTACCAACTGGATCGAATATCCCTCACCCTAATGCCCTCTTAATAGAATCTGATCCTAGCTACAAGATTAGAATATATCCAAAATTTAAGGAACAAATCAATTTTCAAGACACAGAAAACGAAAATGATTTTTGTTTAGTCCCTCAGCATAGCACAGGGAAAAAAATTTCTTTCTGTTGAAATGGATTTTTGGAGGAGAGCGGCAAGGATATCGAGAATAGAAAGGGTGAAAAATGTCACTATAAGAGAAGCACTTGAAATAAAGCACAACATTCTTGAGGTGATGGAAGAAAGAAGGCTTAGGTGGTACGGCCATGGGAGACAATCGCTTACCTTAAATAATTATGAATTGGGAGGCAGATGGTAGAAGACGGAGAGGAAGACCCTAGTTAGATGGAAGGATAGAGTGGATGAGAGTATGGCTGGTAGGGGGCTGGCGGAGGAGGACGCGATGGACCGGCAGAGATGGAAAGAGAGTTTGGTTGAAAAAACCTTCAAATTGAAGAAATTCCTGACGAAAAAAAAAAAGTTTGTTTAGTAGGTTACAAGAAACGATTCCACACATTATTTGATTCCAAATTCAAGGATATAATACTTTCTTGATGACCAAAAATACCTACAGAATCATCAGTAGGATTCTAGAGTTTTTATAAATCCATCGTCGACTATTTTAAAGAACACTTAGTTCTTTTCCTGTTTCTAAAATCTATACATATTCATTTAGGGCGATACAGAAGGCTAAATGCTCCTTCAGAAAATCTCACGATAATATGAGTAAATAAAAACCAATCCTAATCGACTTCAGCACTCTTTATTGTCATGTTACATGTTTATTATTAAATAGAGCCATTAACTTGACGATGAGTCAAGATTTAGTTACTGATCTCGTATGGCCAATCAATATGCAAGAGCAGAACTTTTTGAACCTAAATCGCGGTGGTGATCGTGTATTTTAATTATATGTTCTTTTAAAAAGAAACCATGATGATCCAAATTTTTCACTAAACAATTTTTTTATATCTCTCCAACATTTCAGCTATCCTAGGCCATTTTCAAGGATCCTATTAATCTGTCATCTCTCTATTTAATAAACACACATATAGTGATATTTAAAAAAATATTTTAGGTTAAAAATAATTTTTAAAAACAGATATTTATTATTAATTATTGTGCATAAGCTTATTCTGCTGCTGTGAAAAAATATAGAGACTTGATTTATATATATATATATATATATATATATATATATATATTATATATATTATAATTTTTTTTTTTTTTTTTTTTTGTGGTGATGGAGCCTGTAAGACAAAATCCTTGTAAATAAGCAAATAGCAGACCGCCTCAGAAGTTGAAAACCTTAACTTTTTTTCCCCATTAGTACTAGTCAACTCAAGAATATGTATATATAGAATATGTATATATATATATATATATATATATATATATATATATATATATATATAATATATATACGTTGAATAGATTTATGACGAATTAATAGGATCCTTGAAAATGGTCTAGGATGGAAGAAAAAAAAAAAAATAGTTGTTGAATGAAAAATGAGGATCTTTACTTTTTTTTTAAAGAACCTATAATTAAAATTAATCTCTCTAAAAACAAAAAAAATACATATATTATTTTTTTAAAAAACAATGTAATTTATTAATTATTCAAGTGATAACGAATTTTTTTTAATTGAAAATTAATCCATTCAAATGATATAATTCTCAAGAAAAAGGAAACAAATATGATTATGTAACCATGCTTTGCTATAATGGTCGTAAAATAAAATTAATAAAGTTTGCCAAAATGAAACATAACATAGATCGTTAAATTTAGCCAGTTTAGTTGCTTATAGTGTTATGACTTTTACAAGTTCAATTAAAATTAAACTAAAAAGACGAAAAATTAGTAAAATGTTTGCTTCTTACCGCATCATTACAATAAAAATATAGATTTATTTCTACCAATAATAGAAAAAAAACTACATTAATTTTCGTCAGTTAAGATAAAAATTTTGAAACAAGAAGGAGTAGCTATTTCACGGTTAAATAACTAATATTAAAGCTAGATACGTCAAAGTAGAGGGAAAACTACCATTAATATCTGGGAAATAATTTTCTGACCAGAGGGTGACAGAACAGTACACTGGGTTCCCTGCCTGCCGATGATGGATGAATGGCAATACTGCCTAACAGGAAAACCTTTCTTACAGATGTTTATGTTTTCCAGGGCTATATAGTATCACTACTGTAACAACTATAACTATGTATAAATTCGTAACTTTGAATATTAAAAAGGATAAATTTAACGAACGATGTCCAAAATTCTGAAAAAAAAAAAAAAGTAAGTCGAAAAAACTGGATAGCAAATTAAAAAAATATTTTTCAGGAATTATTGTTATGTAAATACAAAACGTAACTTAGTTTTGTTCCTAATATTTACTGTAAGTTCCTAACGTAACTTGATCTTTTATATGTATACACATTTTTTTCTTCTATATATATATATTTTTTTTTTCTTTTTTAATAAATATTTTCTTTAAGTAACCAGACAATAAGGATTCATTTTTGTCCATCGTTAAGGGTACACGGTCCTTAACACTTCATTACTGCCATCTAGCAGACACATTTATCATTAGTGTCACAACGCCATCTAGGGGCAGCCAGAGGAAGGGACCCTCTACCAAAATTGGCAAGTATGGCAAGACCCCCATGCAAGTGGCAAGTGGAGACAATGACTTGTAGTGAAGTGAGCACATGTGCCCAACGGTGTGAGACATTTTTCATTACATCATTACATTAAGAATTACCTCATCATGGAGGAGTAACCCATAGGAGCCGCCCTACCCATGGGCGAGATGGAAGATGACGAAGGGGAAGAAAAAACAAGGGAAATACAGATATGTACAATAGGTTAAGATACTAACCCCTCCATACCATATGTAGCAATAGCAATAAATATAAACCATTCATTCATACAGTCCACTAATCATTTAAAACCCAGCCCATCAATTATTTATTTTATTATTGTCAAAAGTTCCCTGGAACGCCCCAGGCCTTAAATAATAAACATCCATTCTAAGGAGATTTGATTCCAGAATAAAAAGTCATTTCATTACAACTGATTTTAAGGAAAAACGCATAAACATTTAACGTTACGCAGCAACAACATACCGTACAAGAATCAAACAGAGACTAGCCTGATGGAGGACGCTCAAAGCAATGGATCGGAAAGAGGAACTAGTATGTTTTTCACAAGTATTCAATGACGCTTCACAAATGGGAGGAGGAAAGGGAGCTACTAGATGGTAGAACAAATGCCTGCCATCGAGGATGAGTGAGAGAAGAAGCGGACTTATGATTGCGACGATATCTTTCCAAGGGCCTTCATATATATGTTTGTCGCCTGTATTTGTCCACCTCGGGGCAACTGTGGCCTTTGTCATCCCGGAGGTCACTCTCCCTAAGTATATAGATCCGCTTCATAACCCGCCCTTGTAGCTCCCTTCATATCTCATGTCCACTTGTTTTTACCCTCCTCCGCTCATGAGCCCTTAAAAGTAATAGCAGGCGCTTGGATTCCCATCTGTAACAAAAATGAAACGGATTTTTTTTTTACTATAAAAAATAGGTTGTACGGTTAAACAGACAGATACCGTAGATCAATGGTTCCCCACAAAAATGTTTCACGGACGACTTCATCCACTCAGTATCATGGCAAGGATCAGCTAGATAAAAATATATTAACATATACAACATTGCATATATATAATTTATTCATCCGATTTCATCTAATTAACACACAAAGGCATGAAAAAAGAGCCAAAAAATGACATTTTTTTCCAAAAGATATTGAGTTCATATATATTTTTATTACATAATGAATTTTTTATATTATAAATAAAAATAATAATTACGCTCTGTAAAAGCAAACTAATCAAGTTGGGCAGCATCGTTCGCTTAATAAAGTGTAGCTCTCTCTACTTATCTTAATATATTTCTATTCACAACGGTAATGCTGTTGACAATCAATGAATTACTTTTCATTCCTTTTTTTTTTTCAACTTGAGTTTCCATTCTCCCACCATGCGCCCTGATGATGACCCACAAAGGGGGTCGAAACGTTGGCAAACAATAAAATAGTTGAAAATATTTAGTTGTTTCATTTAATGACCGCCACCCGGACTAATTCCTAACAGTAATTCTCAACGGTCAACTAATTACATCCACAATGAAAATAATTTAAATTTACATATGTGAGTGTTTTTGGTTTTTTCGTATATCTGTGATGTGTTAGTCCGAACGGCCTTCAGTAAGTAAGTAAGTGTAAATTTTCAATTTATGTTTAATTTTTGACGTCTTAAGAATAGTGAGTAAAAATGCTTTAGTCTTTAGTTTAGTGCCATCTGTCTGTTCTTAATGTGGGCCACATGTCATTCATCTGTCGAATATCAAGCTGAAATATCTTATCGTGTCTATCTGTGGAATTTGGATATTGTCAAGATATACTGGGACAGGTTCAAGAGGGCAGGATTCATGTCGAAGAGTGATAGTAATATGTTGGGATTAACCTACAACCTACAACATCAACAACAATTTTATTGAGTAAAATTACAATAAGTCCCAATTTGGACATCAATAGTAGTGGTGAAAGATATCATACAAACTACATTCATACAATATTTACACGAAAATCCTCCGAGACGTCTGAAAAGAAAATGGTCTCGAGACCTTCTAGTTTAGATTACCTATTGGAGTGCTGCCGATGGGCAGTTTCTCTTCATGTCTTATTATGTGTTTTATCTAACAGCTAATTTACTATATGTATTAATCAATACAATTGTAAATAAATAATAGATAATATAATATATATATATATTATATATATATATATATATATATATATATATATATATATAATATTGTAGTTTATCTTAATTCCAATATAGAATAATGTGTTTCAGTTCTTTGTCTCTATTTCGATGAAAATGGGCCCGACATTAACTTTCACAGTTCGAAATTTACAAAAAAAACTGTTTTAAAAAAATTGTGAATAAAATTCAGCAACACGACTAGAATAATACGAAAAATCATGTTTAAGCTGAACCATGAGTAAAATTAATAAAAGGCTAGCTCAAGTAATTAGGGGTGAGTGGACAAACCCCAAGAGGTAAAACAGGAGTAAATTTAATAAAGGTTTGGCGCCTTGTTATATATTTGACAAATATATTCGAGGATGCAAATGTATTCCGGGCAGTGTTTACACAGCGATGTTTCCTGGCCGGCTGCAGCTCCTATCTTTCGCCTCCTTTCTCCACAACAAACAAAAGGAACTTCTAATTATCTCTCAACAAAAGGGAAAAGTAATTTCACACCCCTCTTTTTTTTTTCTCTCCCTACCACTTTAACCCTCCACCCGAGCTTAACTTCATTCTCACATGCAGAAAATAATATCAAACTCTTCTAACGAAAAAAAAATCATCTCTCTATCCTGTTTTAGTAGTATCTGAAGCTTGAACAAAAAAAAAAAAAAAAGAGAGTTAAAACTCTGCCCCTTGGGAAGCTACGTGCCACGCGGCGTACAGGCCCTGAAAGCAATAAACCTGACAATCTAGAAAGAATGAAATTCCTTTTCGCTAGCAGGATCTTTTAAACAGAGCTGAGGCATCCCTGAGTTGTAAGCTACAGACGGTTTATTTTATAACAGTATTGATAATTAATAACAATAGTGGGTATAATTGGTTGACCGTTGAGTATTACTAGAAGGAATTAGTCCGGATGGAGGTCAGCAAATGAAACAATTAAGTAGTTTTGGTAGAGAGGTAGTCAGTTTTATTTCATATACTTTATCCATCATTGTTCTTACTATTATATAGCATTTTACTTTAATAATTTTGTTAAAACATTATCTAGGACCATTATGATATTATTACTATTATATGTTTAATCTGATTACTTCTTTTTACTTTCACTTACTATATATAGTAAGGGAAAGTATTGCGATCGTGAAAATTTTCGAATTCCAGTTTTCAACGGAAATAAACATTTTAGGGTCCCCTGAGTCCAAATCACCAAGTCCCGCAAAAAGGTCTATGTGTGTGTGGTAATTCCCGGGAGAAAACGATAAGTCCTATGAAACTGAAATTTCATATTTAAGACAAATATACTCCTGAAACGTTACAAAATCTTTTTCATCAAAATGAGCTTACCAAAAGAGGCACTTTATACCTTGCATTTCGCACCTTTTTTCGATTTTCTCAAAAACGGTTCCCACGATTTTGATTAAACTCGCTATATCGATGTAAAATTTAATTGGCTTAAACGTCATGTAGATTTCGTTCTGATTAAAATGGTATGACAGGGCTTAAATGCCGATATTTTAATATTTTTTCCCCTAAAGTACCTTTAATTTTGTAGATTCTATAAAAATAACCAAATTATCTTGTTAGCATTGATAAATAACAGCTAAATATGTAAGTTGTGCGAATTTGAAAACAACTAAAGTAGAAAACTGAAAAAAATGTTTAGTGCAATTGTTTGTTTTTGAACATAAGAGCAGTAATAAACACTTATAATACCGTTGGAAAGCTAAAGATTTTAGAAAAAAAATTATCTAATACACAAGAGCTTGTAAAAGTTAATAATGAGTGATGAAAAGCAGATAGAACTAATTATTTTAGATAATAATACAATAGATTTTTTAATAAAACACGTTGTTCTATATAAATTCAATTTAATTAATTCTTAGTTTCACGTAATTTTATCTTTAAGTGTATTTGAAAATTCATTTATTGATTTTAAAAATGGTGGTAAGTGAAAGTCGTGTGTTGCCCGCACCAGATTTTTATGTTAGTATTACAATTTTACTCATTGTTGTCAGATTCTGTCTAGAATGCGGTACGTATTTTCTATTTTACCCACCTTTGGTAGGTACTTTCCTATCTACCTACCTACGTTTACATTCTACCAAATTGTACCTAGTTTCCATTCGCCAACAATACGGTACGTATCTCCACTCTACTCCATATTTAAATTTTTCTTATTTCATGTAATTTTGTATATCTTTGTAAATTATCTTTAGTCATTATCTGCTCTGTATAGCCCTCTTATCATTATAACTTTGTCATTGCGATTTAATTAATCGATTTCTTTACACTTCTAGTCCCTTTAATGATTTAATATCGATATTCTCTGGCTCGATAATTTTAAAAAATAGTATATTTAATCTTATTGTAAATATATCTCTTTTGTATCTTTTTAGCCATGATGATGACCAATGAGGGTCGAAACGTTGACAGAAAATAAATGGTTAAGACTGCTTAATTGTTTCTTCCACTGACCGCCACCCGGACTAATTCCTACTAGTAAGAATAAGAATAATTTATCTATGTATTTTTCTTTTATTAAATAAATCTTTAAACACAATATAGAGGCTTAAAACAATTTATTCAAATTTATAAAGTGGACGATTCAGTCAATTTCATTAATTTTTGTGTGTTATTTTCAATAATGAACCATCGTAATTGACCTAAACAACTAAAAAAAATTACACCCCTCATCCTCACAATTTCTTATGTTTCAAGATACTTAGAACCCGAATAATGAATAAAAAAAATCCGTATGTATGCCGTACTCCATCGGTGGCATTTCTTCAAAACAACTGAAACATTTTTTTTTTTTAAATTCGCCACAAAAATACTTATGCGTCCAACAATAACGTTGTATCAAATTTTTCAAATCGGTATCCATTTGAATTAAAAGTTATGAATTCAATAACTTAATTATTTTTTAATAAAGAGAAAAAATGTGTCATAGTTTTAGTGAGAAGAAAAAAAATTAAATTTCTCATTTTATTTTTAAGATAAAGAAAAACATGTCTGGAGTTTTATAATCAGTAAAGCGCGATAAACAGAAGAAAAAAAAGTTGATCTATTTATTCAAGTAACAAATTGCAATAGATGCAATTTCACCAAAACTCGTTTATTATTGAGAAAAATGAAAGAGGCTGTTGAGATTAAGACACCGTAATGAACAATAAAAAATAAATCTTATATGTTCAATCTACAACTTAAAAAAGTTATGATTCCCTGATAACCCGTTTATTATTAATAATAAAGAAAAAAATGTAAGGTGTTCTGGAATCAGGAAATTCTATTTGAATTCTATGAATGAAAATCAAAAGAAAACAAAAGGAAATATTGGGTTGTGTCACATGAAATGTCCGTTTTAAAGGTAAAGGATTTTTATTAAAAATACGATATGAAAACAAGATAATTTTATTTGAAGTATTTACCTTCTTTTTCTACACATTTTCCCAACGTGACACCAACTTTTTTTATCTCCGAATTGAAAAACTCTGAGCTTCGAAGTGAAACAAAATCTGAAAACGCACTTTTCACTTGATCAACATTTTCAAAAAGTTTTCCTTTGACGAGGTTGTCTAAATTCCTGAACAGGTGGTAATCTATTGGAGACAAGTCGGGAGAATATGGTGGGGGCAGAAGAACTTCGTATACCAGTTCTTTCAATTTTTGCACCGTATGTTTTGAAACATGGGGTCTTGCTGCCGCTCAGTGAGATCATGAGGTACCCATGTATCGAGCTTGTTTACTTTCCCAATATACTTTAAATGTCTGGAAACGGTAGATGCACTTGCATTTAGTTGTGCTGAGAGTCCTTTAACTGTTTGTGGTAGGGGTTTCCTTCTACTGTATGTTTGAGGACATCGTTGTCTATTACGAAGGAGGTCTTCCTCGGGGCAAGTTTTCCAAGTCGGTATCCCAGCTGAAAACTTAGCAAACCAACTGCGAATGGTCAGTTCATTAACACTCCCTTCCCCAAACGCCTTGTAAATATTTCTAGCGGCCTCAGCTTCTGAATGGCCGGGTTTAAACTCGTACAAAAATATTTCTCGAAAATCGCGTGTTTACATGTTCGTATTAGGAGGTATACTAAAAAGTGGATAATTGATTGGGAAGCTAATGTTTATAATACAAAGGTAGAGGACTAGTAACTGTTTACTTTAAATATGTAAACATTCGGAAGAAAACAACAGAGACCTACAAAATGCTTTATGTATTTCAGAAACTATAAAAACGGACATTTCATGTGAAACAACCCAATATAAACGAAGTCAAGTATAAACGCTTATGGTTTATTATTTACAATAATGATTTTTTTAGTCGATAAAAAAACAAATTATTCCCTCCGCTTCAAAATTTGAGGGCATATGTTTGAAGATAGGTAGAACCCGAAAAACAAATATTTTTAATAAATTAGTAAATACCGAAAATTTTATTATCATAGAAAATTAAATTTCCAAAAAATTAAAGAAGAATCATTGAAATTCGTTCATAACTAGCTGAGATATAGCGTTTTGAAATTGACAATGGTTTTCCAAGCATACCATTTTCTATTGAATTATTTATTGCTTTTTATATAGTTACCTATTAACAGCTATATAAACAATTATACCCTAATATAGTTATTTGTAAATAATGAACCATTGTGTAATAATTTGCAGCGTTTTTAGATACCCTTTTATATCATTGGGTATTTATAGTTCTTATACATCCAGTGTATAATTCTTCTATGAAATAATGCCAGTCCATAATTAGTTTTGCTGTAGTATTGGGGAACATTTAAAACGTTGGTTTTAGTAAAGGTTAGACATTATTTCAGATAAAAATTTTATTATATTTTTTCACGATAAATTATATTTTAATTTATTATAATTTACTGTCATTTATCCAATATATTTAGTTTGTAAAAGTTTGTCAACAAGGAAAGTCCTTTAATTGGTGAATTCAACAATTCAAAAACGATGAAGCTAAGTACTTTTTTTTTTTCGGAACTGCCCAGTTTTCAAAGTTAAAAAAGTTCTCCAACAAACTTTAGGCACAGGTATTCCCTAATGGTTTCCACACGCTCTGATAAACCTTAAAAAATTGAATTAAATATTGTATAGAAAGAGTTTATCATAAGTTTTTTTAAACATTATTATCGTAACGGACTTTAAAATATATATTTACTCGTTCACACCTTTTAGAAAAGTTTCGGCTAGAGGTGAATTTAATCTCTTTAACCTATATTATCAAAAACATGTCATAAAGAATATCAGATCATGAGGTCATTATTCGCCTAACTCTTTATCAGTTTTCTGTAAGATTGTCGCTTTGTAGAAACATTTAAGGTTTTTGAAAGTATATTTTAATTTTCTTGTATTTATAGTATTATAGAAGATATTTAGAGTCAAACAATTGTAAATGAGTGATCATGCCCAATTTGGGTGATACCTCTTGCAATAGTTGACACCTGAAGGTGTAATGTTATGTTTTTTTGGGTGAAAAAAAAAGTATTCCCATTAATAGTAGTTGGTTTTTACTTTCACTTACTATTATAGTAAGGAAAGTATTGCGATCGTGAAAATTTTCGAATTCCAGTTTTCAACGGAAATACACGTTTTAGGGTCCAAATAACCAAGTCCCGCAAAAAGGTGTTGTGTGTGTGTGTGTGTGTGTGTGTGTGGTTAACTCCCGGTGGAAACGGTAAGTCCTATGAAACTGAAATTTCATATTTAAGACAACTATACGCCCGAGACGTGACAAAACTTTTTTCATCAAAATGAGCTTACCAGAAGAGGCATTTATACCATGCATTTTGCACCTTTTTTCGATTTTCTCAAAAACGGTTCCGACGATTTTGATTAAACTCGCTATATCGATGTAAAATTAAATGGGCTTTAATATCATGTAGGTTTTGTTGATAAAAATGGTCTGACAGGGCTTAAATGCCGATATTTTAAATTTTCTTCCTCTAAAGTACCTTTAATTTTTTAGATTCAATAATAATAACTAGATTATCTTGTTAGCGCTGATGAAAAACAGGTAAATATATAAATTGAATAAATTCGATACCCAACTAAAGGAGAAAACAGAAAAAATATATTTTTAATGAAATTTTTCTTTTTTGAACATAAGAGCAGTAATATACATGTATGATATACCGTTGGAAAGCTAAAGATTTTAGAAAAAATATCATCTCATACACAAGCTTTTAGAAGTTAATAGAGAGTGATGAGAAGAAGATAAAACTAACTGATTATTTTAGATAATAATATAATAGATTTTTTAATAAAACACATGTTTATATATAAATTCAATTTGATTAATTCCTTAATAGTTTCACGTATTTTTATCTCTAACTGTATTTGAAAATTCTTTCATTGATTTTAAAAATCGAGGTAAGTGAAAGTCGTGTGTTGCCCGCACCAGATTTTTTAGATTTAGAGGGGGTAGGAAATACTACTTATTAATTTATTTTTTTTTTTAAATTTTCAGGATGTTTTTCTTAATATTTTACACTTAAATATTCACACCTTAACTTCCTTTTATTATATATTTATTTTCTTTCATAATTTTTTACATCGTCTACATGAACTTCATGTACAGCCAATAAACTTCGATGTAGACGAATGGCACTCAGCAATAAATGTGAAATAATGTGTGATATATTTAAAAGTGTTTTCAAAAAAGTTTTGATAATGGGGAAAGAACCCCGAAACGTTGAAAACGATGTAAAAAATTATGAAAGAAAATAAATATATATTAAAACGGAAGTTAAGGTGTGATTAATTATTAATTTATTGAACAAATTCATGATAGATTAGATTGCACACGCAAACCATTGAGCATGGATGTTTGCGCTTTTTATTCTTAAAGAAAATTATAATTAATACTAATTAGGGACTAACATAGAAACATCCTTCAAAAATAAGTAAACGTATAGCAGCAGTTGTGAGAATATCTTGCCTGTGAATTATCAGCTTAAAGTTTTTACGTAATATATAATTCCTTGTTTATTGACTTATTTAACGTCAATTTATGCCACTGTGGCTAATCAGACGATACTACAGTGGGAATATTAAATTTTGCCTATCCAAGTTTAATTAGGATGGGGATCTTTAACGAGTACCTGACATCGCACAGGCTCGGGACCACCTTTTAACGTCCCTACCGAAGAACGGCATAACTAAGGATTTTTAATCCTTTATTAGAACATTATAAAGTGTCGAAACAGTAACCATTCAATTTTTCAAAAATTTAAGTTTATTTATGATAATAATATTATCAGTATCCCTTGTGAGTCAAGTGCAGACCGCAATAAAATTTCCTAAAATTATTCCGATATTTTTAGAAATTTATATTAAACATTTGCATTAACCTTAATTGCACAAATTGTCGTAAAATGTAAACTGGAGTTCAGGATTTTAAATTGAAGAAAATTTAGGTTTGAGATGGCACGGGTAATATTTCGAATGGGGTTGGCATTTACCCAATCAAGCCAACAAGGAAGATGAACTAAACTTGAGGATCCAACGGCCTATGAGTTCCGGAATATAACAGTTCCATAAAGGGAAATTGCATGTTTTCATCTAAACTTACGGTAGCATGTTTTGCAGTTTAGTTTCATGGAAATTATTCCCAATCCTTTGTATCAAAACTTACTTTCTAGACATAGAAAACACATCTTAACTGAACAAAGTTTTCAAATGTTTTTAAATCTGAGGGGATAAGAAAAAATAAAACTTAGTAAAATAAATCCTTACAATTATCATAAATATAGAAATCATGCACTGGACACCAAATCGGTTAGGCTACTACCGAAAAATGTTTTTACAGACTTAAAAAAAAAAAAAAAAAGTTAAGTCACAGGAAAAAATGTTATCACGAAAATAATCACATTTTTAATTTATTTATTTATTTTGCAGGATTATTCCGTTAGTTGATCTCTTATGGGCCTCAGCTTGACTCTATACAATAAATACTCAAAAATTGAGAAAAAAACAGGGGTTAAGTGTGATATCTATGTTACAAATTCCTTGCACAGCCGTTGGCATTGGAAAAGTACATAACCTCAGTATGGGTAAAGTCTGGTTAAAGGGTAAAGCGGCACAGGTTTTAATATATTTTAATATTAAAGCTTTTCGAAATAGTCTGCTCCTCACTTCTCACACACTTTTACAACTATGCTTACGGATTATATCCTAAATTATGATGTATTTATCAATTTCAAATGTAATTTTTATGTCAAATAAAAATCAACACATATTTTAAAAATATCATAAAATTATTTCTTCGTCAATCTAAACCCGAAATGTAGTTATGCTGTCCTTCGGAGGCTACATTAAAAGGTGGTGCAATGTCAGGTACTCGTTAAATAGATAAACAAACCCATAATGTAGTTTCGAATGCGAACATTTTCAAATAAACTGGTGTTATGCAACTATTTCGGAAAAACGAATAAACCACCTTTATTCATTTTTCATAAACAAAAAATAATATATTACATTTATATTCTGAATGTAGAGCTTTATTTCTATTATTATTATTTGAATATTTTATTCCTGAAAAAAACGTTTATTCCGCCATATAGGGTACTAAAACCATTGTACAATAAACTTAGTTATTGATTACAGAAAGGTACTAAAAGCCTTTTTTTTACCTAATTAATATCTTAATATATTTGTACTCTAATCATTAAGTTTTAATTTTCATTCATAATAACTCAGTGCCCTGTAGTTAGCCAGAATAGTGTTCCGGTGCTCAATACAATTTTTTGTGTTGAAAAGGATCCTATGTATAAACATAGACGGAGGGTAGAAACGTCAAATAAAGAAAATTAAAAACGAGTGATAATTTAAAGACCTAAAACCCGAATCATTTCAAATAAAATTATATATATATATATATATATATATATATATATATATATATATACATATATATATATATCTTCTTGCTTCCCAATCAGATGTAGGCTATTTTTTTTATGCTATCTAATGAGAGGCGAATACTCTTCACACTTTTAATGATTTATAAAAATTAAATCTTATTTTCATGCTTATTTATTTTATTTTAATCTAGAATATTTGCATTGAGATGTCTTTTTGAGTTTTTTTCTTTGGTTATTTAATCGTAATTGTATATACTTATAATCATCATTAATTGTTCTAGAAAGATAAAATTTTTCATTTTGTTCATATATGTTATTTTTTAGGGACATTTTCGCTGTATAATGTTTTTAGTTCTATTTTATTCTACATATATATATATATATATATATTTTTTTTTTTTTTTTTTATTAACTAATTTCTATGCTCTATAGTCATACCAGTTTTTATCGTATTTTTTTTTTCATTACAGATGACCTTCAAGATTTGAAACGTCTTAATGGTCAAATTTCTATCATATTATTTATTTGATACATTCTGTGACATTTTAAACACTACTCTTTTTTCTAACGAAAAATTGACCTATTCTGATGTACATTTTATAAACCTGAGTATTGATGAAATAATATTAATCAATACATCTATTCTTTAAAAAAAATATAATAAAATACATAAAAGACAAACAGGAGGTTTAACCTAGAAGGGTCAACTAATATTTAAATTGTAAATCATTCCTGTGAGCATTTCACCGCTGTCAGGGACAGAGCCTGAATCGCCCCCGAGAGAAAACATTGAGCGGTGACAGTTCACAGTCTGATGATCATGTGTCAAAGCAGCTGCTTCCAAGCTAGCGGGGGAAATCCCATATGAGTCTGGGTCAGTGGTGGCAAAAGCTGGGTTTAGCACCTTCAATATCCTCTCACAAAGAAGATTTCCAAGGGAAAGGGGTTATATTTGGCGAGAAATTAAATTTATTCCTACGCAATAAACAATTTGAGTCTATACATAACGATATAACTATAGGTAATGACATGTAATGAATAACTTTTTAATAAGGTTAAAAAACTTTATACTCTTACTAACCTATATAATATATAGTATATATTATATACCTAAATAATACATACTATATAGGTCGCATGTATCCCACCTCTACGACGAGTTAAAGTGGTTATCCCCAACAAAAAAAAAAAATTCACCCCCTCAAAATTTGGGAACTTTCAAGATACGTAAAACTCGAATAACCGTTAAAAAAAAAAAAAAAAAAAAAAAAAAAAACATTTGCCCACCATACCTTGTACGTCGTCCGCGGCTTTTCTCCGAAACTATTAGACCATTTTTTTTTTTTTTTTTTTTTTTTTTTTTTTTTTTTTTTTTTTTTTTTTTTTTTTTTTTTTTTTTTTTTTTAGTGACTGATTTCCCTAATTTCTTTTTTGTTATGTTTATATCAGTCAGAAGGAGGATCTTATTAAAGAAAAAAAGAGAAAAGTCACTTTAGTAGATAAGTGATTTTTTTTTTTTTTTTTTTTTTTTTTGCAAGGTAAGAATAATTTCTATATCTACATATATAAAAATAAATCACCTTTTTCCAAGGTCATCGCATCACACGTAACGGCTTTACCGATTTCGCTAAGTTATAGCTAAGACAGGACAACGTCTATCGGGTCAGCTAGTTAGTAATAAAAATTAATATACATTACCTTTTAAAATATTAATAATGCATTATAACATAACCATTTATAACTAAACTTATTTTCAGTAAAAAAACGGGTTAAGGGTCTTCTAAATAAATAAGTTGAGAAGGGTCTGCAATAAAATAGCAGAAACAATCCACTAGAACTTTGTGAAATGTGAAGATGAGAATTTCATGACCTATTTGAGTGTTTATTTCATGGGAAATAAAAATATTGAGACGAGACAAAACCTTTGAAAAGTAGATCATATAAATAGAAATTACTTTACTTTTAGACTCCATTTTTTTTTTTTTTCTTCAACAGTAAAATGATTTACCAATTCATTGATTTAAAAAAAATTAGTTTTAATAATAACAATCTTAATATTTTAAAAACCTAAAATACATACTTAATCCACAATTAACAAATCAACAAAATGGATATCATTTCTTTACAGGATTTGCAAGTGAATTTCGGATAACAGTGATTATTTATCGAGAATTGACCGAGTGTAAATAGAGAATCACCATGTTTTTTCAACGTATATCTCTAAGAGAATTAAAGCAGGTATTTACAATTTACATATTTGGACTTTAAAATACTGCGCACAATACAGAAGTGATGGATTTCCCATAAATAAATTGTAATATCTGTTTTTGTTTTTTTTTTATAAAATTAAACTGTTGCCGTAACATCGATTGTAGTAAGTCCTTATATAATCATGAACTGTTGATATTTTTCAGTATTGACAAGAGTGTTAAAAACACATGAAAATGTGTTTGTGTAATATCCCTGGATATTTTCTACACCAATGATATGAAGGTAAAATTTTTTTTTTTTTTTTTTTTTTTTTTTTTTTTTTTTTTTTTTTTTTTTTACATCCGATTTGAGGTCCAAATTGGTACACTAAGGTTCAGCGCACACTAACTTTTTTAGAATTTGTTCTTCACTGAGCCTAACAACTTTAAACGCCTATTACCTGCGTTGCTATCAAATCAATAACGGCGTAAAAAACCGCGCAGTTAAAAACGCCTAATCATCATTCCTAATCCTAATCCTAATCAAATCAATAACAAGCTACAGAATTCCGCATTATGTAACCATCTAAATTGGCTCATTACTCTTTTGACTAAATATTGTTGGCCATAGCATCTTATTCCCCAAAAAACATAAGGTTAAAATTAAAATGGCGAATCATTTAATTGAATATGATTTTTATTTTTAAAGCATCTAATTAACAAATGATTAATGTCATTCAGAGGTTATCACTTATAAATATCCATTTCATTCCTATTGTTATATTTTTAGTTTTTAGATTATGTTAGTGTATGAATTACATAATGTAGGTGTATCTTTATGTATGTGTATCTCTAGTGTATGTGTATTTCTTTAATAAAAACCGGTAAAGAAATAGGACTCGAAATAAATACCAATAAGACGAAGTATATGATTAGTAGCAGAAACGGTGGCGATCTTGGTGATATTGATATATCAGGACATACTTTTGAACACGTTGAGAAATTTATGAACTTAGGTTCAATGATAACGAGAAAAAATGAAATCCAGGAGGAAATAAAGTCAAGGTTAAAGGCGGGAAATACGTGTTATTATTCAGGTGCTAAATTACTTGGCTTGCGGCTTCTGTCTAAAAACTTAAAGGTTAGAATTTATAAAACTATTATTCCTCCGATGATCCTTTACGGATGTGAAACGTGGCCGCTTACTTTGGACGATGGACAGTGACTTAAGGATTTCGAAAATAAGGTATTGCGTAAAATATTTGGACTGAAGAGAGATGAGGCCACTGGAGACTTAAGAAGGTTGCACGAAGCGGAATTGCGGAGCTTGTACCCTGTGAATATAATTGAGTTGATAGCATCCCGAAGAATCAAATGGGCGAGTAAAGTTGTCGGGTCCGTGAGGATCGGATTCCGAGAAAGTTGGTATTCGCTGATCTGATTGGTAGGCGTCCGAAAGGTTGGCCGAAACGTCGATGGGAGGATTGCGTTAAGGCTGATCTAGGAGGCTTGGGCTTGACTGGTGAACATTGGACGAGTCTGTGTAGGCGATGTTTGGTGCTATCGGCATCGAACCTTCGGGTTTGGTAAGCCTATTATTATTATTATTATTATGTGTATTTTGTTGAAATTGTTGGATTTCAAGCCTTGTTTTGAGTAGTCTAGTCCGTAAGCGTTAAAGGAGAATTGAGGAGTACTCAAAGTTAAGTTAAGGGTCCATCAGACTTCAGTATGTCCTAATAGGTAATAATACATTGAAATCTATTAGAAAATTGGGTATTCAATCCTACATTTTATTAATTGGACTATGATATGTTAATGCCATAAAATAAACATAGTATATTAATGATTGTTGTAAGTGTGAGTTTAAGTGGTTTCATCAGGACAGTATTTAATTTACCGCAGGCCTAATCCAATAAATGATCAGAAGACTATACTTAGTATGAGGTATTCGAAATAGGTTAGAATAAAGATAATGTAGTTGAAAGAGATATGTATTGTTCTGGGCTATCCTTCATTTCAGTGAATTCTATTTCAGAAATGATCTAGGGACTTTTTATACAAATCCATTAAAAATAAAAATGCAAACTATATAAATTATTCAACGAGGTGATGCTTTGATGGCAGTGCGGTATGGTGAACGGAGCAAAATCAGAGGATGAAGTAGATTGTACATCATAGCCTACGAGAGGGGAGCTATGCAAATAAGCAGAGCTTCATACTGCCAGAGTACAAGGGAATATTTGAAATGCCAAGGATTGTCTTATTTGCAAAATATGCATAGCGACAACTTGTGACAACAAATTATTTCTGATCTTAAACGGCAAAAGCATTCCATTAGATCTTCAGTTCGTAAAAAAGTCTACATACACCACAATATAAATTCGTTCATGAAATAATGTGCATCGTTTTCGTATTAATTGAAGTTATGTTTTACTTTCACTTACTACATATGAAATATATAGTAAGGGAAAGTATTGCGAATTTTTTTAATTCCAGTTTTCACCGGAAATACACGTATTAGGGTCCCCTGAGTCCAAATGACCACGTCCCGCAAAAAGGTCTGTGGGTGTGTGGTAACTCCCGGGCCAAAACAAGCTGAAGTTTCATATTTAAGACAACTATACGCCCGAGATTTTACAGAAACTTTTTCATCAAAATCAGCTTACCAGAAGATCCACTTTATCCTTGCATTTTGCAACTTTTTACGATTTTCTCAAAAGCGGCTCTAACAATTTTGATTAAACTCGCTATAACGATGTAAAATTCGATGGGCTTTAATATGATGAATGATGGGTTTCATTCTGATTGAAACAGTCTGACAGGGCTTAAATGGTGATAGTTTAAATTTTTTTTCCTCTAAAAGTACTTTGTAAATACTAAAAAAATAATAAAATAATCTTGTTATGAACGATAAAAAACAGGTAAATACATAAATTGAACGAATTCGATATCTAACTTAAGGAGAAAACTGCAAATATATATTTTTTAATATAATTTTTCGTTTTTTAACATAAGAACAGTAATATAAATGTAATTATATACCGTTGGGATGCTAAAGCTATTAGAAAAAATATTATTTTATACACAAGCTAGTAAAAGTTATTAAAGAGTGATGAAAAGCCGATAAAGCTTACTGATTATTTTAGATAACAACATAATAGATATTTTTATAAAATGCATGTTTCTATAGAAATTCAATTTGATTAATTCTTTATTATTTTCACTCATTTTTATCTCTAACTGTATTTGAAAATTCTTTAACAGATTTTAACAACGGCGGTAATTGAAAGTCGTGTGTTGCCCGCACCTGATTTTTTTAATTTAATAAGACCAGTAGAAGATTAAATCGTGCTTATAATATATTTCGGAATTAAATATATACAAAATGTTTCATAATAAATTTTTGCCACCGTTTGTTACAACTAATAAATCTACATACTCAGTGTAATCCTTTGTATGCAAACAAACATTTAATTTATTTCCAATCATACTGTTGTCTGTCGTTTTACTTCCTAATTTAATCAGTTAAAACCAAAGACAATTGAAAAAAAAAACTGCTCAAATGGAAATTCCTCCAGAGATCAGACGATTAATTGTTGATCATAAAACCTAAGGGAAATCATTTCGCGAAATTGTTAATAGCAGTGTTTCGACGGTGTTCAGACTGTTATTCGAAATAATAATACAACAGGTTGCATTGCATTGAGGCCGAGATCTGGACGGCCAAAAAAGCTTCAGCGTTACCATGAGCGAGCTATTGTAAGAAGTATTAATGAAAACTCTAAAATAAGTGCTCCTACATTAGCTACTAATTTATTGCGGGATTACAAAATTTAAGTAACACCATAAACGGTACGTAATTCACTTAAAAAAAAATAATCTTAAATCGCGAAGGGCTCGCAAGAAGCCGTTTATTAGCAAAGTTGACTGAGCTAAGCGTTTGGCATTTGCGAAAAGTTATCTTGATAAGCCCTTACCAGTTTTTAGGACAAGGTAATTTTCATAGATGAGTCCAAATTTAATATTTTCCGTGCTGATGGCGACGTTAGAGTGCGGAGGAAAAAAACGAGGCCATGAAATTGAAAAACTTATGCCCGACAGTTAAGCACGGAGGAGGGGGGATCATGGTTTGGGGCTCTATCTCTAACTTGAAGATCATAGAGGGAATAACGGGTCAATATGTATACATAGATATCCTAAAACAAAATCTGCGACCTAGAGCTATCAGCTTAGACATAGGATCATTTTTTTTTTTTTTCAACAAAATACCGGTTATAAACATCGTAAGCATTGTATGCTGTACAATGCTCCACGTTAGTTGAGAACACCACCACAATCACCCGACCTTAACTCCATAGAGCACCTCTGGTAGGATCTTAAAATGAGGCTGAGGCGTCACGAAATAGAAAATAAACGGCAACTCTCAGAAGCCCTTAGGAGGAATGGTTGAAAACGAATCCAACTTTTACAAAAAAAAAAATAGTTAGCTCGATGAATAATCGTTTGAGAGAGGTGATAAAAATACACGTCAAATGCATACATACGTATATGTTATGTACGTTAGAAGAACGAAGTAAGAATAAATGATTCTTATTTTCATTCGTATGTTAATGTCCTGAGAAAGCCCTTTGTATTTGTTAGTGAACGATATAATTGGTATTATATTTTATTTAGAAAAATAAAGATCGACCACACTATTATACATTTATTTATAAGAGTTGTAAATGATATTTTGGTAGAATAATAAAGTCTGAAAAAATAATTTCCTTCAAATGCTATATATCGAAGTGGTGAGACTTATATGTGCTTAACAGTATAAGACAAATATTAACTGTTAGATAATTATTAATTGGAGCGGGATAGCAAGTTACTGGTTATATTTGTTATTTTAGAATCAATTTTAAGACCAGTGAATATGAAAGTTTACCTGTTATTTCATTATTTCGAATTTCCAATGAAATTCACTGATAGAATAAATCCTCTTGTTTATCCGCTGGTAATTGGTCCTTATGTAGGGTTATCATTACAGCCAAAAATAAGTATTCTGTGTTCCTTCGCAGAAGGGCTCGTAGAGAAAATTTGAATAAATTGACTTTGTATTTATAATCCTGGTATGTTTTTTTCCTATTTTATCAAATAACTTCCCGTCTTTCATGCCAAGCAAGGGATTTGGTGGAATTAGCACCAAAATGAAATCACTTAATTCTGAAACGATTTCGGATTTTTTAAATTTTTTTTATTTCTTTTGATTTGACTGTTGCATATAATTAACCCGTAGCCGCACACTTTTCTTTTGCTCGGAAACATCTTCTTTTTTTTTTTTTTTATTACTTGTTTTATGTTCAAAAACACGAAATTTGTGTACAAAAATATTTTTGCTTTTTCTCATTTACTTATTTATCAAATTCGTTCAACTTCTGTACTTAACTGTTTTTTATCAATGATAATCAGGTGATATAGTTAATTTTATAAAAAAACACGTATATAAAATTAAAGGTACTTTAGAAGAAGAAAATTTAAAGTTTCGCCATTCAAACCAACCATGTTAAACTATTTCAATCAGAATAGAACTTACATGACATTAAACCCCATTTAATTTTACATATATGTATACATATACATATATAGTATAAAGTAGCACTTCCGGTCAGCCAATTTTAGTGAAAAACGTGTTGTCACATCTCGGGCGCATAGCTTTCTTAAATATGAAATTTCAGTTTTGTCGGTCTTTTGGTTTTTGCGTTAGACTTACCACATACAGGCACACACACATTTTTTTCGGGACTTGGTTATTTTGATTCAGAGGACCCTAAAATGTGTATTTCTGTTGAAAACTGGAATTCGAAATATTTTACGATCACAATACTTCCTCTTACTTTATATATATATATTATATATTATATATATATATATATATATATATATATATATATATATATATATATATATATATATATATATATAGGTAAGTGAAAGTAAAAATCGTAACGATATAGGAAAAACAATATTTCGTTGCCTCAATCAAATGTACAGTAAAATAAACTTATGATTTCAGAAGATAAGCGGGATCCTATCTTTGATCCCCCAGGATGAGGTGTATTTACTTACAAGAGATGTAAACAATAAGACCATAAAAGAGATTCCTCTGAAGTTGAATGCGATGTAAATAGAACACTGGGAACCTCGGTCGGAACGTGGTATAGAAGCCGAACCCCAGGGAGATATCAAAACAGCAACAAAGAAAGAAAAGAGAAGAAAGCATAGAGAATACAGATGTGATAACAGGAAGGCAAACGGAATGCGGTTAGCAAACAATCCTCGGCAAAACATCGGATTAGGGCTCCATCATCTCGAGTAGGAGCTAGGGCCAGCTATTTCGGACATTCGAGCTATGACTGGATTCCTTAGACTCTGCCTTTGTAAAACAGAAATATCTACTACGTGATTAAAAGTTCTATATTTTTTTCATGCTAAAAAACAGTTATTATACCTCAGAAATAACTTCTGCGAACAATTTCAAATTTATCTAAAACTTGAAGAAGGTTAAGAATGTTTGTTTATTCATTTAAAGCCACTTTATGCTGATGTGGCTAATCAAATGATAATACAGAGGAATCCCATAGTTTTGCCTATTAAGTTTTTATTATGATAGGAATCTTTTACGAGTACCTGACATGACACTGGCTCGGGACCACCTTTTTACGTTCCCTCCGAAGTACGGCATAAGTCAGCAGTATGTTTCACTCTAATAAAAAAAATCTTAGGGCCTAACCATTACACCACAGGTTCGTTTAGAATATTTAATTGTGATTTGAGTGAAAACAATAAGAAATCCTTTCTATGTGGCTTGACATTACCTACAACATTGTAAGTAATGTCTATTGCCCACAACAACAAAATGTCCACTGGCTCTAAAACTCCATACATTTTTGAGTTCCATATATTTCTTCCTTTTTTCTTTTCTTTTTTTTTTTGGAGTTTTTCAGAATGCTCGGATCTACATTATCAACGGGTGATAGGCCTTCGGAGATAATCGTAATTTCATTGGTAGTAGAGATGGGTAAGACCCAGTTTACTAATTCTTACGGAATGATATCCACTGGATAAAAGTCCATTCTACGTTGTATAATTTGTGATATAATAAGAATAATCTCATTATACGATCAGAGGTATTGTTAATTAATCATCAATGTTTTGGCGTCTTTCAAAAAAAAAAAAAAATCATTCTCCTGAAAATTAAATAAATAAGTTATTTCCTTTTTTCTTATTAAAAAACCGATCGGGCTCATTAATAGAAAATTACTGTGATGGTGAAGTAAAAAATTGCATAATACTAATTTTTCATCACTTTGTAATGTCGGTGAATCATTGCAAATTCGAGAGGGATTACGAATAGTCGTATACTGATTACAAGAAAATAGTGTAAATCCCATAAACTTTGGGAGTGACATAAAAAAGCGATGGAGAGATGAAAAACAGTACGATTTAAAAATATATTTCTCTATTTTTATATACAGCATTTATTAATTTATTTAATAGCCCATTTCCTTAAGCTCAAAAACCATTTACCCCAATACTTATACCTAGTCCTCCGATCCTATCTATCAAACCGCTCCTTCCGAGTTCGCTGTGGTGCAGAAAATTCCAATTATTAACCAGTTGAATTCGGTGTTCCTCAGGGCAGTGTCCTTGGTCCTATCCTCTACAATATATACACGGCTGATATTCCTGTTTGCCCTAATACCTTCCTAGCAACGTACGCTGATGGCACAGCTATCCTATCCTCTCACTTAGATCCCGAAATTGCATCTATAGGCCTCCAAACGCACCTTTCTCAAATTGAAGACTGGTGTAACAACTGGAGAATCAAAGTCAATCAATCCAAATGCAAACATGTCACCTTTACCCTTCGAAGACAATCCTGCCCTCCAGTTCTCTTTAACTCCGTTCCGCTTCCTTTCTCCGACACAGCCCGGTATCTTGGCTTCCTTCTAAAGACTAACCTGGAACCCGCATACTAGACTTAAACGACAAGAACGTAATCGACGATTTGTACAATTATACAGATTACTGAACAGAAATTCCAAACTATCTATCGAGAACAAACTGTTAGTATACAAGACAGTACTGAAACCTATCTGGACCTACGGACTTGAACTGTGGGGGACAGCCAAATTTTCTAACATCAGACGCATTCAATCCTTCCAATCTAAAGTCCTCCGAACAATAGTTAATGTCCCTTATTATGTATCAAGCCATACCTTACACCGCGACCTAAATATTCCATTTATTTTAGACCTTATACCATTAAAATTCTCTAAATTTCATCAGAACCTTATCCATCACCCTGATCCCGTAGCTCAATCCTTATCCAGCTCCACACATCCTTGCCATTCTCCTAGAAGGTTAAAACGGCAGTGGCCTCGAGACCTCTTGTAACATGTATATTGGAGTTCTAGCATTGGCTAGATTCTCCACTCACGTGTTTTATGCTTGTGAATTGTATATGAGTGACTTTTGTATATATTTTATTGATTTTGTTTTGTATATATGTATATTGTTTTATTATAATATAAATTTATTGTTTTGTATATATCGTGTGAATGTAGTACTTTATCACTATTAAAAATGTCGTAAATTGGATAGATTGTAATATTACTCAATAAAGAATTGTTTCAAATTTGTAAAAAAAAAAAAAAAAAAAAAAAAAATCCCTTTAGTTTCGAAATTCATAATTTTTAGTTTTTAATAATAAGATAAAGTCTATTTGATATATTTCAATTAAATGTCACTTCAATATGTTATAATATATTGGTATTTTATACATGTATATGGATCCATGATTTATATTGAAATTTAATGTTTATGAAACGATAATTATGTTGTTTTGCAGTAATAAATGAAATCTGATGCATTATTTTTATAATATAAATATATAAATTTCTAATTATCTATATTTATTTCTTTTGAAATTTTATGAACACATTTGATTCATATTCCGCTCTCAAAAACTAAATATGTCTAACAGTAAACGTACAATTTTCCTCATAAACAAGCAAATAGTTGCAGACGACTTATCCTTAGTAATATTATAATCATAATAACATATAATTATATTAATTAACAAAAATAAAATAATGCTTATTTTCCGTTTTATTTCCTGTTTATTGCGTTTACATAACTTAGATACGTCTTGTAATTATTTATCTCTTAAAATATAATTTACTAATTACTTGAACTAAAAAAGTCTGAAATATAAGAGCAAGTTATTTTTAATTTTGAATAATTTAAACTACGTAAAAAAAAAAAAAAAAAAAAAAAACTGAATTTAGAGACGAAACAATGATGTTGTTTTTAAATTCTAAGGTGCTTTCAGTTTAATAAAATATAAAAATGATGGAGTGGTGGCTTATGGTATTCATTACGAGTTTATTATTTCTCAGAACTTCGTTTAATTATAGAATCTCTTGATAAAGAGATTCTTAATAAAACATAAGAAAATACCAAGTTCCGAGATCTAACTTATAACTTACAGAATCCACTCTGAAGGGAATAATTATAAATAGATGGCATAATTTTCTTTTTTTTTTTGTTACGTTTCCTTCTTATTCTACTATTTATAATTATACTATATTTCTATAATTATCCACTTATTTTTAACTAGCAATAGTGCTATCTGAAGCTTTAAATAAGGCATAAATTACACACTCATACGTCGAGATTGAACAGCTTTTTTTTCCCATTAACTTATAAATGGCACATATGATAAGGAAATCGTAGACAATTTAGAATCTGATTAATCCACTGAAATACAAGCCAAATATGTATCTGCAAATTTTTCACAAAAACGACGTTTCAGAAGTCTATCAAGGGATCAAGAAGAACGGTTCTAATTATTTTTATTAAATTCATTAAATACATGTATAATTAAACAGTGATGGAGAAATCATTGGCCAAAGATAGAGTATAAATATATCTCATTTTTTCGGCATTTTGAAATATATACAAAAGGAAAGTATTGCGACCACGAAAAATTTCTTAATCCGATTTTCACCATAATTTTATGATCCCCTGAGCCTTAATGACTAAATCTCGCAAAAACATCTTTGGATGTGTTCAGTCTAGCACAAAAAGTTGTATAAAACTAAAATTAGCATATATATTGACCTGAGATGTTAACGTTTAAAACAAAATCGGCAATCCAGAAGAGCCACTTTATGCCATGGATTTTATACCTTTTTACGATTTTCTCAAGGAAAACTTTAAGGAGTTTGACTACATTTGAAGTATTGGTGTAAAGTTTAATATTTTTTAATATCAAGTCGGTTTCATTCTAACTGAAATTGTTTCACATAGTTTAAATGCGGATATTTTATTTTTTTTAAGTCGAAAAGATTAACCATTTCACCTTGTATTGATTAAAAACGATTAAATATACAAGTTGTACGTCTTTTATAACCAAGTTAAGGAAAGAAGACCTAATATATTTTTTTTTTTGACAAACAACAATTTTTATTGAGTAAAATTACAATCTGTCCCAATTTGGACATCAATAGTAGTGCTGAAAGATATCATACATACTACATTCATACAATATTTACACAGCATAAAATTACAATAAAATATATACACAATAATGTATCAGTACAATAAAGTCAAGAATTCACTACATATTTTTTAGATATATAATTTTTTTTTTTTTTACATAAGAATATTAATATTGATATATAATATACCGATGGAAAACTAAAGATTTATGGAGAAAAATATTAGGTAATGGAAAATTGTGAAAAGCGGATAGAACTAAGTGATTCTAAAACTAAAATTGTAGAAAATAATTTCCTTGTTAGATTATTTAAATTGAAACATATGTTTCTATCTATAGTAAATGTAATTATGTAACATATTTTCAACTTAAACTCTAATTAAGTTAAAAAGGTTCCTAAATTGATTTTAAAAGCGGAAGTAAGTGAAAATCTTGTGTTAGGAGCACAAAATTATTATGTTATACATTTGCTTATCATGAACAATTTGTCAGCGGTCCTTGTCCATCCTTTCAGTGGTATTGGAGAGCAAGATAGATACACAAGATATCTCACGCCGTGAACACGGATACTGGATTAGTCACTTTAAACAGCGATTAATCCGATGTAATGGACCGACGGATCATCACACAAATGCAACTAGTTCAAAGGCCCTTAGGGACGTGTAATTAGTCCAGAGTAATACCCGTTAGTGCTGGCACAACTGTCAGGGGATGTCCGTCATATCCTCCTTTAATTGAAATCCCCAACAGTCTGTCAGGGGGTATGTCAAGTTTTTATGAGTTTCCTAATAGTGATTAATATTATATACACATGATTGTTATTAATAAATATTACATCATTGGTGTAAATATAGCTAGTCTAACTCTCTCTCTCTCTCTCTCTCTCTCTCTCTATATATATATATATATATATATATATATATATATATATATATATATTATATATATATAATTATATATATATGTTGTCAGTGTCAGTATCATCACAGACTTGATCAATATTCAACAAACCTACAATATAGTAACAACATATCAATACCCAAACCTTATATTGTTCCCACAGATTTTAACAGTAAGTACTTTTTCGTTCAAGCCGAAATATCTGATGAGGTAAGTATACCATATAATGCTTAAAATTTGAGAATAAGTTTCCCTGAATTTGTGAGAAAGCAAGTGTATGAAAAAACTAATAAAAAAATCAGTTTTTTTAATTAATTAATTTGCACCAATCTAATAATTGACGAACAACATACTGTCGGATTTAGTTGGAAAATGAGAGGACGTAAGGGAATAGAGGACAGCATCCAGCTGCTACATTTCTCAGGGCATGAATCAGTTACCTGCTTAGTTAAAAAAGATCTCTAATCCAACACTTTTTCGTTCTTTTACAATTAATACAAAGAACGTCCATCAATATTATTGTTGAAATAATTGTGAAGGTTATCATAAAATTGTTAATAACACTACCTAAAAATGTATTTTGTAATAATAAAAAAAATGCATTTTCTTTTCAGATGGCTAGTTTTCTATTGGTTTCAGTCCGTGATTTTACAGTGGAAAAACAAAAAACAGAACATTAAAATTTTTATACAATAATTGATAGATGATGTTATTGTTAGAGAGACAGAAAATAATGCATTGGACTATGAATAGATATACAGTAGTTAAAAAGACAATTAGAATTCAAATTATTATTATAAATTTACTTACAATTTAAGATAAAATAGTGTCTTACATAGACATATGTGTAAACTATAAACTTTGAAAGAACAATGAAGCAAAGATGCTAGGTATAGTTCATGTATAGAGGATTTTCCAAATTTATGACGGGTTTTCTCCACTTGTTTGCATATTTTTATTTTAGAATTTCGCACTTCCACATCTTTCGCTGGAAATTATCAACTACCCGGACTCAATGAGTCAAGAGTTATGCTCTAAATATGTTATATTTAAAAATTTTCGAACTGTGGCTGTTGTTCCTAGAAAAACTGCTCACTGAACTTCCGCTGGAATCTTTATTGGTAGCATTAATTGTTAGATTGATTCCAGCAATCAGACCATTACAGGATAGTATAATTGGGTATATCCGACAGCTCTCCAAATGTAGAGTTGTTTAAGCTACTGGTATTTCCTTTTCTTTTCAGAAACAGTTTTTTTAATATTATTATCAGATGGGACACCTATCTCAATAATCTGTGCCAGTTATCTATTTTTATCAATGACTAAGATGTCAGGCCGATTATTTAAAACTGTGTGGTCCGTAATGATAGAGTGATCCCAATAAATATTAGTTTTGTGACCGGCAGTAATTGGTGATGAATCATACGTGAAATAGGGAGAATGGGCGCTTAGGAGATTCATCCTTGATGCGATAACTTGATCAATAATTTTCGCTGCAATGTTGTGTCTTTGGAGATACTCCCTACCAGCCAGAATTGGACAACCCGAAGTCACATGTTGTATGCTCTCAACAGTCTTTTTGCATAAACGGCATAGGTCACTTATGCCCTCTCCGGAAATATGTTTTCTGTATGTTTTCGTGGCTATTGCTAGTTCTTAGATAGCAAACAGAAATCTTCCTGTTTCAGGAAAAAGATTTTTCAACTATTTTAGCGATGTCTGCACGTATATTTCTGGTTCCTTTAATGAGTGATAGAATAGCCCATGTAATGGCTCATTTTTCCAGTCAGTTTCACTATTCGGAGTGGCTACACTTAGTAGATACAAAGCTGTGTAGTTTGCATCCAGTGCTGCTACAGTCGAAAGAACCACAAAGTCACTGTTTGCAATCAGTATGTAGGTTTGCAAATTATTTTTATCTTCAAGGCATAATTTGAGGAGACTGGTCAAACCACGCCCACCAGATTTCCAGGGAATGGGTTTATTATTATTCAGACACATTTTTTTTTATTAAGATTTGCCGCATTTATCTTATTTTGGAACATAAGAGCTTATGAGTGAACCAGAAGAAAACTTAAATTATCAACAGTCGAGAACGAATCAAACAATATATATTTATAGTTACATAATATATATAACGAAACAATCTTATTTGTGGATTATTGAAAAAATAGTATCTATTATGCTAAGTCGAATAATGTAAGGAAGTAGCGAAAATCGCATAAACTGGAAATAAATGTTTCCATTGAATTAACTCAATATAAATCATAAGTAAATTAATAATAATAAGTTGTCTGACGAGGTAGTTATTAATCAACTGAGAGATACGGAATCTTATAAATCTTTAGGTATGCACCAACTGCTGAAGTTTAAGTCCGATTCAAAGAAACTCTTTGAAGACGAATTTAAATGCCGAATCAAGTTAGTACTCAAATCTTACTTAAATGGAAGAAATTTGATAAAGGCAATGAACGCATGGGCGATACCAGCTTTAGCTTATTCGTTTGTATTACTGAAATGGTCAAAGACGGACAAAGATTGGATCGCATGGTTAGAGTGCAGATGGTGTTTAATAGGAAAATACACCCAAAATCCTCAGTAGCAAGGTTGTACCTTCCCAGGAAATCCGGTGGACGTGGTCTGATCAGTCTTCTCAAGTTATGCCGGGAGGAGGAAAATAATTTACGAAGATATATGTTTAATAATGACTCTATAATTCTTTCGACTATAACAGCATTGGATGCAAATTACACAGCTTTGAATCTATTCAACAGAGCGACCCCGAATAATGAGACTGATTATGCTTCTCTAACAGAGACTTGGAAAAATAAGCCATTGCATGGGCGATTTTATCATTCATTGAACGAAACAGGAATAGATGAGCAGACATCGCTAACATGGTTAAAAAATGGTCTTCTTTTTCCTGAAACAGAAGGGTTTCTGTTTGCTATCCAGGACCAAGCAATAGCCACGAAAGCATACAGAAGACATATTTGCGGAGAGGACATAAGTGACCTATGCCGTTTTTGCAAAAAAAACTGTTGAGAGCATAGAACATGTGACTTCGGGTTGTCCAATTCTTGATGGTAAGGAGTATCTCCAAAGACACAACAATGCAGCGAAAATTGTTCATCAAGCCATTGCATTAAAGATGAATCTCCTAAGTAGCGAATCTCCCTATTACAAATATAACCCATTATCAATAACTACCGGTCACAAAACTAAAATTTACTGGGATCGTCCTATCATTACAGACCGCACAGTTTTAAATAATCGGCCAGGCATTTTAGTTATTGATAAAAATAGAAAATTGGCACAGATTGTTGAAATAGGCTTCCCATAGGATGACAATCTTCAAAAAACGGTTTCTGAAAAGAAAAGGAAATACCAGGAGCTGGCAGAGGAGCTAAACCAACTCTATAGATTGGAGAGCTGTGGGAATTACCCTATTATACTATCTTGCAATGGCCTGATTCCAGAGAGTACGCTAAATTCAATCCAACAGCTAGAGCTGTCGTTCTAGGGACAGCAGCCACTGTTAGAAATTTTTTAAATATAACATAATTAGAGCCTAACCCTTGACTCATTAAGTTCGGGTAAATGAAATTCCCAGTGAAAGCTGAGGAAGTGCGAAATTCTGAAATAATAAATTCTTTATTTATTCTGGGACAAGTCCCTTTTGAATAAATTTATAAAACACGCAAAAAGAACTTTAGTGTCTTAGAGTACAAACATGAAACAAACAAAAAATAATATAAAAGTGAACAACAGTGATAAATTAAAAATTAGCTTCTAATGATAATAATTAATAACAAAACTAGACAAAAGATAAAACAGAAACATATGTGCATATATACAAAATTTTAATTAATAGTGCTTTACTGTATTGATGTAAAATTAATGAAATAATAAAGTTAAATATGCAAGTGCACCACAATATAAGATATTATGTTTAAATAATCGTTTCTATATGTTTTTATTTAACTAATTTAAATTGAATTGGCAAATCTATTTGCAATTTAATTATATTAAGCTTTTAGAATTTTTTTATGTAAGTAGGTAAGTGTAAGCTATGTAATACGTACATCAGATTTCATAAAAAGAAAAAGGCAAAACAAAGCAGAGATTAGTGAATCTTTGTCTCAAACTTACTCATGATTAGTCTACTGATTTATTTTAAATGAGAGAAGGAAACATTTTAGGCTTCCAATCAGCCTAAAGAAAAAAAGTATTTCGTGCGAAAAGGAGGTAATTTAGTAAAAATCTGGGAACTTATAGGAGGAGTGCGCTGATGATGATTTGGACAGGATTTTGCCCCTGGAAAGAAGACATTATCGCGCAGATGGTGCCTGGTAAGTAGGTCGTGCCGTTTGCAATGCTCAGCTGCTTCTGCAGAAGCATTGCTCCTCATTACCTTCCATAGAGCACCTGCGCCAGTGAGGCCAATCCACAAATGACTATCTCCTGTCTCAGACAAAGCTGATGTCCCATCAGTCTTCCACGCCTCCGCCTCACTCCCTTAATCTGTCTTCGAACCTCCTTCGGAAATGAAACCGACGAATACTTAGGCGAAAGCTTCAATCAGGATAAATGCTAAGTAAAGCTATACTCTCAATGAAGTACCGATATATCTTTGAAAACGTGAGGAATTTTCTATAGGATAGAATAGAATAGAATTAATAAGAACGAAACGACATTGAAGTTAGTCGAGGGTACAATCATCAAAAAATATAATGCTAAGAAAAACCTATTATACTTGTTTGCCGACGTTTCTGCCTCAATTGAGACGATTTCAAAAAAGAACTCAAGGATAATTATAACATGTTTGTATTCTAATGGTTAACTTTTTAACTTAATCCGCAGTCATATTTTATCTAAATATCTGGCGCGCTTAACACACGAATTTCATATATCTCTGTAGTTAAAATTAATTTAAGAATTTTTTAATAAAATTTGAGATGAAATAAGATCAAAGAATTAATTACATAACGTTTCGATAGAAACTTGTGCTTCATTGTATTATCTACAACAATCCATTAGTTTTATTGCTTTTCATTATTCTCAATTAACCTTTACAATTATTAGATAAGATTTCTTTTAAAATCTTAAGCTTTCTAATGGTATATTATACAGTTAGTAAAAAAAGTCTGCGTAAACTTATTATGAATTTGAAGATCTGGGTTAAAAGCAAATGAGAAAAACTGATGAAACAATTTATTTATTATTTCCTTTTAAATACGGTCCCTTTTGATTAATTTATTACATTTTAAAGTCGTTTAAAAATTCCAAAGTCCAAGAGAAAATAATACAGGAAAAGTGACGACACGTTTTCACAAAAAAAGTCTGCTTACATGGCAGATATTTACTTTTTACTTGACTTTGGTTCTAACTGATTAAACTAGGAAATATAACTTCAGAAAACCTCTATGATTGGAAACTAATTAAATGGTTATTTACATTCAAAGGATTACACTAAGTATGTAGATATATTAGTAGTAATAAACGGTGGCAAAAATTAAAAATCATGAAACATTTTGTATTTATTCAATTCCAAAATTATATTATAAGCACGATTTAATCTTCTGGAGATCTTATTGAATTAAAAAATAACTTTAATCAATACAAAAATAATAACATTATATCATAAATGAAATATTGTGGTGTATGTAGACTTTTTTTTACTAACTGTACATCTATACTAATGTTCTTATGTTCAAAAATTGCATACAAACATATGTTTGTACTTTTCTCCTTAAGTTGTGAATAAAATCTACCCAACTTGCATATTTAGGCGTTATTTATCAACGTTAACAAGATGATATGGTTAATTTTTTTTAATCTAAGACATATTTTTTTTTTTAATTTCTTGAAAACAACAGGGATTATGGCTATACCTTAAAAATCTGTGTATATCATTTGCTTCTTATCTACTATATACAATTGTGTATAGTGATTTTTTTTTCGAGCATAGCAAACACATGGATAAATATATTTATATAATTGGTCATCTTTGTATTTCCAAAAAAACAAAGTAAAACTATTTACGTGTATTACTTTCACTTACCTATGTATGAAATATACAGTAAAGGAAAGTATTGCGATCGTAAAACTTTTTTAATTCTACTTTTCAACGGAAATACATGTTTTAGGGTCCAAATGACCAAGTCCCGCAAAAAGGTCTTTGTGTCCGTGTGTGTGTGTTTAGTAAGTCCAGCTCGTAAACCAAAGGTCTTATGAAACTGAAATTTCATATTTAAGACAGCTATAGGTCCAAGATATTATAAAAAGTTTTTCATCTAAATCAGCTAACTAGAAGAGCCATTTTATACCATGCATTATGCACTTTTTTTACCGTTTTTATCAAAAACGGTACAAACGATTTTGATTAAACTTACTATGTCGGTGTAAAACTTAATTGGTTTTAACATCATGTAGGCTTCATTCTAATTTAAATAGTCTGACAGGGCTTAAACGCCGATATTTTAAATTATCTTTCTCTAAAGTACCTTTAATTTTTTAGATTCTATGAAAATAACCATATTATCTTGTTACCCTTGATAAAAATCAGGTATATATGTAAGTTAGAAAAATTCGATACTCAATTAAAGGAAAAAACTGAAAAAATATTTTTGGAATGCAATTTTTTGGTTTTTAACATAAAAACAGTAATATACATGTATAATATACCGTTGGAAAGCTAAAGATTTTAGAAAAAAATAATATCTTATACACAAGCTTGTAAAAGTTAATAAAGAGTGATTAAAAGCCGATAAAACTGATTACTTTAGATAATAATATAATAGATTTTTAATAATAACACATGTTTCTATAGAAATTCAATTTTTTTTTAATATTTATTTATTGAGAATTATTACAATCTGTTTCAGAATGAACAATAGTAATACTGATATGAGACCACATTCATACAATATATACAGAATATAATGATAAAGTCAAATATTGTATATATATATCAACTTATTATTATTTTAATATATATATATATATTATATATATATATATATATATTAAAATATATACATATATATATATATACAATAAAATAATAATAAAAAAAAACAACAACAATCTATAAGTGAGATAAATACAAAGTTGAAAAATAAATAAACATCATACAAACAATGGTAACTATGTACAACTGCTAAGGGGACCCCAGACTAGGCTTTTCCATCCTTGTGGAGGAAAAAAGCGGAATCCAAGAGATCCCAGCGCCTCTCAGCCGCATCACTGGTCTTAGAAATTCAATTTAATTAATTCTTAAATTGTTTTACTCATTTTTATCTCTAACTGTATTTGTCGTGTATATCACGCACCAGATTTTTTTCTCACATTTTTTTATTCACATTCACATTCTCAATTAAATTTACATAAAAATTATTTTAAATACTTTAAATAGTTTCCTACTGTAGGACTGTGTATATATTAAATGACCTTGAAAATGAGTCTTATTAAACATTTGACAATCAGTTGGATGTTACAAACAAATGATGTTATATCATGAAGTCATCTTCACAATGATGAAGACAGAGGAGTGATTCGAGAGTTTAACAAAAGGGGATGATAATAAAAAATACAACTGGTAGTAAACACTAGAAGAAAGAGGGTAGCATGTGGACAGCATAGACAACAACGAAGAGACAAAAAGAAGTCTTGGGAAAAGTTTGGGCACTTGATAGAACATACTACAGGGGACCAGACCATCAGCAACTGTTCTAAAAGATTACGACAAATAAGAAAAATATTAACAGGCTTTCACAGTTTTCTCAGTCGAAGAATATAAGAAGCATCAAAATTATTTTTATTTTCATCAAGAATTATAAATGCAAATGCGGTAAAAGGGGTTGCTACTACTTTGGATATTCCACAAAACAAATAATTATTAACATAGTCATAGATAATTTGATTTCAATGTAATTGTTTTTTTTTTTACTATACTGTTCGAAACGATATAAAAAACAAAAATCTGTTGCGCGGGATTTTCACTTACCTACGTGGTTAAAATAAATTTAAGAATTTTTAAAAACATTCAGAGAAGAAAAAAAAGTTGTTGAAGAATTAATTAATTCGAATTTCAATACAAACATGTGTTTTATTAAAATCTATTATATTTTTATCTACAACAATTCACTTATGACCTTGGCTGTTGAGTGCCCGTAAAAAAAAAAAAATATATATATGTATATATATATAATATATATATATATATATATATATATATATATATATATACAACAATTGGTTAGTGTTATCGGCTTTTCACCACCTTCCTTTAACTTTAACGATTCCGTGTGACCAAAAACACAAAAATTGCATAAAAATATTTGTGCACTTTTCTCCTTTAGTTGTTTATAAAATTCGCTCAACCTGCATATTTAACTATTATTTGTCAATACTAACAAGATGATGAGCCTAATTTTTTGAAATATACAAAATTAAAGATACTTTAGAAGAAGAAAATTTAAAATATCGACATTTAAGACCTGTCAGACTATTTAAATCAAAATAAAACCTACATCGTATAAAGTTTATTAAACTATACATCCATATAGCAAGTTTAATCTAAATCGTTACGTGCCGTTTCTGAGAAAATTGTAAAAAGGTACAAAATGCATGGTATAATGTAGTTCTTCTGGTTAGCTGATTGTAATGAAAAAGTTACTGTAACATCTCGGGCATATAGTTGTCTTAAATATGAAATTTCTCATTTAGGACAGACTCGTTTTTGATCTAGACTGACCACAAACAAAGATGTTTTTGCGAGGCTTGGTCATTTGACACGGAAGACCCTAAAACGTGCATTTCCGATGAACATTTTCACAATAGCAATACTTTCCCTTACTATATATTTCATATATAGGTAGATGAAAGTAAAAAATTTATATTTTAAAGATAATAGAAAAATATAGGTAAGTGAAAGTAAAAATCATTTCTAAATATGTATTTAAAGTTACTATAATATGAATCGTTAGATGTTACAAGGTTTGATTAGCAAGATTTATTTCTGTATAAGTTGTTTTTGATCTAGAATCCTAATACAAGTTATGAGTTCAAGCTTAGTTCTGGATTAAGCTTAACCTAACTTACCTGTCAGTTCCGGACTAAACTGTTCTCGGAATAAAATTAGATCCGGAATAGTGTAACTTTGGATAAATTAACTGCGTACAAACTTTTTCATCTCGTGTAACCTAAATCCTCGAATAAGGGAATGACTCTGAGATAACAATAACTTTTAAGCCAGTGACCACATCAAAATTATTTCAATTGAATGTTATTGACATGCATATATCTTTCGGGAGAGGGTCTGTAACTTTTATTGTGTAACTTGTTTTTTCCCACAGTTAAGACACGAGCTAAAGCTGTTGGTGTTGCTGGACAGAAAATTTGACTTCAGTTTTCAAGTGAGAAATTTAGTGTAGAATATTCATAGTTATATAAAATGTGTCGCTAGAACCTACAGTTTAGGAGGTATAATAGTTCGAATGAAATTTTTTTATTTATTTTTTTTTTTTTTTATATCCCCAATTAACAATATGAAATTTTATACTTATAATTTATGTAGTTAAACATACTGTACTGTAACTATGTTACATTTTAAGATTGTGTAAGGGTGTTATGTCACTGTGTTGTTTACAAAATATTAGTTCAACTGAAATTAGATTAGAGCTGATGGGGCTCACTCATTTTTTGTGTTCATGAAAGACTTATGACTAACTTAACTAACTTATTTCTAACAAAAGTCTTAATCAAAACTAACATTTATTTATGTGGTGTTTTGCCATCGTACTGGAGCCGGTGCTGGAGTCATCGTGTTGAATAGTGGGTTTGTTAATGATTTTAAAGAATCAAAAAATTTAACATAGCGTTGCCTAATGTAATCTGAATTTTTTGTATTTCGTGGAGCAAATCAGCTTTCACCTTTTTCATTGAGTCGAACGGGTCATTCTTCGGAGCATTGTATTTTGAAGTCGCTGAAGATGTTTCAGTGAGCCTTCAGTTAGGTGCCTAAACAATGGCGCGCCATACTTCAGTGCATGACTTAATATGCCTTAATAGACTAAAAGTTTAAGCCTTAGTGAGAGCGCTGGAGTGGTTAGAAGGTGATGAAGTCGGTACGATTTGGTTCTAACCAACTTTGTTTTATTATACACATGAGCAGAGAGCTTCATATGGCGATCCATCTTGATGCCAACGTATACCTATACAATAGCATGAGAGGGTCGCTGAACTGTGCCGCCGACTCGAAAAACTTTTGGTAGTCTAGATTTTTTACCTTTTTGGATAGAGAACACTATACAGTCCGGTTTTGATGGATTCACTCTGATGTTCACGTGCTCTAATTTCCAAACATTGGTTTGACAAACCGATTCAGTCTGAGTAAGAGCTTGAGTTGGAATGAAGTTGAATAAAAAATGTCATGTTTTGCTACATTTATTAAGTTTTGGAGCTTTATTGACACGCTCGGTTAGTGTTGCTCCTACTGAAAAGTTTAAGTTAGATCCGTATATATTGTCGTTAGGAAATATATATACTCTAACATTGTAATTTATATTGTGTAGGTTTTTTTTTTCGTGTTACTTTTCCTACTGTCTTAAACAAAATATTGTATAATCATTTGTAAATTCAAAGGATGATTGAAACTCAGTTATCATGAAAAAAGGTCTACTGAAATCATGAAACCAAACATGTTTGTATTGAGTGTACATTGTAAATATTATGTAAATAAATAAATCTTCTTCTTCATATATATACTCTTTAGGAACAACACTCATATTATTATCATAACTTGCTCTTAAAATCCAACATTGTTACAAGACGTTTACATAAATGAATTGTTTGTAAACCATTTCTTCTGTATCGGGGATAAAAAAAAAAGCTGTTTAGGAGGTTCATTGTTTCAAATGAAAAAAATGTCACGTTTTGCTACATTTATTAAGTTTTGGAGCTTTATTGACACGCTAGGTTAGTGTTGCTCCTACTGAAAAGTTTAAGTTAGATCCGTTTATATTGTCGTTAGGATATATATATATATATATATATATATATATATATATATATATATATATATATATATACTCTTTAGGAACAACATTCATAACTTGCTCTTAAAATTCAACATTGTTACAAGACGTTTACATAAATGATTTGTTTGTAAACCATTTCTTCTGTATCGGGGATAAAAAAAAAAAGAAGCTGTTTAGGAGGTTCATTGTTTCAAATGAAAATAAAGTCACGTATTCCCTAAAGCAGTGGTTCCCAACCAGTGGTCCCCGGACCCATGGAGGTCCGCAGACGATGTCCAGAGTGTCCGCGAGATGCTTTTGGAAAATTTTATTAAATTACCTTAATAAATAAAAGTTAATAGCCTTGGCTTGTAACAAAAATAACTAACGTATTGTACAGACATGTTAAATTGCGCGCGGTAAAATATAGTAAAAATCTGGTATGGGCAACACACAACTTTCACTTACCTCCGTTCTTAGAATCGATTAAAGAATTTTCAAAAACAGTGAGAGATAAAAATTAGTGAAACCACTAAAGAATTAGTTAAATAGAATTTCTGTAAAAACATGTGTTATATTAAAAAATCTATGATATTATTATCTAAAACAATCACTTAGTTCTATAGGCTTTTTATCACTCTCTATTAACTTTTACAAGCCCTGTCAGACTATTTTTATCAGAATAAAACCTGCATGATATAAAAGTCCATTAAATTTTACATCGATATAGCGAGTTTCATCAAAATCGTCGGAACCGTTTTTGAGAAAATCGAAAAAAGGTGCAAAATGCATGGTATAAAGTGGCTCTTCTGATAAGCTCATTTTGATGAAAAAGGTTTTGTAACGTCTTGGGCGTACATTTGTCTTAAATATGAAATTTCAGTTTCATGGGACTTTTTGTTTTCGCCCGGGAGTTAACAAACACACATACACAGACCTTTTTGCGAGACTTGGTTATTTGGACTCAGGGGACCTTAAAATGTGTATTTCCGTTGAAAACTGGAATTCGAAAATTTTTACGATCGCAATATTTTCCCTTACTTTATATAGTAAGTGAAAGTAAAAAGGTACTTATTATTGTATTTCTAAATTTTAGTAATTCACTGGGAACAGTGTCTTGCGAATCGTGATCACTTCTTAGAACTTGTTTCTGCCATATACTACTTGGGTTATCTTAACAATTTATTTCAACTTCGGTTGCTTAATCATTAATACGTTATTTCAACAACAAATGGTTAGTTAGTCGAACACACCTTAAAATTAATAAAATGATTTGGAATTTGGTACTATAATGTATAATTTTAGAAAATATTTAGGTTTGTTTTTAACTAATTGACATGTTTATTTTTTTAACGTTATGGAAGGAGATGTTCTAGTATGCTTTGGATTGAAATTATATATTAACATAGTATCTTTCGAAAAGAGCTGCAATTTTCTTACGTTTTATTTATTTTATTTTATTGTTAAAGCTTTTTTGACACGCTCTATCTCTGTTAGTGAATAAATAAAAAAAATGTAGATAATTACCGTGTCAAAAATCTAGCGAAGAATATTTTTAGTTGTATATCATTTATCTGGTACCTATCGTTTAGGATCTCTAATGGTTTGAATGAAAAAAGTTACCAATGTGACCAATGTCTAAATGTACATAAATGAACAGAAAATATTTATTCTGGGACAGGGTCCCTTAATTACAATTGATGTGTACAACTAAGATATGCAGTCTGTGTATAATCAAACGAAAGAGTAAAATGGATAACTTTTAATCAATTAATGTGTTGAACTAAACTAAACATTCAAACTGGTTCATAATAATTAATCCTTAACTAAGTAAAATATGAACAATAAATAATAAATTTTCTTTTTGAATTGATATTTAATTTGAAATATCAGGCTTGTTATGAGTATGTTTAGGATGACAGTAGGTACTAGAACAGCTAGGACTTGAATGATGGTAGGAAAGAAGCATGGCCGATATGAATAGGTAGAGAATTCCAGAGAGTAGTAGAGCAGACAAGAGTGGAATGATCAAAAGTTGTTCTTTGAGTAGGATTGTAGAGGTCAGAATGTCGCGATCTTGTTTGGAGGGGGTGAACTGACGATTTAAATTGCAGAAGTATGTGGATATAGAGGTAGCAAGGAGTTGGTGGTTTGGTAAAGATATGATCCTAGGAAATATTGTCTGCGGATAGAGTAAAAGAGCAACTTTACCACATTGTATAAATAGGTCACACGAGACCACTTCGGTGTACCAAGGACAAATCTTTAAAATATGTTCATAAATTGCTTATTATTAGAGATATAAGAACGAAATATTGGTCTTGAGTTCTAAGGACATTTAAGTTGTATTTTTTTTTTTTATAAAAAACTTAGGAGTTTACTATTAGTACTTAGTAGGTCTTAATAAAAGTATGTCTTTGCTTTTAATAAAATTAAGTTGTATTAATTTACACTGTCACTGAACCAATATAATGTATTCCACTTTTATGGGATAATTATAAATATTTTAAATAATACCGTATTTAAGCTGGCATAATGAACTCTATGATCCCTCGCTAAAATTATGCATAGCTGCGATAACCTCAAATAAGAGAACTAGTTCCAGTAATTAATGCTTTCCGCCAATTTGCGGTGCTTAGCAAGGACCGTACGAGATATCGGAACGTATCCAACACAACTTGACTAATGCAACTACCAGTATCACTTGACTGACGGGTAAGCTCGCGTGAAATATTTACAAGAGCAAGGAGGACGAAATTTAACTTTTGACTCCCAAAGGGCGCTAGCGTCCCTTCCCACATAAATAATGAGATGGCAGGCGGTCCCCCGCGCTCTGACGGGCCAATTAAATGCGTTTCTAAATCCACCGAAAGGATAAGTTTTTAATAGCTCAGCGAATGAAACTGGAAAAACTCATTAACAAAATAATATTGGTTGGAGTTAAATAAAAAAGATAAAGAATAAAAAAAATGTTAACGAAGAATAAGATTAATTTTGTATTATATATAAATTGTTAACTCTCGACTGCTGATAATTGAGACGTTGATTTCCAAAAGGTACTAAAGGACATTTTTTTCAAAGTTGATATTTTCACATATTTGTATTCTAATGGCTTAATTTTATTTAAATCCGTCATCAAATTTTATCTAAAAAAACATAAAAATCCTTTAAAAAAGTATTTAAGAATTGCATTTCATTCCAAAAGGTACTAAATCCACATTTTATTTCATTCCAAAAGGTACTATATCCATGTTTCGTTCCAAAACGTACTATATCCTATGTAAACAGATAAAACCTTTCCTTTCATTTCCTTCCAAAAGTTACTATATTTCCTACTATACGACAGAAGCTCCTAATCTCGTAACATATCACCATTGATTTATTGTTTTCATCATTGTATGCATTTGTATTGCTTAATTTAGAACTTCTTGAATCACCGCTATTATTTTGATCACTGATTTAACCCTAATAATCAGTTTTTAGGCTATTTGAAACAACTTAGTTGCGTCGCTTTGGTTCTTTTAAGTTGTCAATTAAATTAAGTGTTTTCACAGTATTTCTTCATGCAGCAATATAAATTAGGTTTAAAATTTTTCAGAAACTCACATTTTAATAGAATAATGGTATTTGATGCAACAAATAGCTGGAATTAGCATTCCACGAACTTGCTAAATATGTGAAGAAAATCCATGCCTGACCTAACATAGTAGTATTTTTTTTATGTTAAATAAAAGCTCAAAAGTTATTATTTATTAGTATCTATGGTTCAATATTGTTTACACATCGTTATATCAATAATATAGTTAAATTTGCTAAATTCACACAAATAGTGAATACTAGTTCAAAACAAACTTCATAATTACATATTTTCTTATTATAGTGCCATAAATAGATAAATTGTCCTTTGAATATTTACATTATTTATGAAGAATAGATAATCAATGTAATTAAACAAAAAAGAAAGATATTTCTCAGGGAGAATAAGGAAATTTACAAAACTTAGTAATTAACGATATAAATACGTTAGTTATTGGTAATGTTGTATCAGGAAGGTTATAGTGACTGTTACCAACTTATCGTACGTTATATTCTTCCAAAAAGTACTATATGCCTTTTAATTCTTTCCAAAAAGTACTATTGGATTGATGCAAAATTAATGCAGGTTTTTAGTAGGTATTGTAAATACGCCATATCTTTACTTTAACCATATATATTTAATCAAAATAATTTCCATCTGAATCAATGCACTTTTGCCAACGTTCAACAAGCTTTCTTATTCCACCAGAAAAAAAATCCGAATCCCTGGACTCAATGAAATCACGAAAAGAATTTTCAATGTCGTCCTGGTTTTGAAAATTTTTCTCCCTCAAAAAGTTGTCCAGATGCCTGAAAAAGTGGAAGTCTGTAGGAGAGAGGTCAGGTGAATAAGGCGGATGTTGGAGAACTTCGTAGCCCAACTCGTGCAGTCGTCGAAGCGTTGGTTGTGCAACGTGTGGTCTGGCGTTATCGTGGACCAGGATCGGCCCCTTCCGATTCATCAATGCTGGGCAAAGACGTTGCAATTTTTGATTCATGCTGTCAATTTCTTGACAGTACTTGTCAGCAGTTATAGTCTCACCTCGATTGAGAAAGCTGTAGTGAATAACACCAGCATTATACCACCAAACTGTGACCATAACCTTTTTTGGGTGCAGGTTGGGCTTCGGGAAAGGTTTTGGTTGTTCATCTTTGCCCAGCCATTGGCTAGAACGCCTTCTGTTGTCGTATAAGATCCATTTTTCATCGCACGTCACAATGCGATCGAGAAATGGATCATTTTTATTGCGTGTCACAAGCATGGAGCAGATTTCAAAGCGGCGATTTTTTTGGTGGTCGTTTAATTGGTGTGGCACCCACTTGGCCAACTTTTTTACCTTACCAATTGCTTCCAAGTGGCGTACAACTGTGGATTGGTTCACACCGAGTTCCGCCGCCATTTCTCGTGTGGTTTTGGTTGGGTCTTCTTCCACTTTTGACCTCAGCTGGTCGTTGTCCAGAGCAAGATGACGGCCCCGACCTTCCTTGTCTTCGAGGTCGAAATCTCCTCTGCGAAACTTCTGGAACCAACGCTGCACCGTGCACTCATTAATAGCCCCCTGACCCCACACTTCATTAATATTACGAGCCGTTTGCGCAGCGCTGCGCCCTAATTTAAATTCGTAAAAATAAATTTGACGAAAATCGCACTTTGACATTTTCGATTCAAGACCTTTGAACACACTGAACAAAACGATTTTACTAAACAAATTCATGGTAAAGAGAGGGTATTAGATAAGGTTTGTTTTGGTATAATAATGATCAAGTTAGGATTAGCTTTGTTTACACAATTGGAATTAAGATATTGCAATAGAGGAAACCTGCATTAATTTCGCATCAGCCCGATATATCTATGTTTCGTTCCAAAAAGTACTATATCCATAGTATATTGTTTAAAATCATCGGAAAAGTGCAATAATTTGGAAACATGAGTTGGCAACACACTTAAAAATCAACTTTTGATTTTAATAAAAAAAATAATCACGTAAATTGGTCCAATAATAAAAAAATAACAGATTTTTGAGTTTCCTGTAAAATTTTCTAAAGTGACTATAGTACCTTTTGTAAATCAACGTCTCTATTAAAATTTTCTACAGGTCTCGAGTTTGAAATAATTATTAATTCATTCATCCAAAATAATAAATTATAAAGAGAAAAAAAAGCTTCAAAAGAGATATGAAAGAAATGATTAAAACTGACAAATATAAAAATCGCACCATAAAAAAATAATACAAATTAAATAAACGCACATTAACAGTACGTATCAATAATAATAATAATAATAAAACTGTCATTATGCACGCAATAAAAAAAACGATTCTCGGCTGTAATTAACAGAATAAATAATTATTCTGCAGCCTTGGTTCGAACCAGGAACCTAGAGAACAGTATACCTCTGTATCTTATCTACAGACTAAGCCGCTCCCTTTGAGCATATATGTTATAATATGAAGGTATATATATATATATATATATATATATATATATATATATATATATATATATATATATATATATATATATATTATACCAATCGATAATTATTTTCGTTTGATCATCGTCTAAAATAATTAATGAATTTTCACTCTTTTGAATGAATTTCACTCGTTGAATGTGTTTAACTCATGATGGTCAACAAAAATATCTGAATGGCACAAACCTCTTTAATGGCTGAAAGCCTAACCTAGAATATAGTGACTAACTTCTCTCTCTCCTACTCCTACACTCTATAACTATTCACATCAGTATAAACAAGGCCTAGACTCATGAATTTTCATCTTTGCGGTCCTCTATTTATATTTTTTTTCTTGCCGCGACAGGCCGTGTAGGCCTTGGCAGCGCGAATTAACCTTATAAGAGAATACATACACGTTACTCCATGAATTTGTTTTAGTGTAGAGTCATCGCTGTTTACCACTATTTTTGTGAGTGGCCACCATTTGGCTGATGGGTCTCACATACCCGGGGGAGAGGCTGTGGGTGAATCCCTATTAATTAAGTGCTTGTAGAAGTCCCTCCAGGACTGGGATTCGAACTCACAACCTTTGAAGTCGGATACTAGCGCGCTAGCAACCAACTATCAACCACGGTCCTCGACTCTATTAACTATTAAAAGAAATATATATTTCAGTCCAAGACCTACAGTAAACCCTCTTTTTAACGAACACGGTTATAACGAACACCCGTTTATAACGAACTATCATTGCGGTCCCTTGAAAAATGAATAGAAAACTATGTTTTTCCCGCGTTTATAACGAAATATTCTCTTATAACGAATTGACGAACTACTTTTGTGGACCTCAGAATTGAATTAGTTCGGTTATTACGAAAAATAAAGAAGAGAAAAGTTACGAAACGTCTTAATTCCCAGTAAAGAGCGGCGTCTTTCTGTCTTCATCGGGATGTGCAAAAAAAAATATATGTATATTTTTTGTCATTTCAACTGTATATGAATTGCTATGATTTTAACATTTTAAGTTTCTTTTTAAGTTTTGTATTTTGAATGATGGTTTATGTTAATCTTAAAGTATAATGTCAAATGTGAAATAAGATAAACATATGTACATAGTGCATAGTTTTAACTGCTTTTGTAGTTTCTAAATAAACATGTGCCTGAAAGTGAATGCTGTATTGAAAATATTTCTTTTTAACCACCTGAATTTATACCAAGACATTTAATATACATACAATATATTTTTCGGATATAACTAATTCTTTTATAACGAACAGAGACTTTTTTGGTCCCTTGGAGTTCGTTAAAACGAGGGTTTACTGTAATTATTTTCACCTGTCAATATATGAATTATATTCAAAACAGTATTTGGATGTTCAAAGGTAATACACGATTTAAGTTCCCCAAATAACCTAGTCCCGCAAAAAGACCTGTGGGTTTGCGCGCTCGTGTGTTCTGAAATAATATATAAGATCCTTGATTTAACTTCTTCTAAGTATTCGCTCACTTATTATTCTCAAATATGATATTCAGTATATTTAGTATTGTTAATTTCTAGAGCCCCATAACATATAACACGGGCCTTAGCTAAAAGTGCCTGCGTTAACTCTCTTCGTAAATATATGGATTTCTCCGAAATAATCCGACTGTTTCGTGAATGGAGGAGAGGGGTATTATTTCCTTGAATGTGAAGCTAACAACCTACAGAGATATAATTCTCAGCACACACAATTCTACAATCCTTCACCTACAATGAAAAGGCTAATCTACTTGGGAACAAAAAGCATTTCGTGAAATGGATCAATACCGAAAGGAATTATATAGAGACAAAAATAAGAATGGAACCACGTTTGTATTGTGAATAAATTTTTATAGTTTATCTACCATGTCTTTACTCATTTCATTCGCAACTGATTTTAATTCAATTAAATACTGAAATAAAGTGTCATAAATATCGATATTTTTGTGCCAATATTACACCGATATCGATAGCCTTCATTGAAATTGATATCGTTACCCTATATCTAAAAGACAGGTATACACAGAGCGCATGCGCCATTCTAGAGCATGTTGGTGACGTTTCCATGGTTACGAAACCAAAGCTTTTACCCTTGCCAAAAATCGCATAACGCGCCTAAAGAAGTTTTCGCTTAAAAAAAAAAAAAAAAAAAAAAAAAAAATGTATAGTGTCTCTTAGCGTGTATTTCTTAAAGCCTAACAAACTGCTTATCATATGCTCAAGAATAAACTATTTTTTTAATGGCACATTTTATAAGGACATTAATCCTTGGAAATATGTTAGTTCTGAACTCGTTAGCGATGGATGTGATAGGTTTTATGTAATGTAATAAAACTATAAATGTACACACCATGCAATGACTTACTGGTCTATGACTAGTAAACTGAGTCGTGGCCTTAATTACATGCACCCCTAACAACTCGACTATTTACCTACATATTGCGTGAGGAGCGGGCACTCACGAACCATTACATGATTCAGTTGTTTTTCTATAATTCTAGTAAAGAACAGAAGGCTGTTCTCTCGTGTAAGTCTGCCTGGGTCATTTATCAAAGTATATCCTTATAATTGCTGAGTTATTTCATACATAAACGTCTTTCCAACACTTCTTGACTATTATAGTAATTTCCTCTTTTTTTAACAAACGGTACCCTATGCGACATCAAATGTTCCTTATCGTAACCTAAGCAAGAAATAAAAGATAAAAAAAACATGGAGGATTAAGTCATTAACATTCTACCTCTGAAATACCACGAGAGATTGCCTATGTAAAAACTATTCATAGTAATAAACAAGCTAATTTATACATGAAAAGCCCATAATTACCGATGATATAATTTTAAATTGGAACAATTATAGTAATTCATAAAGTAGAAAAAATGGATTTTTTAAATTCTTCAGGAAAATGATAGTAATAGAAAACTTATATAATAAATTATAACTGACGAAATGATAAACAATTAAGTTCCCTCAATGAAAAGCAATGAAAAATTAATATTAATTATATGGAAGGATCACTTTAACAAAATAAAGTAATGTGTTTAATTATGTTTTAAACCATTAATATTAAGTTAGCCCTAATCCAGTGGGAGAAAAAGACTGGGTCTTTTAATGTCTTCAAATTAAATTATTAGACTTTTTATTTTTAATTTGAATTTAAATGACGAAAAATAAATTAGAAACTAAGGAAGATTTTTAAAGCAATTTAATATATAAAGATTTATTTTATGTAACATTATTCTTTTTAACATAAAAATATAAGAAATTTTAATTATGTTTATAAAATAGTAATTGTTTCGAAGTAATTTGTTTTCATTGTATTTAAGAATATTTTGGAAATATAGGATGAACTCCCAAAACGTTAATATATATTGGTTTATTATTTCACATAATGAACCTTTTTAATCGAAACCCTCCCCCCAAAAAAAAAAAAAAAAATTTACTCCTCTTTAAAATTTGAGGTTACGTTTCAAGATACGTAGAACCCGAATGACTAAAAAAAAAAATCCGTTTTTTGCAAAATATTTTTTTTTTTTTAAATTCTACAAAATGAAAAAATAATTATTGAAATTGGTTAAGAACTAGCAGAGACATAGCCTTTTGAAATTATCAGCAGCGGTGATATGCCATTTTCTGTTGAATTATTTATTTCTTTTCGAATTACTTTATTGCCTATCTACAGCTTTATAAACAGGTATACCCTATTATTGTTATTTGGAAATAATGAACCATTGTATAATAATTTTCAGCGCTTTTTTTTGGTTTTTAAATTGGGAATAATTTTAAAAAACCTATTTGTTTTCACCTCCAGTAATACATGATTAAATCACTTTAGATACATATAGAGAATGATCAGCAAAAGTTTTCTTAAAACAATAGTTCATAATAAAATCAATCATATTGTAACTAAGAGCAATCGTCAAATATTATAGAAGTAGGTATATTTCCTAGCAATAACCTCATTACACGCAAAATAATATAAACCAACATAAAATTGTAAAACGAGAAATTTTAACTAGTTAATTCTTTTAAGACAGCCAAATTTTTATTTCTACCACTTGCCTAAATATCGCCATTTTTATTTAGGAAAAAAGGATTTATAAGAATAAGAACCCTAGGAAAATAATATATATTTTGTACCGTCTCCAGCAAGGACGAAAGGGTAAAGAAAATGAGAACTATTGTTGTAATAGCGTTGCGTGTAACCTGCAACATACCCTCCCTACTTCGGCTTCCATCCAATCCACCTAACTTATTCTTCATGATACTGTCGTTGTTATTATAGCATTTCCAAGTCAATTGTAACCTTTTCCAAGTCAAATGTAACTTTTTCCAAGTCAAATGTAACCTTTTCCAAGTCAAATGTAACCCTTTCCATTTCAAATGTCACCTTTTCCAAGTCAAATGTCACCTTTTCCATTTCAAATGTTACCTTTTCCAAGTCAAATGTCACCTTTTTCTTCACTTCTAGCCTTAAATATTCCGTTTTATTTATTTATTTATTGAAAAATAATTAGTTTAATTAACATTATGACTTTTTTAATAATTTTGGCATATAATAAATGATATTTTTTTTGGGTCTCTTAGATATTTGATATCAAGTTCTGTTTTTTACTAGCTAATATTTAAAAAATTAATTATCGTCTATTTAGTTTTAAGATAGTTGTTGATTTTGATTTTTTAGATAGGAGGGGTAGTTTTTTGGAATAATTAATGTGCTTTCGGGTGGTTATGATTACGTTTTTCGAGCTGTATTTTTGATCGCTCATGCGTATTTCAACTCGCATTAAATTTTAATGTTTTTTATTGATATAGGGATTAATTAATGTGCTTTCGTGTGGTTATGATTACGTTTTTCGAGCTGTATTTTTTATCGCTCATGCGTATTTCAACTCGCATTTACTTTTAATGTTTTTTATTGATATAGGGATTAATTATTTTGCTTTCGGGTGGTTATGATTACGTTTTTCGAGCTGTATTTTTTTCGCTCGCGCTTATTTTAACTAAAATTTACTTTTTATGTGTTTTATTGATATAGGGATTAATTAATGTGCTTTCGGGTGGTTATGATTACGTTTTTTGAGCTGTATCTTTTATCGGTCATGCGTATTTCAACTCATATTTACTTTTAATATTTTTTATTGATATTGGGATTACTTAATGTTCTTTCGGGTGGTTATGATTAAGTTTTTCGAGCTGTATTTTTTATCGCTCTCGCTTATTTTAACTAAAATTTATTTTTTATGTTTCACATTGATATAGGTGTTGAAAATTGTGTTTCGGGTCCTATAATTATGTTTTTTTAGTTTTATTTATTTATCGCTCCCGCGCATTTTAACTCGAATTTACTTTTAATGTTTTTTATTTATATAGGGATTAATTATTTTGCTTTCGGGTGGTTATCATAAGGGTTTTCGAGCTGTATTTTTTATTGCTCATGCGTATTTCAACTCGCATTTACTTTTAATGTTTTTTATTGATATAGGGATTAATTATTTTGCTTTCGGGTGGTTATGATTACGTTTTTCGAGCTGTATTTTTTTCGCTCGCGCTTATTTTAACTAAAATTTACTTTTTATGTGTTTTATTGATATAGGGATTACTTAATGTTCTTTCGAGTGGTTATGATTACGTTTTTCGAGCTGTATGTTTTATCGCTCATGCGTATTTCAACTTCTATTTACTTTTAATCTTTTTATTTTTATAGAGATCTATCCTTGTGTTTTCGCGGGGTTATGAAAATGTTTAAAAGCTTTTTTATTATCACTCGTGCGGATTTCAACTCGCCTTTATTTTTGATATTTTTTTATTGATATTGGGATTGATTGTTTTGTTTTTGGTTCTCATTATAACGTTGCTGGAATATACATCGTTTGGGTTTTTTTTTTTTTTTTTTTTTTTTTATTATTATTATTTATATAAGGATTAGTTGTAGTTCCTTTTCTAGCGTCCTGAGTAATTTTTTCAACTAAATCTTTTGTAAAGGATCCGCTTCCTAACTTGGTCTTACAATTATTTGATAATTTAATTGAGGAATCGTTTATTCTATTTTCGGGTGTTCTGATAACATTATTTGAACCAAATCTGTTATAGCTTTTACTCATTTTAAGTTACTGTTTCTATTTCATAAATATTCGATAGAGGGATCGTTTATAGTGTTTTCGGGAATACTAATAGAGTTTATGACATTTATTTATAGCTAGTGCACATTTTAACTTAAATGAAAAGTGATCTAAAAGAATGCGCAATCGCGATGTAACGTCTAAATCAAAAATGTAATCAGATCTTGCAAAAAAACAATAAATAATTTTTACATCATATTATAACATAATACCTACGGTTTGTAGAAATTCCCAAGCACATAAAAGGATAAAGTTCAAAACACGTTATGAGAATCCCCTAAAACAAAACCAAACAAAGACCACTGCAAATGCAAGTTTAAATGAGAGCAAGCGACAATAAAAACAGCTTAAACAACGTAATCACAAGACCCGAAAAGATAATTACAAACGTCTATAACAATAAAAAATATCAAAAGTAAATCCGAATTGAAATACGCATAAGCGATAAAAGATACAGCTCAAAAACGTAATCATAACCACCCAAAAGCACATTAATTATCTCTATATAAATAAAAAACATTAAAAGTAAATTCGAGTTAAAATGCGCGGGAGCGATAAATAAATAAAACTAAAAAAACATAATTATAGGACCCGAAAACACAATTTTCAACACCTATATCAATATGAAACATAAAAAATAAATTTTAGTAAAAATAAGCGAGAGCGATAAAAAATACAGCTCGAAAAACTTAATCATAACCACCCGAAAGCACATTAATTAATCCCTATATCAATAAAACACATAAAAAGTAAATTTTAGTTAAAATAAGCGCGAGCGAAAAAAATACAGCTCGAAAAACGTAATCATAACCACCCGAAAGCAAAATAATTAATCCCTATATCAATAAAAAACATTAAAAGTAAATGCGAGTTGAAATACGCATGAGCGATAAAAAATACAGCTCGAAAAACGTAATCATAACCACCCGAAAGCACATTAATTAATCCCTATATCAATAAAAAACATTAAAATTTAATGCGAGTTAAAATGCACCCGAGCGATCAAAAATACAGCTCGAAAAATTTAATTATAATACCCGAAAACACATAAAAAGTAAATTTTAGTTAAAATAAGCGCGAGCGAAAAAAATACAGCTCGAAAAACGTAATCATAACCACCCGAAAGCAAAATAATTAATCCCTATATCAATAAAAAACATTAAAAGTAAATGCGAGTTGAAATACGCATGAGCGATAAAAAATACAGCTCGAAAAACGTAATCATAACCACCCGAAAGCACATTAATTAATCCCTATATCAATAAAAAACATTAAAATTTAATGCGAGTTAAAATGCACGCGAGCGATCAAAAATACAGCTCGAAAAATTTAATTATAATACCCGAAAACACATTAATTATTCCAAAAAACTACCCCTCCTATCTAAAAAATCAAAATCAACAACTATCTTAAAACTAAATAGACGATAATTAATTTTTTTTAAATATTAGCTAGTAAAAAACAGAACTTGATATCAAATATCTAAGAGACCCAAAAAAAATATCATTTATTATATGCCAAAATTATTAAAAAAGTCATAATGTTAATTAAACTAATTATTTTTCAATAAATAAATAAATAAAACGGAATATTTAAGGCTAGAAGTGAAGAAAAAGGTGACATTTGACTTGGAAAAGGTAACATTTGAAATGGAAAAGGTGACATTTGACTTGGAAAAGGTGACATTTGAAATGGAAAGGGTTACATTTGACTTGGAAAAGGTTACATTTGACTTGGAAAAAGTTACATTTGACTTGGAAAAGGTTACAATTGACTTGGAAATGCTATATTTAGTATTAAATTTCTTATAATATAATAATAACAAATTAGAAAAATATTTAAGTGTTATAAAAGATAAAATAGAAAATATGGAGAAACAGAATGTTAAATATAAAATTAATTGTGAGAATTGTGAAGGAATATACATTGGTGAAACATCCAAAAATTAAAAAATTTTCATGATCACAATATTTATTGCATTCATTCCTTCTCATTTATTTCATATTTAGGTATGTTATAAAAGTGGTTAAAGAATTAATCTAGTTTGATTTAAATAGAAACATGTGTTTTATTAAAAAATCAATTATATTATCATCTAAAATAATCAGTTAGTTTCATCTTCTTTTTATCACTCTCTATTAACTTTTAAAAGCTTGAGTATAAGAAAATACTTATTCTAAAATCTTTAGCTTTCCAACGGTATATCATACATGTATATTACTGATCTGTTCAAAAACGAAAAATTGCATTAAAAAAATATTTTTTCTGTTTTCTCCTTTAGTTGGGTATCGAATTTATTCAATTTATATATTTACCTGTTTTTCATCGGCGTTAACAAGATAATATAGTTATTTTTATTGATTCTACAAAATTAAAGGTACTTTAGGGGGAGAATAGTTAAAATATCTGCATTTAAGCCCTGTCAGACCATTTTAATCAGAATGAAACCTACATGATATTAAAGCCCATTAAATGTTACATCGATATAGCGAGTTTAATCAAAATCGTCGGAACCGTTTTCGAGAAAATCAAAAAAAGGTGCAAAATGCATGGTATAAAGTGCCTCTTCTGGTAAGCTCATTTCGATGAAAAAAGTTTTGTTACGTCTCGGGCGTATAGTTGTCTTAAATATGAAATTTCAGTTTCATAGGACTTACCGTTTCCGCCCGGGAGTTACCACACACCCACACACACACACAGACCTTTTTGCGGGACTTGGTTATTTGGACTCATGGGACCCTAAAACGTGTATTTCCGTTGAAAACTGGAATTCGAAAATTTTCACGATCGCAATACTTCCCCTTACTATATATAGTAAGTGAAAGTAAAAATAGAATATCTCAATATATTTCAAATTGTAAAAATATCCAAAATATAATTGCCACAGCCTTGTCAACACATAGCATAAAATTCTGGTGCCCGCAACACAAGACTTTCACTTACCACCCTTGTTAAAATCAATTTATATAACCAACACAAGAATTGAATTTAAGATAACCAAGTTAGGTATAGTAAGTGATTACAGATGTTATACTCCTGCAACTCCTAAATTCTTCAAGATAGAGAAAAAATTGTGAGTCAGTAAAGGCGAAGGATTTATGTGCTATGAAGTGAGACCAGAGTTATATCCTTCTAGTAACAAATCTGGTGAGGACCACACACACAACTTCAACTTACCACCCTTGTTAAAATAAATTTAACAATTTCTAAATACCGTGTGAGATGAAATTAGTTTAAAGAATTAATTAAATTTATTTTCGATAGAAACATGTATTTTATTAAATAATCTGTTATGTTATTATCTAAAACAATCAGTTAATTTTATCAGCTTTTCATCACTCCATTACATTTTACAACTTTGTGCATCAAATAATACTTTTTTTTAAATTGTTAGCTTTCCAAGAGTATATTATACATATATAATATGGTACTTATCTTTAAAAATTACATTTAAAATACTTTTCTCTTTCAGTTTATTAACTAATTCATTTAATTTATATATTTAGCGATTTTCAATTAATGCTAACAACATGAAATGGTTAATTTTTTCGAATGTACAAAATTGAAGGTACTTTAGTAGAAGAAAATTTAAAATTTCGGCAGACTATTTTAGAATGAAACCTACATCATATTAAAGCTCATTTAAATTTACATCGATATAGCAAGTTTAATCAAAGTCGTTATTGCCGTTTTTGAGAAAATCGTAAAAAGGTGTAAAATGCATGGTATAAAATGGCTCTTCTGGTGAGTTGATTTTGATTAAAAAGATTTTATAACGTCTCGGTTCACAAATATCTTTGTCTTAAATATGACATTTCAGTTTCATAGGACTTTTAGGTTCCGCCTGTGAGTTACCACACACATATATTTTCTCTAAAATCTTCAGCTTTCCAACGGCATATTATACATCTATTTAACTGTACTTATGTACGTGAAAAATATTTACCTAAAAATATATGTTTGCTCTTTTTTTCGTTAAGTTGCTTATTACATTTGTTCATCTAGTAAATGTTTCGGTTTTTTACCAATTTTAAAAATAAGAAGGTCAATTTTTTATATCTACAAAATTAAATAGATTTAAAAGGAAGAATATTTTAAAATATCGCCAAACTATTTCAATCAAAATGAAACGTTATGATATTAACTTTACACTGATATAGGAAGTCTAATTTAAATCGTTTTTTTTGTTTTGTTTTTTAGACTATTTGCAAAATGGTATTAAGTTGCTCTATCATTTAATGCAAATACGCTGCTAAAAAATGAAATTTCACTTTTTCACAAACGTCATCATCTTCTTTGAGCTTGACACACTCACCATTTGAAAATTGACAATCACCCAACATTTTAACCTCTCATTCGAAAATCTTTACGGTCGCAATACTTTCTCTTACCATATATATATATAGGTAAGGGAAAGTTTTTTTTTTTTTTTTTTTTTTTTTTTTTTAACTTCATTTATTGATTTGCACCTGTCAGCAGTAGTGTGACAATCAGCAAATAGGATGAAATAATAAACAAAATAATGACATGTAAGGCATGAGGAAGGACAGTACCCAGCAGCACGTCTTCTCGTCAGGTTTTTTTATGTATGGTGTCCAGCATTTTTGAATTGATTGAAGTATTTATTTTATGTCAGTGTTAATAAGGCTATTATTATATGATTTGGGGCCACTTGGAGTGTTCATAGCTTGAGTGAAGTAAGCGAGCTCTTGGAGAAGGCTCAAAAAAAGGGAAAGTAATATTAATATTGGTACTTTTAAATATTTGAGTTTTTATCAAATGAAAAAAAAAGAAAAAAAATTGTTCAGGTTGTCTATATTATACATTAATCTGTCTGATCCATTTCCCAACTGGTATGGTTAGAAATAAACTAAAATTAGAATTTCTGTTCATATTCAATCAAAGAAATAAAACTTAAAAAACATATATTTTCCATTAAAAAATAAAATAAATTAAAGTTTTCGAAAGAGCATCAAATATTCCAGAAAATGCTATGATATATTTCGATGATGAGTTGAATAGTACATGTTTCATATCTGATAAAACAACTCTCAACTATTCTCAACAAGTTTGTGGATTTGAGATGAGGAGAAAAATCCCTTGGATACAAATATAGCAAAAGATACTTCTCGAAAATTCAGTGAATATATCTTTCTGAGGTGTGTCCCCAACCTCAGGAAGATATATCTTTCCAGACACAATCGCCAGATTTCTTTTAAAGGAAAAAAAAAAAAACTTTTTATGTGAAATGATGTGCGGAGGCAGTAGTGACGATCAAAGTAAAGCTTAGCAATGACAAAGGCCTAAGGTTAGAGGGAAGGAGTTGCGTGCCTTAGGGTTCTCTAAATCGATATTAATAGGACAACTATTTGATAACCTATCCTCTTTCTTCCTTAGTACCTCCGTCTTTTCATGTTGTGGTTAAGGATCCACCGGGCAGTTATGTTCAATAAAGACTATATATTTATAATAATAATAATAGGCTTACCGAACCCGAAGGTTCGATGCCGATAGCACCAAACATCGCCTGCACAGACTCGTCCAATGTTCACCGGTCAAGCCCAAGCCCCCGAGATCAGCCTTAATGCAATCCTCCCATCGACGCTTCGGCCTACCTTTCGGACGCCTGCCAGTCGGTTCAGCGATTATCAACTTTCTCGGAATCCGTTCCTCACCGAGCGCAACAACTTTACGCGCCCATTTGAGTCTCCGCAATGCTATCAACTCAATTATATTCACAGGGTACAAACTCCGCAATTCCGCGTTGTGCAACCTTCTAAACTCCCCAGTGGCCTCATCTTTCTTCGGACCAAATATTTTAAGCAGTACCTTATTTTCGAAAACCTTAAGCCGTTGTTCATCCTTCAAAGTAAGCGGCCACGTTTCACATCCGTAAAGAACCGTCGGAAGAATAGTAGTTTTATAAATTCTAACCTTTAAGTTTTTAGAGAGAAGCCGCGAGCTAAGTAATTTAGCAACTGAATAATAACACGCATTTTCCACCTTTAACCGAGACTTTATTTCTTCCTGGATTTCGTTTTTTCTTGTTATCATTGAACCTAAATACTTGAATTTCTCTACGCGTTCAGAAGTATGCCCAGAAATATTAATATATCATCAATATCGCCACCATTTCTGCTACTGTTTGTGGCATTTTGTGAACTAAGATATGTGAGTAGGGCGTTGGAACCTACGTCACACCCTCCAGTAAGCCTGGGCCGCTAACTATATTATTTATAGAGTTATATAATTAACATGAGTTATATTTTGGAACTGATATATCAAGACAATAATTGAATTTAAGATAACCAAGTTAGGTATTGTAAGTGATCACAGATGATCTCCGTTTTTGAGAGTCAGTAATTGCGAAGGATTTATTCGATTTAAAGTGAGTCCATAGTTATATGCTTCGAAATAGTAAAAAAATCTTATGCGTGCAACACACGACTTCCACTTACCTCGGTTGTTAAATCGATTGAAGAACTTTCAAATACAGTAAGAGGAAAAAATTAGTGAAACTAATAAAGAATTAATTAAGTTGAATTTCTATAGAAACAAGTGTTTTATTAAACAATCTATTATATCATTATCTCTCTCCTGGAAACCCCATATTGCCCAAATCTCCCTAAGAACAATCAGTACTCTTAAATTTTTCCATCGCTACCACACACATACACAATTTTTTGCGGTACTTGGTCATTTGGACTCTGGAGAACCTGAAACATGTATTTCTTTTGAAAACTCAAATTCGAAAATTTTCACGATCACAATACTTCTTCTTACTATATATAGTAAGTGAAATTAAAAAATAAAAATTACATTCAAATACAACCTCGCGCGGATCTCATTACCGCGTATGGGGAGCGTCCCACGGGTGGCGGATGTGGGAATGGTCGGTGGAATTTCCTCGGAAGCTCCTCCCGGCTAAGTCCGATGGACTCGCTGACCAACAATGAGAGCGGCCCCCCAGGCTTGCTGGAGGGTGTGACGTAGGTTCGAACGCCCTACTCACATATTTTAGTTCACAAAATATCACCAAAAGTCATGGATTCCTCTGAGGTAAAACGCTCATTATCCGGAGGTAAACTAGTCCCCCGTTCGGGTCTCCGGGTGGGGACTGCTTCAGGGGAATCATGGCGCAAGATGAAAATTAGAGATCTAACAATAGGGACGTGGAACGTTAGAAGTTTAAATACGGCAGGTGGGTTAAAGTCGGTCGCGAATGAAGTTAAGGGGTACCATTTAGATATCGTTGCATTACAAGAGGTTCGCTGGCCAGGGGAGGGTTCGTTAACAGAAGGAAAGTATACTATTTGGTACGGGGGGGAGCGTTAATTATTGTCTAGGTACCGGGTTTCTGATTAGGAATAGATTTCTTTCCGCATTACGGGACGTACAGTTCTTTAGTGAAAGAATATCGATTGCTATATTTCAAGGGCGTTGGTTTAAAATCGCGTTTATAAACATTCATTCTCCCACCGAAGACAGTGATGATGAAGTAAAATGCGAATTTTATGATAAACTAGAGTCGGTTTACGATAAGTTACCGCGAAATTACATTAAGATAATACTAGGCGACGCGAACGCAAAGGTTGGAAGGGAAGAAGTATATCGTCCTACAATCGGTAAAGAAAGTTTGCACGAATATAGTAATGATAATGGGACCCGACTAATAAACTTTGCCATTTCGAAAAACCTAGTAATCAAAAGCACTACATTTAAACGTAAGGATATTCATAAGTATACGTGGACATCACCGGATGGACAAACGCGGAATCAAATCGATCATGTTTTAATACAAAACAGATGGCAAAGTAGCATAATTAACGTGAGATCGTATCGAGGTGCAGAATGCGGTTCTGATCATGAATTAGTAATCGCGAAACTTCGACAAAAACTAAATACAAAAAAGAGAACACCGAACTATATTCGTCCCGAGAATTTTGATTTAGTTAAATTGAACAACCTCGAAATTAGAAAACAATTCGCGATAGAAGTAAAAAATCGGTTCGAAGCTTTGGAATCTTCAGACGAGGAACACAAAGATGTAAACAAACTATGGGAAGGGATCAGGGATAATATTAAAGAGGTCGGTAATTTATGTCTTGGAAAAATCGAAAATAAAAAGAACAAACCTTGGTTCGACAGGGATTGTCAAAATATGTGCGAAAAAAGAAAAACCGCTAAACTGAATTCCTTAAATAATCCAAGCGATAATAATGTGGCTTACTTTCGGTTAGTAAAAAACGAAACTTCAAAACTCTTAAAAAATAAGAAAAGAGAGTATCTTAAAGGCAAAATAATAGAAATAGAAAAACACAGAAACGAAAATAACGTAAGAGAGATGTACAAAGGAATAAACAAATCGCGTAAAAGATTTGAACCTCTATTGAATGCGGTTAAAGATGCAAATAACAATATAATTGCGGATCCTTCTGAGATATTAAATAAATTTAAACAACACTTTGACGGCATCTTAAATACGGAAAATAATAATCAATCTCCTCTCTCTGAATATCAGAGCGCTGAACCATGGATAGACGCACCGAGTAAAGAGGAAGTCGAAATGGCGATAGGAAAATTAAAACGTTATAAGGCCGCAGGAAATGATAATATCACGAGTGAATTAATCAAGGCGTGTGGAGAAGCGGGCGTTTCCAAAATACATTTTTTAGTTAAAAAGATCTGGGAAACTGAAAAAATGCCCGAAGAATGGAAAGAATCAATACTTATTCCGATTCACAAAAAAGGACCGAGGTCGGATTGTAACAACTATCGTGGGATCTCTCTTCTCCCAGTATGCTATAAAATATTCTCGTCAATTCTAACTAGTCGAATAACGGAATACGCTGAGGAAATTATCGGAGATTACCAATGTGGTTTTAGGCGGAATCGCTCGACTATTGACCAAATATTTTCCTTACGTCAAATATTAGAGAAAAAATTGGAATATAACGGTGTAGTCCATCAACTTTATATCGATTTTAAAAAGGCTTATGATTCAATAGACCGTCAGAAGCTATATAACATCATGATTGAACAGGGAATACCTAGAAAGTTAGTAAACCTAGTAGAGATGTGTTTGTCGGAAACATTCCATAAAGTTAGAATCGGTCATAATTACTCCGAGAGATTTGAGGTGCGATCGGGTTTGAAACAGGGTGACTCCCTTTCACCTGTGTTATTTAATATAGCTTTAGAATATGTCATAGAAAAGGTGATGTGTACCGAGAAAGGCTTAAATATGGGTGACAAGATTCCGGTTTTGGGGTATGCCGATGATCTGGTACTGCTAGGTGAAGACACGGAAACCATACAACTAAATACAAGTGTGTTAATAAAAACCGGTAAAGAAATAGGACTCGAATTAAATACCGATAAGACGAAGTATATGATCAGTAGCAGAAACGGTGTCGATCTTGGTGATATTGATGTATCAGGTCATACTTTGGAACACGTAGAGAAATTCAAGTATTTAGGTTCAATTATAACTAGAAAAAATGAAATACAGGAAGAAATAAAGTCCCGGTTAAAGGTGGGAAATGCGTGTTATTATTTAGTTGCTAAGTTACTTAGTTCGCGGCTTCTATCTAAAAACTTAAAGATTAGAATTTATAAAACTATTATTCTTCCAACGGTTCTTTACGGATGTGAAACGTGGCCGCTTACTTTAAAGGATGAACAGCGGCTTAAGGTTTTCGAAAATAAGGTATTGCGTAAAATATTTGGTCCAAAGAGAGATGAGGCCACTGGGGAGTTTAGAAGGTTGCATAACGCGGAATTGCGAAGTTTGTACCCTGTGAATATAATTGAGTTGATAGCATCGCGGAGACTCAAATGGGCGCGTAAAGTTGTTGGGCTTAGTGAGGAACGGATTCCGAGAAAGTTGGTATTCGCTGAACCGACTGGTAGGCGTCCGAAAGGTAGGCCGAAGCGTCGATGGGAGGATTGCATTAAGGCTGATCTCGGGGGCTTGGGCTTGACCGGTGAACATTGGACGAGTCTATGCAGGCGAAGTTTGGTGGTATCGGCATCGAACCTTCGGGTTCGGTAAGCCTATTATTATTATTATTATTCAAATACAATCATATATAGGTAATTGAAAGTCATCAGTCCTTTTCGTGAGTACAGGGGTAGTTGAAAGTTATGAGGAGGTCGCACCTGAAATTATGTTATATAATCTTTTGAAATTTATAACTTGTAAGTGAAAACATTATAATTATAAGCATGAATAATTAAGCATATCCTAAATAAAATTTTAAAGCTCTATGGTATATCCTACATTAAATACATATACGAAACAAAAAAAGAGACTAGTTCTAGATGTATGTTCGCTGAGGATTTACTTAGACAAAAATTATGTTCAGAGCGCACTTTACAGTAGGGGTGGGCATAATCGAATGACCAATATCTGATCATTCCATTATTTCAATCATTCGGATTAATCGGTTTGGAGAAACGAATTATCATTCGAACTGAAATTTTTAACGATAATCAAGGTTTTTTTTTTGTCTTGCTCATCACATAAATTATATGTATACTCGCACCTAGGCTCAGCCAGCTGAGCAATCATAGAGAGGGAAATTATGCCATATTGTCTTTCGATATGCATATATATCATGCGATTATTCGATTATTTAAATCATCTAAGTCCGATCAATCGATCATCACGAACATTCGATTATGCCCACCCCTACTTTAGAACAGCAAGATGTGCGATTCTGTGTTTAGACGATTGTTAACTATCATATAAAAACATTCCCAGATGTATGTTCCATGGGTGACCTAAACCTGTATATAGAGTTTTGGCGAGGAACTCTGCTGAGTTAGCACTCGTAGCACCTCCCTCTCCAACTCCTATATATACCCCAAATATCTTAAGCCTAATCTGTTAATATCTTAACGTCTGTACCAGAAGTTCATAGCATGTCGTAATATCACTGTAACCTTTTGTTTTTCTGAAATAAAGTTTTTTTTCACTTCTCAGCTGTTGAGTTTCGAAATTTAGTAATGGACTACCATTATATGTTGAAGTGGCTTTACCCTTCCTATCGTCGCCAGTATTTCCTTGCATCATTCCTGTACCAAGTTATCCAATCCCGCCGTCCATCATACGTTTTCAGCCTTTTACAATTCAAATCCTCTGTCCATTCCCGCTGTACACGCTCTAGGCTTTCAGATTTATACACAACGGCCCACCAATCTGCACATTTTGACAGATCGTTCCTTATCCGATCCTCAATCCTATGGAATTCTATTCGTCACTCCAACTCTCTTCCTACATTCAAATCCCGCTTATTCATTTATCTCAGGACCATCCAGTCAGACCAAAATTGTAAATAAGAATCTATTTTATTTTTTACTCTACATATTTGCGTATATCTGTTTTCGATTGGTTTTTGTTATACTTGTTTATAAATAAATTATTACTCTAAGACTCTAAAGCCCAATTAACATATTATGTAAATGTTATTCTAAAGGGACTTGTCCGAGAATAATAAAAACAAATTTATTTATTTATATGTCCCCTCCGAAGGACCATTTTACGGCATAGCCAAGAATTTTATCGGAGCCATGTTTTAACGCGCGACCTTGGGCATGGAAGGTGATCCCCCATAGCAAAATTTAAATATTGGATAAAAGAGTATAACATAAGAGATTTCCCACCTTTTTTTTTCCATATTAAATTTATTTAGTTCCTCTTAGGGGGCTATTTAATGTACGTTCTATAACGAATTTCAAAAAGAATTCTTACAACCTTAACGTCAATCAAAATTCTTTGTCAGGCTAAGCATGCCTGAGATGGCTGCTTTAGCAGTGGGAGGAGCCGAAAGCGTTTCTCAACTCAAGCCTAAAAGGTTTTTAGGCTGCCTCTTGCCCCGAGGGGATTTCCTAAGTTTTTTCTGAGAGCTGCTTCAAACAGTTAACAGGGCCGGCCAAATGTATTCCGCTTCCAGTGAAACATTTACCTTTGGGCCATTTTTTCAGTTATTCTGTAGTGGGCATTTGATATGATCTTTAGTTAGTATAAAAGAAAATTTCAAACTGTACCGCAAAGTTTTTCTTTTAATTTTATTATTCACAGCGGTCTCATTTGGGCTAGATAATTTTATCCTATGTACAAAGGAGTTACCTAACAAAATATTGAAAATGGATAAAAAATTTAGGACTTTATCAACACACTATTTTCACTTCCCTCCGTTGTTATGATCAATTTAAGAATTTTTAAATCCATTTAGAAAAGAAATTAAATTGTTAGAGAATTAATTGCTTACAGTTTTAATAGAAACATATCTTTTATTAATCTCAGAAACTACTTCTTCGAATTGAAAAATTCTTTTTGTGATAGATAGTCCATTTATCTAGGAAGGCTTTAGGCTATATAACATTACGCTGCAACCAATAGAAGCGAAGAATCAGTGGAAAATGTGGAAAAAACGAGGGGAAATTAACTTCGCATCCCAATGATTCCAAACGATTTACCTTTTAATTTTAAAATAATTCAATTTCGCGTTAATTCATCTCTTTCCCTAACAATTAATAAATAACAGTGGGCAAACATTTAAACACGTAGGAATCGATTTACGTTGAGGTTGCGGAGAAAATCACTATGTTCTTCTGACACAAGAAAATAAAACCCAAAATGTCATTTACACAAAAGTACTTTAAAATATATTCTTTTAAAAGCTTCTTAATAGCGATCATAATAATAAAAATTGACGCAGACGATGTCCCGGGCAACAGCTAATTTATTATATTATTATCTACGACAATCAGTTTCTTTTATCGGCTTTCCATCACTCTCCGTTAACTTTTACATATTATGTACTAAATAATATTTTTCTAAAATCTTTAGCTTTCTAACGGTATATCATACATGTATATTAGTTTTCTTATGTTCAAAAACAAAAAATTACATTAAAAACTATTTTTTCAGTTTTCTCCTATAGTTGTTTTTCAAATTCGCTCAACTTGCATATTTAGCTATATTATATATTTGTTAGCAATGATAATCGGTTAATATGGTCAATTTCATAAAATCTACATAATTAAAACTACTTTAATATTAATAATAATAATAAATTCTTTATTTATTCTGGGACAAGTCCCTTTTGAATAATTTTACAAATCATACAAACAGAACTTTAGTGTCTTAGAGTAAAAACATAAAACGAACAAAAAATAATATAAAATAAAAAAGTGAACAATAGTGATACATTAAAAGGTAGCTTTTCATAGTAATAATTCTAATCAATAATAACAAAACTAGACAAAAGATAATACAGAAAAATATGTCCATATATACAATATTTTAATTAATAGTGTTTTACTGTTTTAATGTTAATTTTTTGAAACAATAAAGTTAAATATACAGGCACCATAATGTAAGATGTTGTATTTAAATAATCGTTTCTATATGTTTTTATTTAAATAATTTAAATTGAATTTGCAAATCTATTTAGGGCTCGTTGAAAATTTAGACGGGATTTAAAGGTCTGAAGAGTATCAGAATGTCGGATATATGAAGGAATGGAATTCCATACGAAAGAGGAGCGGATTAGGAAGGATCTGTCAAAGGCTGCGGTTCGATGAGGCGCCACATACAGGTCTGAAGGCCGTAAACGAGTTTTGTGGGAATGAATGGAGGATTTGAATGAAAACATATCTGAGATGTAAGATGGGCGGCTGAATTGGAGAACTTGGAAGAGGAAGGTTGCTAGGAAGTATTTACAACGGTAGGAGGGGTAAAGCCACTTCAACTCTTCGTAGAATCTGGTAACAGAAGTGTCCCTGGATATCCCAAAGATGAAGCAGTTGAATAATAGATAACTTTAGATGAAGAAATTTTAAAATATCGTCATTTAAGCTTTAGTAAATAATAATCTTATCATCAAAGCAAAGAAAATACTTATTTTCCTAAAAATAAGTGGTAATGCCATAATGCAGAGATTACTAAATCAAATTATGAGCAGCCAAATCATTACAATAATAATAGTTATTGTTTACCCGAATAAACTAATAAACTGTGGTTCATATTTATGATAATTTATCGCCAATCCTTTCAGAGAAAAGCGACTTAATGTGCATACTTCCTACATTGCCTGTCACACCCAAGTCATAGCTGACCTACCTTCTCCTTTCCTATTTCCTGTAAATGATTGAATTTAGTTGCTTTGGTCTGCCACCAGCTTCATAAGTTCGTCCAACACATTTGCTAGTAATATTTAATAGATGTGAGAAACTTCAAAAGATTTTAGAAAAAATATTATCTTATTTATTATTTATACTTCATTACTTTTACTTACCTATATATGAAATACACGAAACATCAATTTCATATATTAGACAACGAATTCGATGACAATCGAAAGGATAATAGTACACAAATATTTTTATGATTGTATTTAATGTAATTTTTATTTATTTTTTATTATATTTTTTTTTTTACGAAGGCTCTACTAAACCATCGAATTCGTCTCGTATACAATCCCTACAATCCAAAATCCTTCGTAAAATCCTCAACGCTCCTTACTTTGTCACGAATAAACTCATCCATAAAGACAAAGAAATGTTCCGAATGTTGCTGATTTGGCCCGATCTAGACACCATTTCTTTCCTGACAAATCCATTCCCACCCTAATCCTCTCGTTTCAGTCCTTTCTTCCTCTTTAATTCCTGACACTCCTCCGAGGCGACTGAAAAGGAGATGGCCCTGAAACTTTCTAGTTTGGAATATTTTTAGAATGCTTCCATTGAAAAGCGTGTGTGTGACATGTGTTTCATGCCTTTCTATAATTCACTTAAATTTACTTTTATTCCATTATTACCATTTATATATATATATATATATATATATATATATATATATATATATATATATATATATATATATATATATTACTAACAGTAATATAGACGTTTAAAATACCGTTGGAAAGAAAAAGATTATTAAGAAAAATTAAGAAAAAACATTATCTTATACACATAGTTGTAAAAGGTGATGTCAAGTGACAGAGTATAAACTCATTACAGATTATTATACTAACAATTTCATATCGTTAATTAATTAATCTAAATAATATGTTTTCAAAAACTGAATACAGTTTTTATTTAAATTCACTTATAACTGTTTTCATAATCTTAAAACTCATGTAATAATTCATCAATTGATTTTAACAGCCGAGGTAAGTGAAAGACGTCTGTTGCCCTAACTACATTTTTTATAATATAATGGAGAGTGATAAAACTAAGTGATTATTAATGATTTAATATAGAAAGGAATAGAGAGGAAGATCTTGAGGAGGATTTATGAGCCAGTAAAGTTACCGGAGGGATATAGGTTGAGCCCTACCAAAGAATTATACTAAGAAACGGACATTGGGTTAAGGAGGCTGCATTTCTAAGGGCATATGGTAAGGATGAGCTCGAGCAGAATAAATAAGGAGATATTTGGAAAAATGTGGGGATATAAAAGCGCCAGAGGGTACATTCAGCATAAGGAAAGAAACAGTGTGGTTGGAAATCTCTAATCAGGATTGTCTCAATTGAGATGAACATAGGGAAAAATTCGGAAAGATAAAGGTCCTTGTGGGTGCCAAAGAGGTGAGGAAGGGGAGAGTATGGAGCGAGGAACAGAGAAGAGTCCAGTCTGAGAGAATGAAGAAAAGGTGGGAAGAGATGAAAAGAGGGAAATGTGTGGGCAAAGGTGGGAGAAAATGATGTTTGTGTAGTCTGTTTGTTTATTAATTATTTATATATAACGTCCTTTTATGCTGTTGTGGCTAATCTGACGATGCCACAGTGAGAGTCCTAAATTTTGCCTATCCAGTCCAGGTTTAATTAGGATAGGGATCTGTAACGAGTACCTAACATCGTACAGGCTCGGGACCACCTTTTAACATGCCCTCCGAAGGACAGGATAACTAAGAATTTTTTACACCCATTGAAAAATCCTAGGGCCATCTGCGGGTTTAAACCCGTGGCCTTTGGCATAAGAGGCTGTTAACTTAATCTCTCAGAATACTGCCTTGAGGAACACCAGCAGACTGAGCAAAAAGGTATGAGTAGGAACTATTGTGATTTATTTTGAAGGATCTGTTAGAGAGGCAGGACTGGATGATGAGGTAGTATGCAGGAGGCAGGAATTGAGACGTTGATTTCCAAAAGGTACTATATCCATTCTAGGAAATTTTACAGGAGGTGCGAAAATCACTAATTATTATATTATTAAATTAGCTAATTTGATTCTTTTCTCATTAAAATCCAGAATTGTTTTTTTAGTATATTAATAGCATCATATTAAAGATATGAAATGAGATGTTTTGGTGTAATTTGGAACGAAATTAAATGTGTAATTATTTCCTTTAGAAAATAATTATATTTCTAAATTGCGTTTATAAAAGGGCTTGGGTGTTCATTAGATAAAATCAAATAGGAGATTTAAATATAACTAATTGATGAAAATATAAATATGTAAAAAAATCAATTTTGTTAAAAATGTCCTTTAGTACTTTTTGGAAACCAACATCTCAATTTACGGCGTTCGAACAACAGTCCTGGGTGCCAGACTTGGTCAAAGGCCACTCACTAGCTACCTAAACTACTACATTTGAATTTTTCGCTTCTTGACTAATCTTAACATAACTTTTATTTTATAAACTTCCTATTATAAGTACAATCATGATCGAATAACTCGCTGATAGTTCATCTTGGACCGAAAGGCGAATCAACCTGATTTTGTCTTTCCATCCAGATCCAGCCGGATTGAAAATGATGCCGAAATGCAATCCCTACTGTTAAGCTAACCACCATGCTACTAGTGGCCCTATTTGTGTACAGCAAGGTCTTAGAGTGGTTGACCATTTATCCTCTGCACTTGAAAACAAGCAGTACTGCACTGGTGCCTTTCTGGACATTGCTCAGGCATTCGACCGGGTCTGGCACGATGGCTTGCTTTTCAAACTAAAATCCGTATTACCCCGGACCCTATATCTAATCCTAAGATCCTATCTCTCTAACCGTTCCTTCAGAGTCCGCTGCGGTTCAGAGTTCTCCACCTGTTACCCAATCGAGGCCGGCGTACCTCAAGGAAGCGTCCTAGGTCCTCTATATCTTATTTACAGCTGATATACCTTTAGATCCTGATACCTTCCTAGCATCTTTTGCCGATGACACTGCCATTCTATCAACCCATTCAGACCCAGAACTAGCATCTTTCCATCTCCAAAGACACCTCTCCTTGATTGAACATTGGTGCGACAATTGGCGCATCAAAGTCAATCAATCCAAAAGTAAGCATGTCACCTTCACCCTCCGACGTAAATCCTGTCCTCAAGTTCATTTCAACTCTATACCACTTCCCTGTTCCGACACAGTCCGGTATTTGGGTTTCCTACTAGACAAACGACTGACCTGGAACCCACATACTCGACTTAAAAGACAAGAGCTCAACAGAAGATATGGACAGTTATATAGACTACTGAACAAAACATCACAACTTTCCGTTGGAAACAAACTATTAATTTACAAGATAATTCTCAAACCTATGTGGACCTATGGAATTGAACTATGGGGTACTACTAAATTTTCGAACATCAAACGTATCTAATCCTTTCAGTCCAAAGTCCTTAGAACAATAGTCAATGCTCCCTATTATGTTACAAACAAGACCTTACACCATGACCTCAAGATCCCTTATGTCCTTGATCTGATCCCATCCAAATTCTCAACTTTCCATCAGAAACTTGCTCACCTTCCTAATCCCCTGGCACAATCCCTATCAAGTACCAACCATCCTTATAACCCTCCTCGTAGGTTGAGGCGGCAGTGGCCGAGAGATCTCTTATAAATACGCAACTGGAGTGCTGGCAATGGCCAACTTCTCCACTCATGCCTGAGAGTGTGTGGCTCTAGCGCCCTCACTCAGTCTCCACTGACTAGATTGGTGACGCGGCTGACTGAGAGGCGCTGGGATCTCCTGACATTGTGCCTCAGCATCCATTTCTGGATTCAGAGGTTCGATTCGGAGTTCCCAGGGGCAGTATGTAAATATTTTATATAGGTATGAATGTGGCCAAGATTATAATTATATTATTTTCTTTCATTTATTTTATTTTATTTATTTATTTTATATATTTTTTTTTTGTTCATTTGTTATTGAGGTATTTTATTTTTGTTTGTTTTACTTTGTACATATGGAATGAATGACTTCTTTTATCTCTAATACTTATTGCCCAAGATAGTGGCAGATTGTATTACTTCTCAATAAAGCAATATTTAAAAAAAAAAAAAAAAATTTAAAATGAATATCTCAATGTAATTCTTGGAAGTTTTTCCAACTATAACTTCATTAAATTTATTTTAACAGGGGAAGAGGGTCAAGTGTTTTTTTTTCATTAGAAGTAATTGCAAAAAAAAGAATCTTTTTCTCAGAATATAATTAGAAAAAACACAAACAAATTTATATATATGATAAAACTGTAAATGGGGTTCCTAGCAGTTAAGGACATACTGGTTGGAAAAGCAAGATGCTAATTGGCCGTAGGATCAACTAGGTAGAATTATCATTTAAAATTATCACGTTCAACGCCCCCTACCTCTTTTACGATTCCCTTTTTATAGCTGAAAAACTTCTTTCTTATCTCCCTTGGGCATTTTTCAAAAGCTAAAAAAATTCCTTTATGCTTTTTTTTTCTTGTTTCATGTTACTTTGTTGCCCATTTCTAGGTAAAAGATGTTTTTACGCTCCGTCACTAATAATGGAAAGTTCCGTGGACAGAAATGCAAAAGAGAAATTAATTTTTAAAAACCAGAGTAAAAACAAGATAAACATTATTTTATGATGTCTTCGAATATTTCCAAAACAATGTGATAAGACACTTAAATAACACTTAAAAATCCCGACAACGACTAACCAAAAAAAAGTACATTTACAGTACATAAAAAAAAATTATTGGTAAAAGTTTAAATTGTTATTGTTGTATTGCGTAGCAATCTTTTAATAATATCTAGAAAATATAATATCCTAAAATTATGTTTAAAAAAAATACAAAAAGAATGTAATTTTAGAATTACAGTAAATCAGATAACTTCCTCAACTACCAAAGATATAATTTGTTGTTGTTTTGGTTTTAAGGACAAAAAACTGCGAGTGGTTATTATTGCCCAAAACATCCTCAGAAGACGATTAACTTACCTATGATGAAGAGAAAAAAAACAAAAAAAAACAAAAAAAAAACAAATAAAAAACATAAATAAATAAAAAATAATAATAAATAAAAAATAAGATAAATAAATAAAAATTGTGAGTAAATTAACAAAAATTGCGTAAAATAGCCTGAATGCGTAAACGAATGTTCTTCACCAATTGAGACGTTGATTTCCAAAAGGTACTATATCCATTCTAGGATATTTTACAGGAAGCGCGGAAATCTCTCATTACTATATTATTAAACTAGCTAATTTGGGTCTTTTTGCTTTAAAATTTAGAATTATTTTTTTACTATAATAATAACATCATATTAAAGCTATGAAATGAATTTTTTTAGAATGATTTGGAACGAAAATAAATGCGTGATTAGTACTTTTAGAAAATGACCGAATTTCTAAATCGCGTTTATTAAGGACTTGAGAATTCATTAGATAACATCAAATAGAATATTTAGATAAAACTAAATGATGAGAATACAAATATGTAAAAAAATCGATTTCGTAAAAAATGTCCTTTAGTACCTTTTGGAAATCAACGTCTCAATTGAATGACACCGTCGACGGCCGATCACTATCGCTCAATGCCTCCGAGACTTTACGTGGTACGCAACATTTTACAAATTCCCTACTATAACGAGGACACTCTTCAAAAATATGACTTATTGTGAGAGTCACTTTACACAGTTGACATCGAGGTGGGTCCCTTCGCGCCATGAGGTGCTCATGAGGATGAGTGAAACGGCAGTGTCCTATCCTCAGGCGGGCGATTTCTTGACGATGAGACCCAGCAGCTGATGGTCGGTTTGACATTTTTCAATTTATTGTTTTCAAGAGCGATCTAAGACTGTTGCCATTCATCTATGATCTTCGCGTTTATTGGCTGAAACAGTTCAGATGATAAAATAAAAGAGGGCGTTATTTCTTCTAGTGAATGTGCCTCTGTTGCTGCTTTGTTGACTTCCTCATTCCCTGATATTCCGGAATGACTGGCAATCCAAAATAAGTTTTTTTTTTTTTTTGAAGAGTCCTCCAACTGTTTGATTGCGAAGTGGACCTCCTGTACAATAGGGTTTGCTGAGAATGGATTGAAAATGGCTCTGATAGCACTGAGCGAGTCAGAACAAATGATTACTGACTTTTCTAATGCTGTTCTATAAAGATATAATTTTATTTTATTTTTTAGATATATTTGAATTTATGCCTTATAGGTTTTTACAGCGTTATCATTTTAACCATTTTGAATTAATTTTAACTTGATAAACTGTTGAACTGATTTTTTAGTTATGTAATCGCTCATATGGTAGATTCAGCTAATATAAATAATTTACTAAAAAACATTCTAAGGCATTAAAAAAAAAAAAAAATCGTTAAGTTCATCCTTGCTTAAAATATCATTCCACCGTATAATAATGTCACCGATTAGTAGATCCAAAAAATAATGCCCATGACATTAGTTAGGCTTTCGATAAGGTTTGGCACGAAGGATTGCCTTGTAAACTGAAAATTCTAATTCCACCAACCTTCTATTTGATATTCCTTTCATACCTATCCGATAGACCTTTTTCTGTCAAAGTGGGGACTGAACTCTCTGCACTTCACCAAATTATGCAGGTGTACCTCAGGGTAGTGTTTTAGGGCCAATATTATTTAACATATACATGTCCAATCTACCGTAGCACAATGGGACTCTATTGGCTAATTTTGCTGATGATAAAACTGTTCTTTGTTCGGCCATCTCTCTCAAAAACTAACTCAACGAAATTTCTGCCTGGGCTACTAGGTGGAAAATAAAGATGAATGAGTTAAATAGTGTTCATTCCAAACCACTAACCTTCTCCTCCCATTTATTTTAATAACATTCAAATTCCTACATCAGTCAAAATTTAGGTATTTGCTTTGACAAAAGACTGACTTGGAAAACAAACATTTTGCTAAAACGTAAAGAACGTAACAGACAATACGGCCTTTTATCTAGGTTACTTGGCAGACCTTCTAAATAACTCTTTATTTATTTTATTTTTTTTCTGTGGAGCGACAGGCCATGCAGGCCCTGGGCCTCGCGGGGTGATCTGGGAGATTACACTCGCGTTTCACGATGCAATTCATAGTGTAGGGTCATCACTCCCTATGCCTAATTTTGTGAGTGGCCACCATCTGGTTGACGGGTCTCACATACCCGGAGGAGAGGCTGTGAGTTAATCACTATTATATTACAACCTTATAAAAGCCCCGTCGGGACTGGGATTCGAACTCGCAACCTGTAGCATGGGAGACTAGAGCGCTAGCCACTCAGCCACGGGCTCCCGAAATAACTTTTTATAGTTTTGTTAAAACCAATCTGGACATACGGAATATATATTTAATATAGCTCTGGGGCTCTGCTAAAGCATCAGATATCCAAAGAATTCAATCGTTCCAGTCGAAAGTGCTGCGTAAAATATTGGATGCACCGTTCCAAGTGACAAATGACGTTGTACATAACGACTTGAACATACAACGATTTCAACCACTGCTAATGAACATTCGAATAACTTCCGCCAAAGACTAACATATAACATTAATCCACTTACAGAAACTTTAAAATTCACTACCAATCCCTGATCACATGAAAAAAAGTTTATAATATCGTTCAAAATCTTCTCAATATTATTTGTTGTTGTTTTTTACAAACGTATAATGTATTGGCAGAAATAATTCTGTAGGATCAGATAATTTATTAACAATTATTCGAGAATCGAATAATTTGTTTTTCGTGTAGCATTAAAAAAAACAAGTGTCCTTGCAAAACAAAAACAACAATAATTTTTGGGAAAAAATAGAAAACAAAGCTCATTAGTATATTGAACATTATTTTTTATTAAACCACAAATAAATTAATTTTTTAATATATTTTATTGTAATTTACAACTGAGCTTGAACATTATATTTTTTTTACCTGTATATTTTTGTTCGAAATTAAATTAAATTAAAAATAGCTTTTTTTAATGAGGAAAATATTTTTATTTTTTGTTAGTTTACGTGTTCTATTCACGTATAGTGTTTCTATTCAATAGTGTAGTTAGGGATTAGCCAGATAAGAGTGCCCCCCTTGCCATCAAGCCAGTACCGATCGCACTAGTAAGCTGAGAGCACGCTTTTCTCGATTGTCGCCTTCAAACAATTTTTTTGATCAGGACTTCGTCTCGTCTTCTTGAGGTTCACCTCCCTTCCGGAGGATCACCGTCCTTCCAGAGTCGCCTACCCGTCATGCGGAACCGAAGAATTTAATACAGTTAACTATCCTTGATTTTTTTTTCTCATTATATTTGTTCATTTATTTGTACTATTCGTAGTAGTACTAACACACTAATCCAGTTTTTTAACTTTTTTTTTTTTACAGTTTGGTTAATCGAAGAATTTTTTTATATAAATCAAATAATTTTTATTTTTTGTAAATTGTCCTCATTTTTTTTTTATTAAACTTTTATATATTTTGTTTCCTTTCAATTTTATCTTTTTATTTAATATTGCCTATTTATTTTTTTATTTTAATGTTAAGTACTCAAGACCAGCTCTTTTCGTAACGGGATCGAGTCTACGTTAGCCCATTTTTCTTTTATTTTGTTTTAACGTCACTCATCCCAACAACAACTGTATATTGTAATACATCAAGTAAATAAAATAATTTATAAACTTATGATTCTCTATCTACTGTATTTTCACAAATTGAGTTGTAACAAAACAAGGATTTGTATACAATTTGGTGTGTTTTCGTGAATATATTATGTACAATATCTCAAAATTGATATTATTTTCCATGATAATCTTACGGAAATTAAACTGAGGCTATTCCAAGTATGTGAGAGCCAAAACCTCTGAATTTTCTTACGTTAGGGCCAAAGAGGTGTTCAAAGCCGTAGTCGTTTGCAGTTTGGAACCGCGCCAATCGTATTTAAAGAATGTAGTTCACATCAGATTTCCAAACCCTTCCTTACCCTCCTCACTAAGCTCCTAAATAAATGAAACACTTGTACCAAACGATTTGATAATCTTTTGAAAGCATTTTAATGAGTCAATGTATTCTAAACAGAAAAAAAATTATCATAAGCAATTAGGTTATAAATAATTAGCATTTTAACAATTTCTTTTCATTAATTAGTAAATGACATCAACTTTACAAGCGTGGAAGGAATATTATTTTGCTTCTAAGAATGTTGATTCAATATCTCCATGTATTTTTTTTTTTATCCTAACTTAAGAAATGCCCATAAAAGATTCTGAGAGGTGATAAATGTAACATTTATTCTTACGAATTCACTGCGTTTATCCTTTAAATACTTCGATATTCGAATATATATCACATATAAACTTTTCAACGTGTGGTAACGAATCTTATCACATCTTTAATCTATTACAATTTTTACTTCCTCCAGATGTATAAAAATCCTGTTGAAACTAAAAAATCGAAATTTCTAAAACAAGTAGTGCAATGATAAGGCTGTATAATGAAAAATAATTAAGTCTAACATCCCTTTAGACCCTTAAATAAGCACACCTTAACTTCCTTTTGTTAATTATTTATTTTATTTCATAATGGTTTAAATCATTTATCAACGTTTCGGGGTTGTTTTCAAGGCTGAAACAATTTTTTAAAAATTTGATTAGTGAATGAATTTTTTTTTTCTCTGGCGCGACAGGCCGTGTAGGCCATTGGCCGGGTGGTATAGACTCCTGGGAGAATATACTCACGTTTCTCGATGAAATGTTTAGGATAGGGTCATCACTCCTTACGCCTATTTTTGTGATTTGCCACCAGTAGGCTGACAGTCTCACTACCCGGGGGAGAGGCTGTGAGTAAGTCCCCATTTAATTATATTCTTATAAAAGCCCCGCTGGGACTGGGACTCGAACTCACAACTGTGGCGTGGGAGACTAGCGCGCTAGCCACTCAGCCACCGGCTCCCCAGTGAATAAAAAATACATTATTTAAATATTCGTCTTTGAAAAATTATCTTCCAATTTGTCATAATTAATTTAAAACTCACTAATATTATCTACGTTATTTTTTGAAAACACTTTCTCATATATAATTCATTACTTCACTCCATAGCTTACTGCTATTCGTCTACATGAGTGTTCATTGGCTGACTGTTTCTATTATTTTCCAATTTTAAACTTTGTACCTTTCCAGTATCCCTTGTTATGGCGCACCAAAGGTTTCAGTTGAGGTAATTTTCCGTGATTTTTTAAACCATTTTCTTGGCTACTTAGGTAATGTGTTGTAAGGACTAAAATTATTTAAAATACTCTCATCATCATTCTAGTTTTGGTTTAGTTCTTAAATATGCAACATTAACGAAGTTAATATTTTCAATGAAAACGTTATTTCAACATTGAGGATGTATAGTCGAATGTAGAAACTATTATTAATTTTGGACATTTATTGCCGACGTTTCGGCTCAAGCTTGTGAGCCATCATCAGGGCATTTTATGCTAGGACATGGCTCAGTAATGCCCTGATGATGGCTTACAAGCTTGAGCCGAAACGTCGGCAAAATTAAAAATATTTAGAAAAAGACTGACTCCTGATTATTCCACCTATAACGTTATTTCAACAGTTAAGAGAATTTTATAACTCCTGAACCAGCTTAGTCTCTCAAAGACCAAATTTGTATCACTTAAACACATCTTATAGATAAGTAATCTGTATTTTTTTTTTTTTTTTTATTTATTAAGAGATAATACAATCTGCCGCCTACTGGGGCAATGAGTAATATAGCTAGAAGAAACCAAAATCTGTATTAGTTTAATAATTTTTCACCAAGTCCCTTTTGAGATATATCCGTGTAAACATCGCGAAAAATGAATTTTTACCAATTTTGAAAGTTCATATTAAAAAAAGGACTTGTTCACAAGATCGAAATTTTTACAAAAAGTAGGACTAAGACTAAGCTGTGTTAGAAAAAAATAATTGAAAGTGGGTCTCTTTTCCTTTATATACATTTATCTCGTAAAATATCTCGTTTTTTCTTCATTTTCGAGTATTTGTTAAACAAGTTTCTTCACTATTTAGGTATTAAATTGTGGGAACAAAAATTACAATACAAAGCATGTCTTTATCTTATTGTTAGTTTTTTTTTTTTATTTAATGTCTAAAAATTAAAGGAATTAGAAAGTTAAGTCATCACATGTTTTCGCCCGTGAAGCTGACTTAAAACGGCTGCAACACTAAAAGTATCAGCCCGAAAACATTTTTATTTATGGTTTAATATACACAAAATGATTGAGAATAACTGTTCTACAAACTATGAAATTCAAAAATGTTCAGCAGCAAGGTCTGGACGATTTCGAACGATTGACCCATAGTCAATAAATGCAAAATATATCTTAGCTGTGTAAAAATTAAAAAAAAATAAGATAAAAATAAATAACAGTAATAAATAATTCAACTTCCGTAGCTCAATGAAGCAGCCCTGATGAAGTAGATCGAAACGTTTGGTAATAAATAGTTTCTCACTATTTGCTAATCTTTTATAGCCATCATCCCAATCAACTCATCTCTCGTAATAAATTAATATCTTAATAGAAAGACGAGATCATATGTTATGTTACAAATAAATAAATAATTATATATCCTAAATATATATTTTAAACATTTTAAAAATAGAAAATTTTTATAAAATAAAAAATATTATCCACCATTAAAATATAAATACATTCTTGAGATGCACGTAATCATGTTAGCTGCAAAAAAGAACGGAATACTTGCTTCCGTGACCCTCAATGACAAATATTCTTTTGTAACTTACTATTATAGCATGTCTTCTTTTTCTTTTTTCAATTAAATATTCTCTACCATTCTACTTAGCATGCAATCTAATTTAATATATTTTTAATTTCAAGATGAAGCATACTTTGTTAATTACTATCTAGAAAAAAAAAATGTATATCTCTAATTTATTTTCTTAATTATAATATCTATTAATAATGTTATTCTTTATTTAATATGTATCAACTAAACCTTCAAATCAGTTTTATATTACTTTCACTAACTTATATATGAAATACATAGTAAAAAAAAAGTATTGTGATATTGAAATTATTGGTGAAAATTTCAAAACAAAATTCCAGTTTTCAACGGAAATACACGTTCTAGGGTCCTTTGAGTCATATAACCCAAGTCTCGCGAAAAGATCTGTCTGTGTGTGTGGGTATGTGGTAAGTCAAGCACTAAAATAAAAATTTGTATGAAACTGAAATTTCATATTTAAGACAACCATACACCAAAGATGTTACAGCAACATTTTCTTCGAAATCAACTAATCTGAAGATCTACTTTATACTATGCATTTTGCACCTTTTTACGATTTTCTTAAAAACAGCTTATTAAACTCCCTATATCGATGTAAAATTTAATGAAATTTAAAATGATGTTGGTATCATTCTGATTGAAATAGTTTGATGCCGATATTTTATAATTTCTTCCTCTAAACTAACTTCAATTATGAATATTTTAATAAATTAACCATATCAACTTGTAAGCTTGTACTAATATAACTTTTAACAAATGTATAATTTAAACGAATTCAATATCCAACAAAAGGAGAAAAGATCAATATTTTTTTTTCATACAATTTTTGTGTTTTTGAACATATGTACAGTAATATAGTTGTATAATATACCATTGGAAATCTAATTATTTTTAAAAAAATATATCTTATACACAAAATTTTAAAAGCTAACGGAGAGTGATATAAAGCCGACAAAACTAACTGATTTTCGTTAATAATAATACAATAAATTGTTAAATAAAACAAATGTTTCTATCGAATCTCAATGCAATTAATTCTTTATCAATTATTTTCAGCTTTAAATGTATTTAAAAATTCTTAAATTTTTTAACATTTAATTTTAACAACGTAGGTAAGTGTTAGTCGTGTGTTCTCACCAAGTTTTGTTTTTATTTTATATTTATGTATATAAAATGATGGGTGGACAAGCCGGATAAAAAAAAATGAGTGAAAAAGAACTGGCAGTATGATTGATTGGCTTTGTTCGAAAAACACACTAACCTATCGTACTAATCTGTTCACTGAAACACATCTGGATTTTATTCCAATAAATTGTTTAAAAGCAAACAAAAACAACTCAGACTGGTAAGACAACCGACAATATAGTTTGAAACTATCTTAGCTAAAAGTATCAGTTAAGATTTTACTATTTACTCAAAAATATATAGGTAAGTGCAAGTAAAAACAAAATATAAGATCAAGGGTGTTAATGCTCCGAAAAAAAATCTGGACTTACCTCCGTTTTAAAAATCGATTAAAGAATTTTCAAATACATTTAGAGATAAAAAAGAAACTATTAAAGAATTAATTAAATTGAATTTCTATAGAAACATATGTTTTATTAAAAAATCAATTATATTATCATCTAAAATAATCAGTTAGTTTTATCGACTTTTCATCAATCTTTATTAACTTTTACAAGCTCGTGCATTAGATAATATTTTTTCTAAAATCTTTAGTTTTCCAACGGTATATTATACATGTATATTACTGTTCTTAACTTAAAAAACAAGAAATTGTATTAAAAAAAATATTTTTTCAGTTTTTTCCTTTAGTTGGGTATCGTATTCATTAAATTTATATATTTACCAGTTTTTCATCAGTGGTAACAAGATAATATAGTTATTTTTATAGAATCGACAAAATTAAAGGTACTTTAGAACGGACAAATTTAAAATATCGGCATTTAAGCCCTGTTAGACCATTTTAATCAGAATGAAACCTACATGATATTAAAAACCCATTAAATTGTACATTGATATAGTGAGTTTAATCAAAATCGTCGGAACCGTTTTTGAGAAAATCATAAAAAGGTGAAAAATGCATGGTATAAAGAGGCTCTTCTGGTAAGCTCATTTTGATGAAAAAGGTTTTGTAACGTCCCAGGTGTATATTTGCCTGAAATATGAAATTTCAGTTACATAGGACTTTTCGTTTTAGGGACACACACATAGACAGACCTTTTTCGAGACTTAGTTATTTGGACTCAGGGGACACTAAAACGTGTATTTCCGTTGAAAACTGGAATTCGAAAATTTTCACGATCGCAATACTTTCCCTTACTATATATAGTAAGTGAAATAATAATAATAGGCTTACCGAACCCGAAGGTTCGACGCCGATACCACCAAACTTCGCCTGCACAGAATCGTCCAATGTTCGCCGGTCAAGCCCAAGTCCCCGAGATCCGCCTTAATGCAATCCTCCCATCGACGCTTTGGTCTACCTTTCGGACGCCTGTCAGTCGGTTCAGCGAATACCAACTTTCTCGGAATCCGTTCCTCACCGAGCCCAACAACTTTATGTGCCCATTTTAGTCTTCGCGATATAGTAAGTGAAAGTAAAAACATAACTAATTTAAATAATCAAATTAAATCATTATTCTCTCTTAATCAGAGAACTTAACATTTTTTGATTGGGCTGCACTAGTAATGGTTTTTGAGTTCGAGTCGCAATAGTGCTGTAGACCTCAAGTCGCAAGAGTTTCATGACTCAATGACGCTCCGTACCTCCACTACTAGTAATGGTTTTATGCCGATGTTCAGTTAGAAATTTGAAAAAGGTATAATGTAAACATTCTGCAGTAAGTATTGTTGTAATATTCCAATAAATTGTTAATATTTGATCAAAAAATACCATGTATGTCAAACATATTTATTTTATTTTTTAATCTAGGAAGGTAGCAAAATAATTTTCTGTAATTTCTTATTTTACATGTAATTATTGAATATATGTGTTGAAAAAATGTAAACATCAATTAGTTGCATTCGTGAAGAGCCCGAATGCGTAAAAACATTTTATTTATAAATCACCACTAACGTTCAGCGTCCGCAAATCTGGACGTTTTTATCATTTTGTAAAATGATTGCTTTGGGATTTTTTGTTTGTTTGTTTGTTTATTTAGCGCCACTTTATGCTATTGTGGTTAATCGGACGAAGCTACAGTGGGAGTCCTAAATTTTGTCTATTCAGGTTAGGATAGGGATCTTTAATGAGTACCTGACATCGCACAGGCTCGGAACCACATTTTAACGTACACTCCGAAGGACGGCATATTTAGGATTTTTTAATGGGAGTGGAAAATCCTAGGACAAACTGCGAGTTTGAATCCGTGACCTTTGGCATAGGAAGCTGTTATGCTAGCCACCCTGATACAGGTCATACTTTTTTTTTTTTTTTTAAAGAAAAAAAAATATTGTTTCTTTCCATAAGATCGTCCCTGAAGAGGTTAAGGTAATGAATTGTATTCAAAATAAAAACAAATGCCTTTTGTGACAATTGTTTTCTTATACCACGGTCGTTTAAATTTTTTAAGAAATATAATAAAATTCAAAATACGATCTTAGTGATAGAGCTGTTCTGTTCACTTTGAAACATGAATTGTTATAGATATTTACTGGTTTTGCTGGTTGCCCTGATAGAGGTTGCAATGCAGCCCTAAACAGATGCTAAGGGCTTTACAGTTGTCAACAGCGATAAATTCAGGCTTTGTACCTTCCCCCTGTGGTTATATATCAATTAGCGTTCTGTTCAGCAAATCATTACAATCTTATTACAACCAAACATGGAGAATTCAATGCCGTACTTGTTTGGAGTAAAGCTCTATTATGTACAATAATATCCAGTCAGTACCGAATTTCCTCAATTTATTAGCTTTCGGAGGAGTATATGTTATATTTGTGTTGTATTCAACATTCAGTGACATCGACAGAGTAAGCCTTTGTATTTTGCGAAAATAATCCTGAATTCAGTACATTTTAATATTAATAATATCTACGTGTTTAAAAAAATAATTTAAATTTAATAATTTAAAAAAACGAAACAACAAAACCTATGCCACTACAACCCATGAAGAGTCTTGGGCTCAGTACATATAGAGTTCGTACTGTTTCTAGGCCAACGGCTGTGCAATGAGGTGATTCGGCCGAGATCACGCTCAGCCACCAGGTTTTTCCCCCATTTTTGGGTATACATTTTATAAATGCTGGGTCTGCCCCAGGAGGGTCTCCATACCCCAGGATCGCCTCCCTTCTGAGATAACAGAATAAATAATATTCCGTCACAACCGGGATTCGAACCCAGGACCCGGGGCACAGTAGACTAGCGCTCTATCCACTAGACCACGCCGCTCCCTAGAATTCTACGTGTTAATGATTATTAACCCCCCAAAACTACTGCATCTCGTGGGGTCACCTGTGATATAGTGGCTAGTATAACAGCCTTATATTCCCAAGGTCCCCTAATGAATGCGATGCTTGTAACTCACGATTTTTACATACCATCGTCTTTGAAATTTATTTTAAAACTTTTAGGTTAAAAAAACCGCATCATATTTTTTTTTTCCATTTATTTCTATGCATTAAGTCTATAAAATAAAACACCAACAAAATACCTTTACTTGCCTGAAACGTAAGCCAACAGTCCCTTGGTTTTTAAGCTATTTTCATATTCAACTTTCCTTAGTTTGACTTTACTTTTGTTTATATTGTATGAATGTGATCCTGTAGCAATATTATTATTGTCCATTGTGACAAATTGTAATTTATCCGAATAAATAAATTAATTTAAGTAAAGGGAATTAAACTTCTTGAGATGCAGTATGGTATCGTAACTATCAAAAAGTTTAAATAAGTAACTAATCTGGGTCACGCGTAATGTTCGGGAAAATCTGGTGCGCGCAACACACGACTTTTACGTATCTCCGTTATATATCAATTTAAGAATTTTTAAACAATTTTATAAAAGAAAATAAATTGATAAAGAATTATTTACATTAGACTTTTAAAAAAACATGTGTTTTATTAAACTATCTATTATATTATTATCTAAAACAATCAGTTAATTTTATCGGCTTTTCATCACTCGCTCGTAATTTTATAAGATTGTGTATACGATTTTTTTTTCTAAAATGTTTAGCCATCCAACGGTTTATTATACATCTATGTTACTATTCTTATTTCAAAAAAACAAAATTTCGCATTCTTTTTTTTTTTTTAGTTTTCTCCTTTAAATACTTATCGAATTCGTTCAAATTATGTATTTACCTGTTTTTTAGCAATGATAACAAGATGATATGGTTATTTTTATATAATCCACAAAATTAAAGGTACTTTAGAGAAAGAAAATTTAAAATATCGGCATTTAAGCCCTGTCAAACTATTTCAATCAAAATGAAACCTACATCATATTAAAGTTCATTAAATTTTTTATCCATATAGGGAGTTTAATTAAAATCGTTAGTTAGAGCCGTTTTTGAGAACATTAGAAAAAATTGCCAAACGCATGGTATAAAGTTGATCTTCTGGTTAGCTGATTTTGATGAAAAAGGTGCTGTAACAGTTGTCTTAAATATGAAATTTCAGTTTCATATCACTTTTTGTTTTTGCGCTGGAGTTACCACACACACACACACACACCTCTTTTAGCGGGACTCGATCATTTGGACTCAGGGGACCCTAAAACATGTATTTCCGTTGAAATCTGAAATTCGAAAATTTTCACGATCGCAATACTTTCTGTTACAATATATTTCACATGTCGAGGGCGGGGTAGCCGAGATGGTCAGCGCGCGTTGCTTTAAACACGCGTTTCCTAGCTCCCTGATGACCAATACCTTGAAACTAAAAATTACGAGTTTAACTCTCGGAATCGGAGGAGACTTTTATCTTGGCATTAATCCCCCCGCCCTCACCCCCTGGTCCGAGAAACCCCCGTATAGCCTTCAAAGGCGAGGTAGGGGTGGAAAAAAAATATCGGTGAGTGAAAGTAAAAAACTATAATAAAAAATAAGTGAATGTAAAAACACATAGGAACATTTCATTGATTTAATTATTAAACATTATGTGATTGACGTCTCGACTAAAACTTAGGCAATGAAACATATCATCATAGAATGTCAACTGTAAAAATACCTATTCTGCAGATAACGGTTAGCCGTCTGTATGCGGCATTAATATGAAATGTGTTAAAGTTTATTGGGTGTTTATTAAGAAGCCAATATGTTCAAAACTTCGCAAATCAGTCAGTATATAGAAGAAGGAAATAAAACAACATATTTATAATATCACAAGATATTAACAAATGATTTCGGATGAGACATCCTTAAAATCAGCAAGATTTTTTTTTTTTTATTATAATTCATTAGCCTGAATGACTTAAATGTAATAGATTGAAACTGGAATTATAGTGCAGTTGTAGGAAAAAATATACAACAAACCTACATATAACAAGGAATAAAATAATTAAAAATATAAAAATTATAAATTAAAAGAAACTATCGTAATTTAACAACACATATTCTGCTATTTTAAGAGTGTAGCGTTTCAAAGAAGATTTATTATAATTACCTATTTCTTTAATTAATGGGCTTTCAGATGCTGGAGTTTTACAGAAATAAGAATAAGTTTAAGAATCGATAAATTTTTTAGCTGTAGCTGCAAGTCTTGTAGCATAGAGGATATTTTTGTGTAGGGGTGGTAATTATTAATTACCCGCATTGACAGGTTTTGGATTCTATCAAGTTTTCGGTAATTACGGTCAGGCGTATGTAATCAGTTTGTTCATTTAAGGTCACTTTATGCTACTGTGGCTAATCAGACGATGATGCAGTGGGAGTCCTGAATTTTGCCTATCGAGGTTTAATTAGGATAGGAATCTTTAACGCGAACCTGATATTGCACAGGTTCGGGATCGCCTTTTCACATCCCCTCCGAAGGACGAAGGAAAAATCCTAGGACCACCTGCAGTTTTGAACCCGTGACCTTTGGTATAGAAGGATGTTATGCTAGCCACCCTGCAACAGGTGATCACTTGTTAAATTGTTATGAGGGCTCAAATGGGATTTTTGTTTAAATAAAATAAGGAAACATTTTAAATAACTTTTTTTCGCTTTATTAGTTTTTATTGATATGACCAGTGAACGTAAGGGATTTTTCTAAAGTTAGCCCTTGCTACTGCACAGATTTTGACCAAGGAATGGAAACTGGATTTATCTTGATATGGTGGAACAGAATTGCTGTATGTATATATTTTTTACACTTAGTCAATACTTATTCTTGTTCAGGAAAATCTTTGGTTTGTGTCGAATAAGCCAATTCTTATTTATTCGACACAAACCAAAGATTTTCCTGAACAAGAATAAGTATTGACTGAATAAGGACTAAGAGATGCTGGTGGTGAAAAAGAACTGCACTCCTCACTTGAATCGAAAAGAAAACAGGATGGTAGAAAAAGGTTGAGGGCGTGGGGGTCCGGAGCTGACTGGACTTAACGAGGGTCCACCTATCACCTCTTGTCCCAACATTAACATATCCCCTAACGATCGGATAGTCGTCCTTTTGTTTCACCTCAAGGTCCAACTTTTTGGTTTCAACTGACTCATATTAGTAAAAAATAAATACATAATCATCAGTACATTGTTTATTTATTTCATTTTGAATTTTACAAGCGACGCCTATTAAACACTTAAAAATTCACAATACTACAAATTAATAATAATAGTATCAAGTAATAATGATACTGTAAGGTAATTAGAATAGAATAGAAAAAAAAAATCTTAGACAGGGTCCCTTAAGAACAATTGATATAAGACGTGTCTGGCCACAGACCAAAGGGTCATAATTAATTCTTATTCGCAATGATATGAGAAGAGAAGAATGGATTAAAGTATACAATAAAACAAAAGAGTAAAATAAAAAAATAACCTCTGATAGACTAATGTGCTGAACAAAACTAAACATTGAAACTGATTCATACTAATTGATCCATTAACTAAGTAAAATATGAACAATAAAACAATAAATTTTCTTCTTGAATTGATATTTGATTTGAAATGTCAGACTTGTTGAGCTTCTGTTTGGAATGACATTAGGCACTGAAACAGCTAGGACTTGAATGATGGTAGGGAAGAAGCATGGCGTATATGGGTAGGTAGGGAATTCCGGAGAGTAGTAGAACGTACAAGAAAGGAACGATCAAGAGTTTATACGAATGAAAATGTCAGAATGGCGTAATCTTGTTTGGAGGGAGTGAATTGGCGATTTAAATTGCAGAAGACTGTGGTGGATGTAGGGAGGTACCAGGGAGTTGATGGTTTGGTAAAGGTATAATCCTAGGAAATATGTCCACGGATGATGATAAGGAGCCACTTTAACTCGCTGTATAAATGGAGACATCTTCGATGTACCGAAAACAAATCTTAAAAATATGTTCATAATCCGCTTAATCCTGTACTCGAGCACAATCGAGCGGCCACCATATACCCCGCAACAATAGTCAAAGTGGGGAAAAATAAGTGAGGAGACAATGAGCTTACGGGTGGATAGTGGATGAGTTAAAATTAATAATGTATTTATATACGTAAAACTTTACTCTTATATACACATAAAATGTATAAAATTTGGAAATAATTAATTAAATAATAATGAAATAACAGTGAAAAGATAAATAAAATACAATTGTATTGACTGAATATTTTTGCTATTATTGATAAAATGAGTAATGATACTTGTTTATTAAATGTGGCAATATTTTGGAAATGCTGTCGGTGAGGAAATCTATTGGCTGTATGCATTATCCTATAGAGAAGACTTATTGTTATATAATTAGTTTTGTGAGAGTAGATAGCAATTTTGTTCTTAAAAAAAAAAAATCAAGTGCGCGCAACACAAGACTTTCACTTACCTCCGGTGTTAAAATCAATTTAAGGACTTTCAAATAGAGTTGGATATGAAAAAAAATTTACAGAATTTATCAAATTGAGTTTTGATAGAAACATGTATTTTTTAAATAATCTATATTATTATTATTTGAAACAATCAGTTAGTTTAATCGGTTTTTCATCATCCTCTACTCACTTTTGTAAGGTTGTGTACAAAATAATATTTTTTCTGAAATCCTTAGTTTTTCAACGGTATATTATACGCCTATGTTACTTTTCTTATGATCAAAAACACAAATATTGCATTAAAAAAATACTTTTGCTCCTTTAGTTGGATTTTATTCGTTTAATTAACAAGAATTATTAAAAGTTAACAAGATGATATGGTTAATGTTTTCTAATATAAAAAATTAATGGTACTTTAGAGGAAGAAAATATCAGCATTTAAGCCCTACCGGGATATTTCAATCAGAAAGAAAACTATATTATATCAAAGTCCATTAAATTTTACACCAATATAGCGAGTTTAATAAAAATAGTTTTAGTAGTTTAATTTCATTCAGAGAACAGCTGATGCGCTCGATGATAACAGTCGTACGTTACTTCGTCTCTCAGATTTTTGCTCTTTTCAGTAGGAATTCGCTTGAGTTCAGTCTGGAAAACATCACTAGACTTCAAGAAAACCACAGCAGTGAATATTGGAGAAATATCGGTAAGCAAAGTTATAATTTACTTTGTAGAATCGCGAAAAGTGAAAGGAGGGTCACTGATCAGCTGATCGCCGCTAGCTCGGCAAGCTCGGGCTTGCTTTTCTTTAAGTTATCTTTCTTTTATTATCTTTCCTTCTCATTCTCATCTCATTATTTATTTATTATTGTTCCTTTTTTTTTTTTTTTTTTTTTTTTTTTTTTTTTTTTTTTTTTTTTTTTTTTTTTTTTTTTTAATCAATGAGATATTTCCATCAAGTTATGTCCTCAAAAGCTACAAGTAAAAGATCTAGATCTGCAGGTTCAAACTCGTCTCCTACAAAACAGAGACCTCGCCGTGAAAATAATAAAAAAATGATTCCACCAGCGACCGCTTTAGCTACCTCTTTAGGATCTGAACCACAGCCTAGCACATCATCACAAGGATTAACTGATGAATCGCCGTTTTTTACACCGAATCCATTTCAGATCCTCCAAAATGAAAAAGAAACCATGGAATCTTCTCCTATACCCAGGGAACCACTACCTCCACCAATATTTGTTAAAAATATTAAAAATTTTCAACTGATGTGTGCGCATTTAAACAAAGTAACTGATCCTAATAGTTATTCTTGTATAAGTAGAACCAGTGATACTAAAATATCCCCGACTACCGCCGAAAGCTACAGAAAAATAGTGAAATATCTGACTGAGACCAAAGCTGATTTTCATACCTATCAGTTGCGCCAGGAGAGAGCTTTAAGGGTTGTAATTAGAAACCTACACCCTTCGACACCAGTTACAGCTATCAAAGAAGAACTGACGGAGATAGGCTATAAAGTGCGGCAAGTGACCAATGTCCTAAAAGATAAAATTCCACTGCCTCTATTCTTCGTGGACTTGGAACCATCAGCAGGAGTTGAAAAAATTTACGACCTCAATAGGTTGTACTATACTAGTGTAAGAGTTGAGAAACCTTACACTAAGAAAGAAATAGTTCAGTGCCATAATTGTCAGGCATATGGTCATACGAGAACTTACTGTCACCACACACCACGCTGTGTGAAATGCGGTGAGCAACATAAATCAGAAGAATGTACAAGATTAAGATCAACACCCGCTGTATGTGCTCTGTGCCTAGAGGACCACCCGGCTAACTACAAGGGATGTCAAATCTACAAGAACCTCAAAAGCAGATACCGAAAACCTCAGAATCTGGATGAAACAGCTGAACCGATCAGAAGCAGAAGACAACCTTCAAAAACAATTGATTCCAATGTAACATTTGCCCATCTACTTGGAGGTGGGAACCAGAACAAAGAGGCCCTGCCGGAACAACGCATACCTCAAAATCCTGAACTCCTTCAACAACCACCTATTCCTCAAAATTTACCCAACCCTCAAAAACCTCATCCGCATCAAATTTCTCATATTCCTCCTCCATCAAATGTCACAGACCTTACAAGTTTGATGACATCCTTCATCACTGAAATCAAATCTCTTGTTATGCCGCTAATATCACTACTTACTAATCTCGTATCAAATTTAATCCCTTCCTTAAAAAATCCTTAAATGACTACACCTAACTCCTTGTCCATTCTCCTTTGGAATGCGAATGGTGTTAGAAATCACACTGACGAACTTACAGCTTTATTGCAAGACAAAAACGTTGATGTAGCACTTATTACTGAAACTAGACTTACCACTAAACAGTTCTTTAAAATACCGCAATACGTAACATACCGTACAGACCACCCAGACGGAAAAGCCCATGCCGGTACTGCTGTCATTGTGCACCAGTCCCTCTCCCACCATATACTCCCAGTTCCCTCCTATGATTTCCTACAATGCACCGCCATAGTAATCAAGACTTTTTCTTTTCCGATCACCCTCGCATCAGCGTACTGCCCTCCTAAACATTCCATCTCCAACATTCTATTCGAATCCTTCCTCAATGCCTTAGGAAACCACTTCATTCTGGGTGCAGACATGAATGCTAAGAACCAACAATGGGGTTGCAGATCCACGAATTGTCGTGGGCGGAATTTACAGTCTGCACTCAGCTCTAGACGTTTCAACCTCCTGCCTCCTGACTCCCCTACCTACTGGCCAACTGATCCTAACCGTAATCCTGACATCCTTGACTTCTTTATTCACAGCGGATTAGGCTCCCTAAACATGTCGGTGACTCGCCTTGATGAACTGTCCTCTGACCATAGTCCATTGCTCCTTAAACTATCCCTAATTCCTATTCCTAAACCCACCCCACCGTCATTTATCAGAGGACCAGTAAACTGGGACCTTTTTCGCCAAATCCTGACCAGTGATATTGACCTCAGAGTGAAACTCAAAACTCCAGATGACCTTGACGATGCCGTAAACTCCTTCACCATCGCTATTCAACAAGCTGTTTGGACTGCCTCCTCTCCCAAGCACTCCCAGATAAGTCATAACCAAAATCATTTACCACAACACCTCATAGACCTCATCCGCACCAAACGCCGATCCAGATCCTTATGGCAACGCACCCGTCACCCCACAGATCGCCGCTCCTATAACTTTTATTGTAGACAATTAAAGAGGGAGTTGGCGACCTTCCGTTCCCAATCCTTTAGTTCCTTCCTTTCTTCTCTTTCGGCTTGTGACAATTCCCTGTGGAATGTCACCAAGAAAATTCTAAAATCCCACCATATTTCCCATCCCCTCCGTCGTAGTAATGGTTCCTGGGCTGCGTCTGATGAAGACAAAGCCGAGGAACTTGCCAAATACGTTTCCCAAGTCTTCACACCTCATCCAGAATCCAATCCAAACCACACTTCAGTAGTGGAACAGTTCATTCAGTCTCCAATCCCGCTTTCATTACCTCCTAAAGCAGTTAATCCCTCTGAGGTCAAGTATCTTCTCCGAAAACTTGCACTCCGTAAATCTCCTGGATACGATCTCCTCACTCCTCAGATTCTCAGACAGCTTCCATCTAAAGCCGTTATATTTCTTACATATATTTACAACTCCATTCTACGCACTACTCATTTTCCTCTCTTATGGAAACATTCCACAATAATTCTCTTCCTAAAACCAGGTAAACCTCCTAACACTACGACATCATATAGACCTATCAGCCTACTCCCAATCCTTTCAAAAATCTTTGAAAAAATCCTCCTCAAACGAATATTACCGTTATTAGAATCCCACACTATTCCTTCCCATCAGTTTGGATTCCGTTCCCAACATTCAACCGTTCAGCAAGGGCTCCGAGTCGTTGATCATATTTCCTCTGCCCTCGAGAACAAGGAGTACTGCTCGGGTGCATTTCTGGACATAACGCAAGCATTTGACCGGGTGTGGCACCCGGGATTGCTCTTTAAGCTCAAAAACCATTTACCCCTATCCTTATACCTAGTCCTCCGATCCTATCTATCAAACCGCTCCTTCCGAGTTCGTTGTGGTGCAGAATATTCCAATTATTATCCAGTCGAATCCGGTGTTCCTCAGGGTAGTGTCCTTGGTCCTATCCTCTACAATATATACACGGCTGATATTCCTCTTTGCCCTAATACCTTCCTAGCAACGTACGCTGATGACACAGCTATCCTATCCTCTCACTTAGATCCCGAAATTGCATCTACAGGCCTCCAAACACATCTTTCTCAAATTGAAGACTGGTGTAACAACTGGAGAATCAAAGTAAATCAATCCAAATGCAGACATGTCACCTTTACCCTTCGAAGACAATCCTGCCCTCCAGTTCTCTTTAACTCCGTTCCGCTTCCTTTCTCCGACACAGTCCGGTATCTTGGCTTCCTTCTGGACAAAAGACTAACTTGGAACCCGCATACTAGACTTTAACGACAAGAACTTAATCGACGATTTGGACAATTATACAGACTACTGAACAGAAATTCTAAATTATCTATCGAGAACAAACTGCTAATATACAAGACAGTACTGAAACCTATCTGGACCTACGGACTTGAACTGTGGGGGACAGCTAAATTTTCTAACATCAAACGCATTCAATCCTTCCAATCAAAAGTCCTCCGAACAATAGTTAATGCTCCTTATTATGTATCCAACCATACCTTACACCGCGACCTAAATATTCCATTTATTTTAGACCTTATACCATTAAAATTCTCTAAATTCCATCAGAACCTTATCCATCACCCTAATCCCCTAGCTCAATCCTTATCCAGCTCCACACATCCTTACCATCCTCCTAGAAGGTTGAAACGGCAGTGGCCTCGAGACCTCTTGTAAAATGTATATTGGAGTTCTAGCATTGGCTAGATTCTCCACTCACGTGCTGTATGCTTGTGAATTGTATATAGGTATGAGTGACTTTTGTATATATTTTTATTGATTTTGTTTTGTATTTATTTATATTGTATTATTATTATATAAATTTATTGTTTTGTATATATCGTGTGAATGCAGTATGAATGTTGTACTTTATCTCTATTAAAAATGTCCTAAATTGGACAGATTGTAATATTGTTCAATAAAGAATTGTAATTTAAAAAAAAATTTCATTCAACCGAACTAATTTCCTCCTAAATCATTCAACGGTCAACATCCATTATGACCAAAAAAACACGGGACCAACAAATAGATACTACACCAACTCTCCGCCGCAGATCGATGATTTAAAATCGCAGGAAGAATATACTATCCACAACTCAACAACAGCAAACAGCTTAATCTGAACTCACTATCACTTTTATACCCCCAGGTAACTCAAACTTTACTCATCTCTACACTACCAACTCTGAAAAAATCTGATAGTATGAATCATAATTTCATACATATACTAAGAACTACGACCAAATTATTTTCTTTGAAACATAGCATGTAGAATCTATGATAAATTCTCATTGAAAGTTATAATAGGCCTTATTAATACTACGAGTGATTAACTTGTAGAGTAGAGATTAGGAGCCAATTAGAACAGTACTTCCCAACAAGTGGTCATTAGAAAATTATTTTAAATAACCTCAACGTAAAATTATTGTGAAGTCTTTTAATAATAATCACATATGCTCATAAATTAAATGTTGATGTATAAAATAAATTCTAGTTAATAAGTAGGGCATTGTAGAGGAGTTCCTATCTATGTATTGCAAAGGGTACAACCGGGTAAATATCGTAAGTCTGCCCCCGTGGCTTTTACGATATTTTCCCGTGATATTGCCCGTGACTCAAAGGTGGGGGATCAGTTATGTGTCAAATATAAATAATTCATCTATCTTTTTAAATCAGTTTCCGAGTTTTTTAGATTTGTTTTTAGATTTTTTTAATAGTGAAATTTAGGATTAATTTATGATGATTTTTTTTCATGATTCTTAGGAGTCCAAAACATGAAAAAATGATATGATAATGATTCTTAAACAATAAGCCTATTTTTAGCGGGAGAAGGACAATTAATTTTTTATTTTTTTTTTTTAACATTTTTGAAAGGTGTCGATCACGAATTTTTTTTCTGAAAATGTCTTTTGAAATCCTCTATACTTATTCGTTTTTAAATTATTGAAAAATGAGTAAAAAAAATATTTTTTAACCCAAAATATATCCTCACTAGAGAATATCTGAACCAGCGAGATCTTAAAATAAATGATTAATAATGGCTAAATAAACGTTGTTATAGAGCGCTGGCATGGCGTTTCACGGGTAAAAAAAAAAGTTATAACGAGACAAACAAGTGTGATATACACAATATAAACACATGTTGTTTTTTTAACATAGAAACTCCATTTTAAGAAATTGTTTTTTTAATTATACCTCCCCCATTCCAACTTCCGCCATGAGAGGTTTTAAAAAATTAAACATTATTTACAATAAAACGTTAAAAAAAATAAATGATGAAGTTTTATAGAAAATTTGGTGATTTCATATTTGTTATTATACGTTAAAAGTGTGTGAGAGTTTATGAAATTCACTATCAACACATCTAACGAATTTTCACCTACGTGTTCTCTTGCTGTATAGGGCGGCCTTAAGATTAAAATATTTTAATCTAAAATAACCCACTTTGTAATCATTTGCAGAGTTTTTAATATTCATATTTCTGTTTAAGTTAGGTTATTACTACTAATTTATGATATTTGTCATAATATTTGATTGCTCTAATTTTTGTAGCTGATACGATTTGAACGATGTTGATTAGGAAAGGCAGGAGAAACTTTACGATAAGCTCAGAACGCATCATAGTAACAGCAATTTTATCTTATTAAATTTATAAAGGATATAAATGGGATCACTTGTAGCTGGGTTAGCTAACAGCCTCCTTTGCCAAAGGTCACGGGTTCAAACCCGCAGGTGGTCCTAGGATTTTTAAATGGGAGTAAAAAATCCTTAGTAATGCCGTCCTTCGGAAGGGACGTTAAAAGGAGGTCCCGAGCCTGTGCGATGTCAGATACAAGTTAAAGATCCCTATCCTAATAAAACCTGAATAGACAAAATTTAGGACTCCCACTGTAGCATCGTTCGATTAGCTATAGTAGCATTAAGTGATATTAAATAAATGAACAAACAATGATATAATAGTGCTCTCCATTTTAGTATAATACACTAATACAATGTTCAAAATTTCAAAACATAATTTCATGAATTATTATTCTTGCCCCTTCCCTATCTCACTTTATCTTGTGTTTCTAGATTAGATGTATGTATATATATATATATATATATATATATATATATATATATATATATATATATATATATATATATATATATATATACACATATAGATACTAAGATATTCCTAAACTTTTATTGTTAGTATGGTTACCATTTACATCAAGAAATATTAAGTGATTGCATCGGAATACTTAATGATTTTATTTTTATGAATAAAAAATAAAAACAAGTATGTATTGTAGTTTTAAAATAACTTTCTAAACTTTTTAACAAAGCAAGCAAGACACGTAATTTAAATATTCGATCAATCATGTAGATTTGACTCGTACACTGCACAAATGTCAATCACAAATCGTAAAAATGTTCTGAATTGTAAGTGATTGACTAAAAGCTTATCGGAAGTTAACACGACCGATCCGGCATAGATTTGTAAATAAATGATTTAATGCATATGAAATCATTTAAAAAAATATAATTTTTAAATCCCCTTTCGATGGGATTCTATTTTTACTTTCACATAGCTATATATGAAATATATAATAAGAGAAAGTATTGGGATCGTTAAAATTTTCGAATTCCAGTTTTCAACGGAAATACACGTTTTAGGGTCCCACAAGTCCAAATAACAAAGTAACACAAAAAAGTTCGTGTGTGTGTGTGTGTGTGTGTGTGTGTGTGTGTGTGTGTGATAAGTCTATCGCGAAAACGATAAGTAATATAAAACGGAAATTTCACATTTTAAGACCGTCTATACCTGAAATGTTAAAGCAACTTTTCCATCAAAGTAGGCCAAGCAGAAGAGCCACTTTATACCATGCATTTTGCACCTTTTTACGATTTTCTCACAAACGGCTGTAACGATGTGGATTAAACTCGCCATATCGATGTAGAATTAAATGGGCTTTAACATCGTGTAGGTTTCATTCTGATTGAAATAGTACGCAATGACTTAAATGCCGATAGTTTAAATTTTCTAACTCTAAAGAACCTTCAATTTTGTAATTTTTTAAAAAAATAACCATATCACTTTTTTTTTTTTTTGCATTGATTAAAATAGGATAAATATATAAGTTGAACAAATTCGATATGCAACTAAAGGAGAAAAGCACAAAAATATTTTTTAATGGAATATTTCTGTTTTTGATCATAAAAACAGTAATATATATGTAGAATATACCGTTAGAAAGATAAAGATTTTAGAAAAAATGTTATCAGAAGATTTTTGTATAAACACAACTCTGTAAAAGTTAACGGAGAGTGATGAAAAGCCAATGAAAATACTGCTTGTCGTAGATAATATCTTAATAGAATATTTAAGAAAACACATGTTTCAATTGGAACTTAATTTAATTGATTCTTTAAAAATTTATTTTAATATCTGAATGTTTTGAAAAATTCTTAAATTGATTTTTTTTTAAAACGTATGTAAGTGAAAGTCGTGTGTTGCGCGCACTAGATTTTTTTTTTGTTAGTTATGAAATGTAAAGCAACTTTTCGATAAATAAATTAAACCTAGCTTTAATTAGATATATTATATTATATCATAATTGTATTTTAAAAAATAAACTCGGTATATTCTTACTACCGTGTAGAGGTTTTTTTTTCTGATTTTTTTATTTTATTTTACTGTGTTAATTATTTTAAATACGAAGAAAAACTGGCCTACAGTATGGAATCATATGTACATAAATCATAAAAGAAAATAAATATGAATAAAAGACCGTTATTAATGAATAAATGTTTAAATGAATAATCATCAAACAACTCAACGAAGGCATTAGCATACTTCAACTTGATAAATTAATCTTGGCAATCTCATATAGATCAAAAATTATTTTGCATATCAACAGATGGCTGTGCGTATAAGCTCGCGCTTAGTAAAAGGCATGAACATTTTTATTAAAAATTTTACCTTACATTAAGAAAGAAAAAATATATATATAATAACTAACTTGTAAAATGGCCTCTCAACATATTTCTCTATGTTAGTATATATGTATATATATTTATGTTTAACTAATGCCAAATGTAATCAATTTAAAATTAATATTATTTTTTCAGAATTTATTTTTGGAATTTCACTTAAATAAAGTATTTTAATTGAATCGTTTTTGCTTTTTCTTAATTTGATGGTCGTTTATATCATCTATTTCCTGTAACATCACGTTCTCTAAAGCGACTCATTCGAAGTAGCTTTAGGAATTGTTAAGTTTCCTTAGAAGCCCCAAGAATTTAGAACATTCTACTTTTATAAGGCCATCATAGCATGATGGAAACTTGATTTAATTAATAGCAGCTTTGTTCAATTTGTCATCTGGTGTATTTTGATTTTAGATAGTGCAATAACTTTTTGATTTTATACTGAAGTCTGATTCATCAATCATCTCTGAAGTTGACTAAAAAAAAAATAATAATAATAATAACTTTGAATTAATAGTTCTTTCTTCTCCGGTTTGATTTTATAATTGTTTATTTATGTTATAAAATATTTTTTTTATCATTTGAAATATTTTTAATACTGCCTAATGAAGAAATCATTGAAACGATAATAACATCAAATACACTAAAACAAACATTATGAAATGGTTCAATTAATAATCAACATATCTATACTAGTATTTTAGTTAAATTAATTACTGATTTGCAAAATTGTCAACTATTAAAAAAAAACAATACAATTTTTAAGTGTTTTTTTTTTTCATAAACCAGAATAGAACAACCATTGGTGTTAAAAAGTACTTCAGTAAAAAGGTTCGCGAACAAACCTTAACCTTTTTTTTAAATGAAAATTCAAATTGTCACATCAACCTAATATAAACTTTATTTCTAAGTTAGCCGGATCTTAAATTTTTTACTTATTTTTTTTAAATTTAATTCTATATCTTACTTATCCTATCTTTTATCTGGAGTATTTTTATTTATTGACTTTTTTTTACTTTTTACAGACCATGTAAAAAAAATTTCTTTGATACTGAAGCCTGGTTCATTAAACAGCTTCGGCTTGAATTTCACTACTAAAAAATAAAATTAAATAACTTTAAATTGATGGAATCAATAATTGATAATTTTCTGGTTTGATTTTAAAATTTTTAAATCGATTTAGTTTTTTTTTTTTTTCATTGTTAAAAACTTTTTAATTCTGCCCACTCATTGCAGAATCCATTCAAAATTAAATAATTTTTAAAAAGCGAATATCAAAATTCTGACATTGTTCAATTAATAATCAACTTATTTCTGTAAAACGAATTAGTGCTTTTAAAAATGTTAAGTAGTAAAAAGGATCTATAAAGGTCTAATCTATTTTTTTTTTAAAATCATACCCGAAAAATCGTTAAAAGTGTTAAACAGTACTTAAGTAAAAAGGTAAGCAAAATTCACTAAAGTTTTTTTCTCTCTCTAAAATTCGAATTTCATACAAAAATTAGGTTATGAAAAAGTAACTATGTATTTTAATATATCATATTCCATTTAATTTAATTTAAGGCAAATCATTATAGAAATTTTAAAGTGTCAATTATTAATTTTTAAAACTTTATATATATATATATATAATATATATATATATATATTGCTTTATCAGTTCTCGACTACTGATAATTTAAGTTTTCTACTGTTCTTAGGTTTCTGTCAATAAATAAACAATTTTATTTTTGCAACGCTTTGAGAATCACGCACACAGATATATATGTGTATGTATGTATGTATGTATATATATATGTATATGTGTGTGTGTGTGTAGTTGTATGCGATATATTTTACGAATATAATCTATAAAAAATTTATTAAACTATTATCATATTTTATTTATTTTTTTAAAAATTTTGAAGAAGTTAATTTGAAATATGTGTTATTTTGATCACCGAGAAATTTATTATAGAAGCAGCAATGGCTCCTCATTTTCATCTCCTGGGTGGATAATAAATTTTCAAAGTAATACCGTGCTGAAAAAGCTAAACGGACTTTTTTTAATTTCGCACTATTCAAAAATATAATTTTTGATTAAAATTATATTTTTTTTCAATGATATACACCTTTTTTTGCTGGTTAACCTTTCTTTTTATTTTCTATCTTAAATAATTTCGATCTAAATACTACTTTTAATTCGTATAAATAGTTTAAAATTATTTCCATTGATAAACTAAAAGAAAAGATGCAATTATCTTTCATGTATCAATGGAGACGGGAGATTTTATGTCAATATATTGAAATTATAAATTAAATTATATTTAAAAAATAAAATAAAATGAGAACGTTTCCCATCTACTAAAACATTTTATTTATTCACACAATAATAAATTTATATCAGTTTAACGTCACGAAGTCAACTCCTTCATTTGCAAAAATGTGTAACAAACTAAAACAAATAATATATATTAAAATCAAGAATACAAAAATTTAAACATTTAAAAACAACAATGTTAAAATTTACATCTATATCTTTATATCACATTGAAATTCTGTTTCTTAATTTTTTAACATACCTTCCCTATTTAAACATTAATATAGGTCAAAAATTACTCATATCATTTCTTCTTTTGTTTTAAAAAAATCGTTAAATTAATTAGTCGCTGTATCTTTATTATAACTTACTAAATAATGTTTTATTGGTTAATTAATACAAATCATCTTTTTTAACCACGACAAGATTAAAGTAAACAAAGATTAAAATTTAGTATTTTTGCCCAACTGATTGAGCAAAAGCAAGGAAATATGTGATAAAGATAAGATATAACTATTAAAGTATAAAGTTGAAAAAATATGCAGTGACTAATTTTATTTTATGATTTTTTCTAAAACAAAAGAAGAAATAATTTGAATAATTTTAGACCTATATTAATTTCAAAATAAAGAAGGTAAATTAAAAAATGAAGAAATAGAATTTCAATGTGATATAAAGATATGAATGTAAGTTTTAAAATGGTTGATTTTAAATATTTAAATTGTTGAATTCTTGATTTTAATATATATTATTGTTTTTAGTTCGTAACACATTTTTTTTTTAAATAAAGCAGTTGACCTCGTAACGTTAAAGACTGATATGAATGTCTTATCGTGAGAATAAATGAAAAATTTGTGTAGAAGGAAAATGTTCTCATCTTAACATTATTTTATAAATTGAACTCTTCGTTTTAATAATTTAAATAATAAATTATTCAATGTCTTATATTACTGACAATTAATAATAGTCGGTTATACCCATGATGACGTGTCGTCATTATTCTTGCGGTAATTAAATCGTGTAATAATTATACATTACATTATGTACGTAATTTAATTTAGCTTAATTATTCCACGGTCGCTGTCAACATGATATCTAAATTTCATCACAAAACTTCTCTATTTACTCATTATTAAATATTCAGATCTCAGCAATCAGTCTTTTTTAAATCGTTTTTCTAAAATGGTAATGATATAAAAATCGGTCGATTTTTTTTTAGTTTTTATTATTTGAGAATCTTTATTCTTTTATGTTAGATCTACAATTATGAAACCAATAATTTTGGTTAAAATATTATAATAAATTATAATTATATATATATAAAGTTATAACATACTTAGTGTTGAATAAATTGTGAACTATTTGATGCTAATATTTGCATTATATGCCACACACGTTTTGATTTCTTTGTTTAAAAAAAAAAAAAAAGGTCATTATGCTTTCATAAACATAATTTATGGCATAATTCTAGTATTATTGAATTATTTATTACTTAATAATAATAGGATTTTCAAATATGTTATACCCTTTCTATTTTCTTATTTTATAATTTAATTGTCTAAATCTTGAATTCTATTTAATTTATTTTACAAAAAAAGTTTTTATTTTTAATTTATGACAATAATAACCCACGTTGTTGAAGGGCCTCGATGTTATTTAATTAATAAATTTGCGATATGGAGAACTTTTGATTTATTCTAATCTTGAATTTAAATATTTCTTGTTGTTTTTTTTCAATATTATATTCAGACAATTTTAAGTTATTTAAATAGTTTTTTTTTTTAATATTTAACAAATTAACATGATAAAATTTATCCTTTAGCAAAGTTTCCTGTTAATTAATTAACATCCTTTGTAGAATACCCTGCCCGTCACAAGGATGTCAATCAAGAAGCTGCAAATCCGTTCAAGCAAGTCAAAAGAGCCTGATGAGCATCCTCACAGAGTGACAGGGTTCAAATCCTCACGGAAGGAATAAGACCTGTGATTCCGCCTTTGGAATCCTATCAGAAATCCCCCAAATTAGTAAGTATAAATATATATTTTTGTTTTATTTTTAAATCATGCCTGTTGCTACGGATCACTGAGATTCAACCTTTATTGCAAGAAATATATTTTTTAATAAATTGAGATTCAATATTTTAGGAACTTTTCAGATAAGACGTTCTATAAACATAATTTTATATATATTTTTAAATTAATTTTATTTTAATTATGTCTTTAACAATTTCTAATAGGATACGCATGAATCAACATGTTATATTTTATTTTCGAGTAAATAAAATAATATTTTTTATTGAATGTTTTGGATAAATTTAGAATCATTGTGTATGCCGTGATTTTTTTTTTTTTTTTGTAATTATCAAGACATTTATTTCCATTTTTTTTTAAATTCATGTTTTAATTTTTGCGTGCATTTTTATATATATTTTATGTTGATAAGTAATCAAGGGGAGTCTAGATTTTTTAATAAAAATTTCTACTTACTTTCTTTCGCCGGACGCACTGCAGAGACTGCAAAGAGGATGAAATAAGCGGAAAATGTCCACATTGTCACAAAGCTAGCACATGTCACACTGTCACTGACTGTCACTGACGGAGACTGGCGGGAGACTGGGGGCGGCCGGCCGGCGCATGCACCCTATCCCGGACTCCCACCCCCCGGCGGCCGAATATCAAACACCCCTAATCCCATCCCTCAGTACTTAGTCCTCTCGAGTATGTGGCCTCTAAGCGCATTCTTTCCCTTATCATATATTCTCCAAGGATAATTAAATAATTTTTTTTTTTTTTTTTTTAGCGGTATGGTCTAGTGAATAGAGCGCTAGTCTACTGTTCTCCGAGTCTACTGTTAATTCAGCCTGGGGGCGACCCTATGGTATGGAGACCTTCCTAGGACAGACCCAGCATCTCTAAGGTGGGTACCCAAATTGGGGGAAAAATCTAGCGGCTGAGCGTGATCAAGGCCTAATCACCTCATTGCACTGCCGTTGGCCTAACAGTACGAAACAGTACGCTATATGTACTGAGCCCAAGACCCTTCATGGGTTGTAGAGGTACAGGTTTATTGTATATTTATTCTTTTTTTTTCTAGTTCATTGTTGATTGGTTTTTCATGTATTTATATTCTTTGTATTTTCATTACTTTCACTCACCTATATGTGAAATACATAATAACGGAAAGTATTGCGATCGTGAAAATTTTCGAATTCCAGTTTTCAACGGGAACACACGTTTTAGGGTCCCCTGAGTCCAAATGTAAGTCCAAATGTAAGTCCCGCAAAAAGGTGTGTGTGTGGTAACTCCCGTGCGTAAACGAAAAGTACTGTGAAACTGAAATTTACTATTTAAGAAAACTATACGCCCGAGATGTTAAAAACCTTTTTCATCAAAATCAGCTAACCCGAAGAGCAACTTTATACCTTGCATTTTGCCCTTTTTTATTATTTTCTCAAAAACAGCACTAACGATTTTGATTAACACTTTGACGACCACGCGTGTTTGGCACACCTTCTCTTGTGGACCATAGCGGGCGTATGAGTCCGCTGCAGCGGTTCCAACTGGGACCGACCAAAACTGGCTATTTTGGTTCAATGGCCCAAAACATTATTATCAGCTATTTGTGTTTTATTTCACCCGAAAAACACATAGAATTAAAAAAAATGTGATAAAAGTTACTTTAAGTTAAATGAAACCATTAATAAATGAAGCGGGCGCATACGCCCGCTGCGGTCCCACGGGGAAGTTACTAGAGGGCGTGCGTGTCCTCTGAAGAATAAAAGAGATGTCCGTATGCTCTCTACTGAACACACAGATGAAATGACTGAAGTCGTGACTCGAAGTGGAAGAACCATTACAAAACCAAGGATGGTTTTCGATTATAACAGTGGAAAATCGTCAATCGATACCTCAGACCAAATGTCGTCTTATTCCACAAGCTTACGACGAACCCGTTAGTGGTATCACAAAATTGCAATTGATCTTATTTTTGGGGCCTCTCTACTAAATACATTAGTTATTCATAACAGCTTTAGGCGAAAAATTTTATAGAACATTACAAATTTTAAAGAAGAGGTTCTAAGGGCGCTTCTTGAAAAAGATCCTCTTAGTGACTCCGCTCCTTCAGCTAGTTGACGATCTCTTCAGTCGCACAGATTTGATAAAAAAACTAGGGCTCTTTCATAAAGTTAGAATATACTGTAAGGAGTGCTATATAAAATTTTAGGAAGCAAAAAGTACAAAAAATAAAGTGAAAAAGTTGTTACATATTATAATTTTTTTAAAAGTTATTTTGTTCAAGTACGTATATTAGAGTAATTCATAGGAAAGACGCCAGATGACTGATTTGTACATTATTCAATATAATCATTTGCTTTGATTAATTGTTTAAAAATAATTTAATAACTTTTTTTTTGTTTTAACATCGAGAATAGCCACTGGTATCTATATTTACAATATCATAAAAAACTGAGAAAAAAAAGTACAACCCAAGTTCATTAAAATGTTTCTAGGACCCAACACGGTCGGTTATCAAGAGAAAATCAATTATCAAGAGGGCGTCTGGTCCTTTGGGCTAAAGTTTATGGATGAGGAAAACCGATTGTGTAGCGGGCGTATACGCCCGCTGGAGGCTGGTAGTGATAGCGGGGGAGCGGGCGTATACGCCCGCTGTGGTCCCTCTCGCCCCGCACATGAACCAGGGAGCAGGCCAGGGGTAGACTAAGCCAGCGGGCGTATACGCCCGCTCTGGTCGTCAAAGTGTTAAACTCCCTATATCAATGTGAAATTTAATGGGCTTTAACATCACGTAGATTGGATTCTGATTGAAATAGTCTGACATAGCTTAAATGCCGATATTTTAAATTTTCTTTCTCTAAAGTACCTATAATTTTATAGTTTTTATGAAATTGGCCATATCATCTGATTAGCATTGCTAAAAAACAGGTAAATATATAAGTTGAACGAATTCGATATCCAGCTAAAGGAAATAACTTAAAAAATATATTTTAATGCAATTTTTCGTTTTTGAACTTAAGAACAGTAATATACATGCATAATATATATACTACATTTACATACATTTTTATACATACTATATTAAAAGTTAACGGAGAGTGATGAAAAGCCGATATAACAAACTGATTGTCGTAGTTAATTGCATAATAGATTATTTAATAACACGCATGTTTCCTTTAAAATCCAATGTAAATAATTCTTTAATTAATTATTTTCTTTTCTAAATTTGTTAGAAAATTCTTAAATTGATATAAATGACGCAGGTGTTGAGCGCACTAGATTTTTTACACAGTAATGATTAATGTGTGCTGGGTAGAGGTACAGTTTTTTATTTAAGTTTTAATATTGATCGAAAATAAGAAACGTTGAGATCATACGGTGGTCCCGTGCTGAAATAATTATCAACTGTCCAGTGTTACACATTCTTCAAGATGGTTTACTTATCAGTCCTTTTAAATAATATACTATTTTAATATCAAGTACTGCTACTCTTATTTATACATATAAATATTATTATTATTATAATTTAATAAAAAATCGGGTGCGGACAACACAGGACTCTCGGTTAATAAAATCAATTTAGGAGCTTTTAAATACACCTAGAGATGAAAAAAGCAGAAATAATTACATTAAGTTTCGACAGAAACATATGTATTAATTAATAATCAACAATCAGTTTCCTTAAATATTCTATTATGATATTATCGAAGATAATCAGTTATTTTTAACGGATTTTCATCACTCTCCATTACCTGTTACAACTTGTGTATAAGATTAAATGTTTATAAATAAATTAAAATAAATTAAATAAAAGATAAAATTTACTGTAATGTTTAAAATAACAAAATTACATTAGAAAATATTTAAATAAAGGAGGTGAGTTATACCAATTAAAGTAATTTATTTTTATTAAATAAAAAAAATATAAGACTACAAATTGCGTTCATTAATTTACAACAAAGAATTAGGCTTTCTATTACCTTAGACAACTTTCTTTGTTAAATAACATGTTATTCTAGAATATTTAGCTTTCAACAATATACAATAAATTTAAATATGTATATTCTCTATTCTTATTAGGGAAAAAAAAATTAATCTGAAACAATATTTATCCTTTAATGAATTGTATATTTTATGTGTATATATTCTTGTTAATACCAACGAGGGACAGTTAACTATTTTAAACAACACTAATAGTGCACAAAAAAAACAACTGAATTTTCGCCATTTAAACTCTTTCAGGATATTTCAAGAAAGAAAAAATATACAGGATATTAAAGCCCATTTAGTTATACGTTTGTATAACGTTTTTAATCAAAATAATCGTTAGTACCTTTTCCGAGTAAATAGGTAAAATGATAATATAAATTGGCACTTCCGGCTACCTGATTTTTTTTTAGTTTTTACAAAAGCATTGAAACGAAAAAAAAATCATATTTATTTAAACATAATTAATCTCAGTTCTGTTAAAAACCTCACTGTATTGACAGAAAAAATAAGGGTGATGAGAGAAAATAATTATTATCATTTTTAAACCTTAAATAATAATTCAAAACATTTTAATATATAATTTAATATTCTTTTTAGGGAAAAAATTATATTTTATAACAAAACTAGAAATTTATCGAAAAAAAACTTTCGTTATATCCATATTATGAAAAAACCTTTTTTTTTAAATATAGAAACTCTATGTAATAAAAATTTATATATTTTTTATAAAATCTTTAACAGAGTGGCTTTATACAAAAATATTTAATTTTGAAATGTTTTTATGAATAAGAAAAGCTAAAATTTCTAGGATACACTAGAAGTAATATATTTATAATATATTCATTTATAGTTCTTAGTATCATATATATAGATAGAGAAGATGGTAATAGTGATTACAGACTTTATTCACACAGTGTTAACATAAACGAATAAAAAAGATATGCTATTAAAAAAATAAAAATAATAATAAAATTAGTAAAAAAAAATAAACATCTTAAACACAAGCATACCCCAAGTAACAATAACTAATAATATAATATTAATAACTAATATTATGTTTAATCGCCCGTAAAATGAACATAGGATCGGTAGAACCTCCTTGTGCTTGATTATCTTCTGTAAAGTTAGTAACCAAATATACATTTTTTTTTAAATTATTTAAATTTTTGTAAAGTGAAATAATTCAAAATATTTATATCTGATACTGAATTTAACATTGTTTTTTATCACCTGATATAATTAATTAAGCAAATAATTTTAATTAATTACTACAATATTAAAATAAAACGTTTTTTAATAAGATGATAAAATGATCATATTCAATCAACAAAATAAAATAAATATATAATAGACTTTAAGATTACAGTTGAAAAAATCAGTATTCTACAAGGGCTTTGACGGATTTTTAATTTCGCTATTATTGAAATATTTAAAATTATCTGGTACAGAATTTAAAATGTTTTATTGCACCATTTTATATATCCTAATCAATGAAAAATTTAGATCTATCACTTTCATCAATAAAATGCAAAAAAAAAAAAAAAAAACTATATAAGATAAATAAATATATTAAAAGAATTATAAAATGTTGAGATGAAAGGTAATAATGACACTGATCTGACTGTGGCGCCTTTTAATTTCGCTCTTAGCAACGTTGCCAGATCTAGCACATATATTAACACAATAAGTTCAACTTAGCTTTAGATAAATTTATTGGAATCAATATATTTTTTCCAAATATATAACTAATTAATATATGAACATACAAAAAATATAATTTTTATATTTAAATTTATAAACTTTTGAAGGATTTAAGATAATAGTGTTTAGCTCGGTCTTTGTTGGTTCTTAATTTCGCTATTGCAATGATGTCAGATAAATGCTTTTATATTTAAAAATTAGATCAACATATTTTTAAATCAATATTTTAAATTGATAATATATATATATATATATATATTTCCAAATATATAAGATAATACATAGTTATAATAGGGTTTGAGATGATAATTAATATATTATTGGAATTCATACTTGGAATTGTTCAAATATTTAATTTTAAAGTGTAAAATTTTGAATACATATCCGAATATTTCTGTAACCAAATTTCAGAATAAGATACAAAAAGAAATAGGAATATATCAGCCTACATACACTCGAACATCTAATATTAATTATTTACTTAATAATTTAACTTATTTAATATTCAATAAGTCTGATAAATATATTTATTGATATGAAAAAGATATATTATTGATACATAAGGAGATAATAGTAAAGATGATGTTACAATTTCATAGTCTACATATTATATTAAAGTTATTATTTTTTAATTGGCTTTTTCCTTGTTGTATAACTAAAAGGGAATAATTAAATGCAGATTAGATTATAGAATATTATATTATTCATACTATAAATAAATTTATTATGTTTCGAAGAATATTCATTCAAATTTTTTTCAGTTATTTAGGAAATAATGTCAAAAATTATGTTGAGGTACACTTCTAAACAAAAAAACAATAATGTCATGTATAACATGAAATTCTTACCTTCAAGTTAAAAGATCCAATATGGCCTCCTTTTTTAAGTTCACCACTTCTTTCTTGTTTTTTAAAACTCGCACACGTATTTTGAAACGAAGATAAATAATTAAACGATAAAGCCATTAAAAACTTAAATAAATCATTATTTTCACATTTAAAACACATTGTGCACACATTCATGATAACTTTAACCACTCGACACGGACCCGAACCGAACAAGAGTGAAGATGAGGAGACACTTGTGGTTAGGGATGCTATTTTGACTAAAGAATAGGCTGAGAGAGACCACCGAGTCCAAAACAGTGATTCGAATAATATTCATTCTTAGTTATCGCCATTACAGTGATATTTGATTTTGTTCCATAGTTATTTATTAAAATTACTATTAATTAATAATATTTATATACGGTTTAAAAAGTATTTTTTATTTGTTAATTTTAGAGAAAATGCATATTCATACCTCATTAATAAAATCAAATTTATAATAAATAATTTTCAATTAGTTATTTTTTCATATTATTTATGTTTATGCATATATATATATATATATATATATATATATATATATATATATATACTCGTATGATTTGATTTAAAAAAAAAATTATGACCTAACCGTACTCAACACCATTTCTCAACTAATTAATTAGGTAACTAATAAATTATTTTTCTTTCATATTATTTATGTTTATGTAATATATATATATATATATATATATATATATATATATATATATTATTTATTTATTTATTATTAAAAAAACTAAAATTAAAAATTAAGAACATAATATGGTGGTGATACCTTAATAGTAGTAACACAAATCTAGCAACACAGATATAAACTAAACACTGTCAGATAATTGTTTATATATTCTTATTTAAAAATAAAAATAAATTGAATTCATGTAAAAAAGATAAAGAATAATTAACATTTTAACAACCTATTTTTGTAATAACGGACAGAGTGTAGACCTAACCGCACGGACACCAGTTCACAACTAAATGAAGGGAAGGGAGAAAAAAGAGAGACAGACATACCTCAAAATGTAAACATTCTATAATTTGATTTAATTAGGAGGTTGTTGGCTATGAGGATATTGAGTGAGCAGGCATGTAAACATCCTAATTAGATCTCTCTTCTCTTTTAGAATATTGCTTTTAATAATTTGAATTCATATTAAACAAAGCAGCATCCAATCTTATCATCATTTTTTTCTACACAAAAAAAAAAAAAAACCTAGTACGCGTACAAAACTCTCACTCACTTGTTTAAATCAAGTTTTAAATAAATAAATATCAATTTTAAAATATAATCATTTTTAAATAACTAAATAAATACCTATCTCTTAATATACTTCTGATTATTACTACACTTATTCCACAAAGGTTTAAAACTCCCTATCTACTCCAAAAAATCAGTTATAGAACCATTATCAGTCCTATTTGGACCTATCACATTGAGCCATGGAGGGGGGCGGGGTCGCTAAACCATTTTCCTTTCGCATCCAAAATCCTTCTAAAATCTTTCTTTTTTTTTTTTAATTTATTTATTTAACGTCACTTTATGCTACTGTGGCTAATCGGACGATATTACTGTGGGAGTCCTGGAAGTTTTACCTATCCAGGTTCTATTAGGATAGGGATTTTTAATGAGAACCTGACATCACACAGGCTCGGGACCACCTTTTAACGTTCACTCCGAAGAACGGCATAACCAAGGATTTTTTACTCCTATTTTCTCTTTAAATTTCTTTATTTCCAGATCGGCTACTTGAGCCATACATGTTTTTTTTTTTTTTAACATAAATGAATAATTATTACAACTCGTAACAATGGAAAAAGTGGGGTATAGCCTCGTACAAAAGACACCTCTAACGATTATAAATTTATAATTATTTATAAGAATTAAATAACAAAAAACAATTTGATAACATAACGAACAATTATAATAGAAACTAAAGAAAGAAAGAGAAGTAATGAATGTACAAAATTAATACTAGGTTTGCAAGAATATAAATTATAAATTTAAGTTCGATTTTAGTCTAAAAAAATAAATAAAAAATGAATAAATAAAATAAAATAAAAAATCCTAAGGACCACCTGCGGATTTGAACCCGTGACCTTTGGCATAGGAGGCTGTTATCCTAGCCACCAAGCTACAAGTGATCCCCTTACAAGAGCTCTGAAAAATCTTTAATGTTCCTTACTTCCTTACTAATAAAGTCATCCATAAAGCATTAAATTTTCCATTAGTAAAAGGCTTAGTTCGAATGAGATATTTTTAGATACTTTTCCGTGCTCACACTAACCCGTTAATTCTTCACTCCCTACCTTAAATTTGAAGTGCTAAAATGGTTAATCTCTTCAAAGGACTATCGTGTGTTTTAACCATATATTAACATCATGTACTTGTTCTATTGAATCAATACAGTTGTAAATTTATTTTAATAAATATTTAAAAGAAATAGTAAAAAAAAAAAACTTTATTTACATCTTTACAAATTGACAAAATATTTATACATGATTTCGGATGAGACATCCTTACAATCAGCAAATGTTTGGTTCATTTTGTAGTTATAATCTAATTACCTAATCTATAATATGCGGTAAAATTAAATTGTGATTATATATGGTTGTAGAAAAAATTATACAACAACCTACAAATAAAACGGATAACATAATGGATAATATAAAATTATAAATTAAAACAAACTAGCTTAAGTTAGCAACACATGTTTAGTTCTTTTATGAGTGTAGCGTTTTAGAGATGTTTTATTATAGTTACCGATTTCCTTTATTAATGGATTTTTGGAGACTGGTGTTTTATTGAAGTAAGAAGCTGTTTGAGTGTGGACAAAATGTTTAATTGTTGGAAGCTGCAAGTCCTGGAGCATAGATGATATTTTAGTGTAGCGGGGGTAATTATTAATAATCCGCATTGATAGGTTTTGAATTCTTCCAAGTTTTTGGTAGTTAGTCAAGCAGGTTGAGCTCCAGACTGGCGAGGCGTATGTAATTAACGGGCGAATAACTGATTTGTATATTATTAATTTGTTATAAGAGCTCAAATGGGATTTTTTGTTGAAGTATGGGAAAATTTTAAATATTAATTTGTTGGCTTTATCGATTTTTCTATTGATATGATCTGTGAAAGTAAGAGATTTGTCTAATGTTGGTGGGATTAATTTTCAATTTCCATTTTATGCAATATTTGTGAAATTTTTCAAAATATTGTTGAAGGCGATTCACTATTGTATCAATGCGATATGATGAGGTATATAATGCTGTATCATCAGCGTATAATGACCTCGTCACAAATGGATGGGCTGGTAGATCAGAAATTAACAAATTAAATAGGATTGGAGATAGGCAAGAGCCTTGAGGAAGACCCGCTGAGATGGGGAGTGAATATTTTAAACAATTCGGTAGGAAGCATATGTTTTAAAATAAATAATAAAACAACATACACATTACTCAAGTACAATAATCATTTATGTTTAGGCACTATTCATCACTTCCTTCCATTACTTTGTATATAAGAAAGAAAAAAATGAAATCTTAGCTCTCCAACGATATATCATACATATACATTGCGGGATCACTTGTAGCTGGTTGGCTAGCGTAACAGCCTCCCATGCTAAAGGTCAGGGGTTCAAACCCGCAGGTGGTCCTAGGATTTTTTAATGGGAGTAAAAAATCCTTAGTTACGCCGTCCTTCGGAGGGGACGTTAAAAGGTGGTCCCGAGCCTGTGCGATGTCAGGTACTCGTTAAAGATCCCTATCCTAATAAAACCTGGACAGGCAAAATTTAGGACTCCCACTGTAGCATCGTCCGATTAGCCACAGTAGCATAAAGTGACGTTAATTAAACAAACAAATAAACATATACATTGTTATTCTCATGTTTAGGGGGAAACAAAAATTACCCAAAATAAATATTTTAGCTCTTTCCTCTTTAAGTTGGTTATTAAATTCGTCCAACTTGTATATTTATCCGTTTTTATCAATAATAATAAGATGATATGGCTAATTTTCTGGAATCCACGAAATACAAGGTACTTTAGAAGAAGACGATTCAAAAACTCCCCATTTGAGACCTTTCAGACTAATTCAATCACAAATAAACCTATATGATATTGAAGCCTATTAAACTTTATGTCGATATAGCAAGCCTAATCAAAATCGTATAAGTCGTTTTCGAGAAAATAGTAAAATGTTGCCAAATGCATAGTATAATGTTGGTTATTTTGGTGAAAAAGTTTCTGTAACATCTCTGGCATATACACTTATAAAATATGAAATTTCAGTTGTATACAACTTGTTTTTGAGCTTGACTTACCACATACACACACATACACACATACACAGACCTTTTTTCGGAACTTGGTTATTTAGGCATCAAAAATGTTAACAATTACAACCCTTACACGTATTGTACACTTTATATACCCTTAAGAAAAGTAAAATGTGATGAAAAACAATGTTTTCGCTGTTTATCAAAACCATTGTTGTTCTATATTATGATGTTAAATTTGAATATATTTATAAAGCCTGTCAATTCTATTATCGTTTCTGACTAAGAAAATTTATATATTTTTTGGCTCGATTTTTACTTTCACTTACTACAAGTATATAGTAAGGGAAAGTATTGCGATCGTGAACATTTTCGAATTCCAGTTTTCAACGGAAATACACGATTTAGGGTCCCCTGAGTCTAAATGACCAAGTCCCGCAAAAAGGTGTGTGCGCTATTTCCCGGGCGAAAACTATAAGTGCTATGGAACTGAAATTTCATATTTAAGATAAATATATGGCAGAGTCGTTACAAAACCTTTTTCATTAAAATGAGCTTACCAGAAGAGCCACTTTATACTTTGTTATGATTTTCTCAAAAACGGTTCCGACGATTTTGATTAAACTCACTATATCAATGTAAAATTTAATAGGCTTTAACACCATCTAGGCTTCATTCTAATTAAAATAGTCTGACAGGGCTTAAATGCCGATATATTAAATTTTCTTCCTCTAAAGTACTTTTAATTTTGTAGATTCTATAAAAATAACCATATTATCTTGTTAGCATTGATAAATAACAGCTAAATGTGTAAGTTGAGCAAATTTTAAAAACAACTGAAGGAGAAAACTAAAACAATATTTTTTTAATGATTTTTTTTGTTTTTGAACATAGGAACAGTAATAATATATAGGTATGATTTACCGTTGGAACGCTAAAGATTTTAGTAAAAATATTTTCTGATACACACGTTTGTAAAAGTTGATAAAGAGTGATGAAAAACACGTAAAACTAATTGATCATTTTAGATAATAATATAATAGATTTGACAGCTGTTCGGGACTCTTATAATGAAGACACGCTTGAGGTCAGTCTCAAAGTTTTTATGATTTACAAGTGCTTATTATGCTGTTATGGACTTTATTTTGTGTGATTTAGTCAATCCAAGTGAGTGTGTTTTATTGTTCAATAGAAAATTGAGATATCCAAAAGAAGTAAAGCGGTTACTCATCACCAATAGCCGCCCAGAGCTTTTGACTTTGTATCGATATATCAGCCCCTGAAATGTCTCTTCTTTCTTTATATTCTATGTCACAAAAAATTCAGAAAAAAATAGGAACAGAAAATAGCACAAAAAGTAATGCATTGCAAGTCCCACTTAACCTCAACCCTACAGAAAAATCCACCAGTTATGCAAATGCCACCTCCACCGACTGTTTTTCTAAACGAGAAAATGCAATAGTTTTACAAACATTTCCCGGTATAAAGCAAAAAGAGTATGTTTTCAAAATCGCAGCCCTAATAGACCCAAAATTCATTTGTTATGCTTCTATAATTTCAAACTCTCGATTTTGCATTAATTTTAATAGCAAAGATGCAGTAGACCGCTTTTTGAACAATCATAAGTCGATTCTTATAGATAACAAACAATTTTTTATAAAAAGATAAATTAATCCGGCTAAGCGCATAATTATCTCAAATGCTTGTCCTTCGATTCTTCATGAGACAATAGAAAACGAACTTAAAAGGTAAGGCCTCAGATTAGCCTCCCCCATGCACTTCCTCAGGGCCGGATACCAAGACCCACGGCTGCCACATATACTTAGTTTTCGACGGCGTCTACATCCCTCCTGAGGACCTCAGTAAGCTGCCATCATCGCTACTAATAGAGCAAGACAATGTTTGTTACCGAATTTTTCTTGCTGAAGATATGTTCGCGATTACTCGAATTAAAAATAATAATATTTATTTTGATTTAAATTTAATTAGATTGAGCGTTGGATACGGCACAGATGTTTTATTCGACAGTCTTTTGTTTTTTGCTATAGCGTCAGTGTGAATTGAGATTCTGTCCCGATTGCATGTTTTTGTAGTCCGTGACGATATTTGTGGTGACATTCGGTACAATATTAAGTCAAGAATTTAGGATTAATGAAATTCAATGTGAGTTAGATAAAAATTTTACATCGGAGTTCGACGATGTATTGATAGATATGGTAGGATTGGTTAGGTTAGTCGCTGCGAGGGAATTGACTAAATCGACGGTAGGTCCTAGTGAATCGAGGGGCGGAAAAATGAATGCTGAGCCGGAAAGGAAAGTACAACTCCCTAGAATTGATATTCCTACTTTTAGTGGGCGTGCGGATGAGTGGCCAGTGTTTTATGAATTGTTTAAAACATTAGTTCACGAAAACGAGGGCTTATCTGAGCTAGAAAAATTACAATATTTAGTTTCAAAATTGAACGGTCCAGCCGCTAGCATTTGTAAAACACTAAAACCAATAGCCAGCAATTATAGGGTAATATGGAAGAATCTTTTTGATCGTTATAATGATGATCGAAGCTTAGTTGATAGTTAAATAGATCAAATTTTTGGATTTAAACTGCTCAAATCAGAGAGTCGAGAAGGTTTGACGATGGTTTTAGATAAATTTTGTGCTTCGATCGGAGCGCTGAAGCAATTAGATTCTATTAATTCTCTTGAGGATTATATTTTTTTGTATATGAGTCTAAGGGTTCTTGATCCGGTTACACGAAGAGAATTTGAGGCCGCTCATAGAAATAAAAATATTCCCGAATACTCTGATTTGGTTAAATTTTTAGAAAAACAAATTAAGACAATACCTCTATCAGAAACTTTCCAGCATCCAAAGCGTAATATACGCACTACTCATTCATTTGTTACAAAATCTGTAACTCCAGACCCCATTCCAGGATCTTGCTGTGAATTTTGTTCCGAGGGTTCGCATACAATTCCAGATTGTGCAAAGTTCTCAAAATTGTCCCCTTGGAATCGCTATAGGCATATTAAGAATAAGAGACTTTGTCAAAAATGTTTTTCTCAGAGCCATAGGTCAAAAGAGTGTAGCATAATTAAAAGTTGTTCGAAATGCGATCTACCTCATCGTACTCTCTTGCATTTCGAATTTCAACGCAACAATGCCGATTTAAACGAGGTGAATCCCCCTAAAGACCGAACATCGGATCCGAGTACAAGTCTTTGTTCATTGTATAAAGATAAACATCTTCCTCCCTTACAAAATACAATGCTTCTAGCAACGGTAGTAGGAAACGTCCGAGATAGTTCGGGGCAATTACAAAGGGTACGAATGTTGATAGATTCAGGAAGTCAGTCCCACTTCATTACTTGGAGCGCGTGTCGCCGATTGGGGCTCTCTATTGAAAAAATAAAATCCTCTATTTCGGGGTTTGGAGGCTTATCGAAACCGGTTGGGGGCAAAACAATGTTTGTATTGTCATCAATAAGAAATCCTGATGTTATGTATGACATTGATTCGTTCGTTGTTGACAAAATTGTTGATAGAATGCCGTTAACCCCGATAGATAGGGCTCAAATGGATCATTTTAAAAATTTAGAGCTAGCAGATCCAAATTTTGACACTCCTGGTGCCATTGATGGAATTATTGGTTAGGAGCTTTGTCCATATTTTCTGGGAGGGCGTCAAGTTCGGGGTTCCTCTGATCAACCGATACCAATACAAAGCCCGTTTGGATTTGTATTGATGGGAAAAGCGCCAATCATTCAGAGCGTAGAACCTAAGGTATCACTCTGTAGTACTGTCGAAACGCCGATAGAAAATTTATTAAAATCCTTTTGGGAAATAGAGGAAGTTCCTACTCCTCCAACACCAATCTTAAGTCCTCAATATGCTAAGTGTGAGGAGATATTTTCCTCTACTCTAAGGACGCTTAAATGTGGAAGGTATATTGTGCGTTTACCTTTCCATGAAGATCCTTCTGGTTTAAGGTCATCCCTTGCAGTTGCCAAAAGGTGCATCATAGCCTTAGAAAAACGCTTTAGTCGTTCACAAGAATTTAGGAAAACGTATAAGGATGGTATCCTAGATTATTTAAATCAGGATCATGCATCATTAGTTTCTAATGCAGATTTAAATCCTGAAGGATATTATATCCCACACCGAGGAATATTCAAACCTCTAAGTTTGACCACTCCGTTGAGAATTGTTTTCAATGATAGTTCAAAAACAACTTTCGGAAAATCATTGAATGACATTTTATTTGTCGGACCGAAGTTGCAAATCGATATAATGTGTTTATTCATAAATTTTAGAATTTTTGAAGTTGCTCTTACTGCAGATATCAAGCAGATGTATAGAAAAAGGTGGGTAACTCCTGAACATAGGAAATTTCAGAGATTTCTATGGAAATTTTCTCCCGATGAGCCCTTTCAAGTTTATGAACTCAGTTGTATAGTTTTCGAGATGTCATCCTCTCCCTTCTTAGCTCTGCATACGGTACATCTGCTTGTCGAGGACGAGAAAGGAAGTTTCCCGGAGGTCGCAAATTTGATACTCCGTGATATGTATATTGATGACTTGGTCACCTCACTCCCTTCGGTGCAGGAGGCTTTAGATATCAGTCGAAAGGCTCGTGATATGTTTCAGAGGGGTGGTTTTGAATTAACTAAGTGGGGTTCTAACCTAATTGAATTTCCTTCCTCAAAGTCCAACGTAGAGCCGCGAGAAATGCGTGAAAACCTTTCAGAGAAAAATCCTTCGTCAGTTCTGGGTTTACGATGGGTTCCAAAGAGCGATTTCTTGCAATTCAAAATAGATATTGAATTTAAGAGAGGCACAAAGCGCAACATTTTGTCCACTGTCACCCGGATTTTCAATCCGATGGGACTGCTAGATCCAGTTATGCTTTATACGGTTTTTATAAAATGGCTTTGGAAGGAAGGAGTAGATTGGGAATAGCCACCGTTAGACTCAGTTGCTAAACAATGGCAACAGTTTCAGTCGGAATTTACTAGTTTGGGTGATGTGAGAATTCCACGGCATATAGGATTTTACCCTGAAGCAAAAATAACTTTAATATGGTTTTCAGATGCTTCGATGGTGGGTTATGGATTGGTGCTATATGCTAAGGTCGAGCAAGTTGGTTATGAACCTAAAGTCAGTCTGATCAGTGGAAAATTGATAGTAGCTCCTACAAAAATATTGTCTATTCCTAGACTAGAATTAAATGCCGTATTACTTGTAACCAACTTAGTGAACACGGTTACCAAGACGTTGACTCATCGTATACCCGTCGATCGTACGATATATTTTACCTACTCAGAAATAGTTCTTTGCTAGATCCGTGCTTCTTCAGACAGGTGGCAAACTTTAGTGGCCAATAGGATAGTCAAAATCCAGGAAACAACACCCAATGGTTCGTGGTTTCCTGTCGATGGAAAGGAAAATCCGGTCGATGGTGTTGTCTGTGTGAGCATAGTTCGGACTTCGTCCGGAAAATATAAACGGCCGGGCTTGAAACTATTTCCCCTACCATCTCAGTAGGTCCCGGCTCAGTAGTCGTTGTATATATGGTAAATACGTTTGGATTGTATTTTTTTTTATTTGGTTTGTTTAAAAAATAGTTCTAGTTAGGTTATAGTTAAAAAAAAAAAAATGTTTTGAATACTTTATTTGATTTTGCTGAAGGTAGGAACCTTCAGGGGCGGGTGTGTGTTCGCGATTACTCGAATTAAAAATAATAATATTTATTTTGATTTAAATTTAATTAGATTGAGCGTTGGATACGGCGCAGATGTTTTATTCGACAGTCTTTTGTTTTTTGCTATAGCGTCAGTGTGAATTGAGATTCTGTCCCGATTGCATGTTTTTGTAGTCCGTGACGATATTTGTGGTGACATTCGGTACCCGCTCACGATAGAGGCACTCAATTTCAAGAATTTAGGTTCTCCTAAGTTTTACAAGATAAAATCTAGGAGCAGCTGGAGGAGACTGCCGAGCCTGAGCGGGCCCGTTCGAGAAGACACAAGAAGGCGATTAGGTAAGCTGCTGTCTATCTTAAATTTACTTGTAAAACGACTTGGAGATCCCTTATTCTGGGCATAATCTAAATTTAAAGTTTTTTTTATTTTTTATCATACAGTCCACAACCAGAAAATTTTAATTGGTACAATTAATACCAAGATATTTTAACCTGTTTTATATGTAAAAAACCTGGTCACGTATCTACTGATTGCCCTGAGAGTGAAAATAACAATAATATTCAAAAACATCGAAGTAGTGGAAATAGATTCAATAATTTAAGTCCCAACCTAAACAATAATAGTAAACCAATAAATGCCAGCCATTCCCTATTAGATACACCTAACCATACGATCCCCAATAGTGTAACAGTACAGTCAACCCTAACCGGTTGCCATGACAACACTTCAACAACCATAGCCGGGATCAAAGAAGACAAACCGAAGCAAGGCCATCCAGGTAACCATGGCAACTCAATTTATAGCAAAAATACTGAAAATAAACGCTTCAAAGATGTGGTTTTAAATGTGGACAACAATTTAATATTAATACCGACGTCTGTTTCAGGCGTCTAACGATGTCCTAAGTCATCCAACTTCCTCTATACCCACTATGGAGCTTAACTTAACAATAGAATCCCAAGAAGAAGGTGAAAACATAATAATTTTCGAAGATTTTCCTCCAATGACAGCTACCCAATCTGTTCATAAATAAAAAAAAGATACTCATTATATTGTAAATCTTGAGGAAGCCCGACAGTCAATAGAGAAAATTCAAAAGCACCCTATCTCGTTTAATGATATGACAAAATTTATCGAAATTTTCTCGAATACTAATAATTTGGGTGAATTAGTTAAAGAATTCACAAGCGATATAAAAGGTCTAAAGAATATGTTAGTTGATGCAAAAAAATGTCTTACAGATCGTCGTTCCAAATCAATTATCATGAAGCTGCCCTAACAAATGTGTGACTTAAAAGAAACCGTAATACACCCGGACTATAGTGAACACTAATTTGTAAAATCAGGAAACATACAGAAAAACTAGAATAACATCTTATATGAAATATGAGTGCTGTGGAATTTGTGTTTTTTTTATATTTTATATGAGATATAGAACAACAATTGTGTTCAATTATTAACCTTTGTAGTGTAGTGTAGTTGTGAAACCAAATATTTATATAGTATGCCAATGACCCAATAAGGGTAGATGCATTTATATAAATAAATAATAGATTTGTTAATAAAACACGTGTTTCTATAGAAATTATATTTTATTAATTCTTTAATGGTTTCACTCATTTTTATCTCTTCCTGTACTTGAAAATTCTTTAATCGATTTTAAAAACGGAGGTAAATGAAAGTCGTGAAAGTTGCCCGCACCAGATTTTTTTTATTTAAGTGAATTGATCTTAAAACTTTTGCTTATTATCAGTTTATGGATAACATTGTTTATAGTATTTTTTTTAAATTACTTCCCTAAACATTAAATTCGTTCATTAATCCTTGTCAACGATCATCCTATTTATATTACTTCGTAATTTATAAATTGCATGAAAATTTTCTCATACATTTTTATTTTAAACTATAGCATCTTAGTATTTCTAGTGAATCCTTCTTAAATATTAAGCATCAATGAAGTCAATCAACGTCAAACGAGGTAAAGGCTTGTCATTTAGAATTTAATCATAATTACGATTCAATAATGATTAATTACAAATTAAATAATTATAATTGAAGTTATATAGGAGATGAATATAGTATTGAACTACGTCAGATTTTGAACGCAGTAAAGAGATCTCCCTCACCCCGCTATGAATAGTACACGCAACTTAGGCACATCCACATCCGATCCTAAAACTAAAAATACAACACTATAATAATAATAATAGGCTTACCGAACCCGAAGGTTCGATACCGATACCACCAAACTTCGCCTGCACAGATTCGTCTAATGTTCGCCGGTCAAGCCCAAGCCCCAGAGATCAGCGTTAATGCAACCCTCCCATCGACGCTTCAGTCTACCTTTCGGACGCCTACCAGTCGGATCAGCGAATACCAACTTTCTCGGAATCCGATCCTCACCTAGCCCAACAACTTTACGCGCCTATTTGAGGCCCCGCCGTGCTATCAACTCAATTATATTTACAGGGTACAAACTCCGCAATTCCGCATTGTGCAACCTTCTAAACTCCCCTGTGGCCTCATCTCTCTTCGGACCAAATATTTTACGTAGTACCTTACTTTCGAAAACGTTAAGCCGTTGTTCATCCTTTGAAGTAAGCGGCCACGTTTCACATCCGTAAAGAACCGTCAGAAGAATAATAGTTTAATAAATTCTAACCTTTAAGTTTTTAGACAGAAACCGCGAGCTAAGTAATTTAGCAACTGAATAATAACACGCATTTCCCACCTTTAACCGGGACTTTATTTCTTCCTGGATTTAATTTTTCCTTGTTATCATTAAACTAACAACACTATATTTTTTTAAATTCAGTCATTGATATTATATTCAGTGCATTATTTTCCAATACTTAGACTAAAGGTGATTAACGCAAATCTGCAATCATGTTAATTTATAAACCTTTTTTATTTTTTTATGTTTATTTTATTTATTTATTTTTTTTTTGTTAAGGGTCACCTTACATTCTAAATGGAGAACCATAAACTCTAGAAAGAAAAGTGCTTGAAACCCATAGAAATCTTGATATTTGGCAAAGTTGATCATAAGTAGAGAATGGATTTCATACATTTTGCTCTTTTTGTGCTTGATTTCGCGTTTTTTTTTTAAAAGTTTGTATTGCATTCTTTTGCACTTTTAAATTAAATTTGATTGTTAAATTTTAATATCACAATTGGTCGAGAGAAATTTTCAGTAATAAAAATACATAGATATACTAATAAATATTTAATATTTCAATTTATGATCTATAGTCGTTACATCTAGAATTAAATTATTGAAAATAAATAAGAAAAGACAAAATTAACCTTATTTTTTTTAGTGAGTAAATACATATTTTTAACATTATATTATCCGTCTAACATTATATTAGGCGTCTAACATTATATTATCCGTCTAACATTATATTAGGCGTCTAACATTATATTATCCGTCTAACATTATATTATCCGTCTAACATTATATTATCCGTCTAACATTATATTAGGCGTTACATTAGTATTATTCATTTAACTTCACTTTTATTTAAATATTTCGATAAATTTTCGAATTAACCACTACAGTGACTGATGTTCTTTGTTATTGTTATCATCCTCACTCGGTTTACAATCCTTCAGTATATTCTCTGAGTATTGAGCTATTTCAAATATCAGATTTTCTTTAGTATTTGTAGTGGTTAATAAATTTAAATACCAATGTTTAAATAATGCCGAAAGTACGAAAAAGTGTCTCGTCGAAAATTAAAACCGATATCTAATCATCCCCAGCTTAGATCTGATGAAAAACTGTGTCTTGTATGACATGTGATCAATCAAATTCAATGGGGGTGAAATAAAATACCAAACAGACGCTCATTGTAAAACAGGTAACAGAACATTCTTCCTTGTTATGGTTTTGGGTGTTGTTTATAAAAGAACTTTACTATTTAATTTATCGTTAGCTCACACGAGCATATATCGAACTTATTTTTAATTATTTATTTATTGAGATATATTACAATTTGTTTCTATATGAACATTAGTAATAGTGATATGAGATCCCATTCACACAGTATTATATGGAACTAAAAAAAAAAAAAAAATAAGGCCCTACAAAAACAGCGGTCGATTATCAGCGAATATTAATTAAAATTATATTATTGGGTTGTGTCACATGAAATGTCCGTTTTCAAGGTAAACGATTTTTATTAAAAATACGATATGAAAATAAGATAATTTTATTCGAAGTATTTACCTTCTTTTCCTACACATTTTTCCCAACGTGACACCAACTTTTTTATCCCCGAACTGAAAAACTCTGAGCTTTGAAGTGAAACAAAATCTGAAAACGCACTTTTTATTTGATCATCATTTTCGAAAAGATTTCCTTTGACGAAGTTGTCTAAATTCCTGAACTAGGTAATCTGTTGGAGACAATTCGGGAGAATATGGTGTATGCGGAAGAACTTCGTAACCCAGTTCTTTCAATTTTTGTACGGTATGTTTCGAAAGATGGGGTATTGCTACCGCTCAGCGAGATCATGAGGTACCCATGTATCGAGCTTTTGTACCGTCTGGAAACGGTAGATGCACTTGCATTTAGTTGTGCTGAGAGTCTAACTGTTTGGTAGGGGTTTCCTTCTACTGTATGTTTGAGGAAATCGTTGTCTATAGCGGACGGAGGTCTTCCTCGGGGCAGGTTTTCCAAGTCGGTATCCCCACCTGAAAACTTAGCAAATATTTCTAGCGGCCTCAGCTGCTGAATGGTCGAGTTTAAACTCGTACAAAAATATTACTCGAAAATCGCGTGTTTCCATATTCGTATTTGGAGGTATACTAAAAAGTAATTGATTGGGAAGCTAATGTTTATAAAACAAAGGATAAGTTACTTTGGCCGTGAGGCTTTTTTTTTTTTTTCAAATTGTCTATGGTAATTATAATCTCTCTCTTTCTCTCTCTCTCTCTCTCTCTCTCTCTCTCTATATATATATATATATATATATATATATATATATATATATATATATATATATATATATATATATAAAATATATAAATGAATCCCCTTTCGCTTGATGATCGCATCACGTGTGAACGGCTTGACCAATTTATTAGCAAAAGAAGTAAAGACAGGACATTCTCTGTCGGGCCAGCTAGATTCATATATATTGGGTAGTGTCACATGAAATGTCCGTTTTCAAGGTAAAGGATTTTTATTAAAAATACGATATGAAAACAAGATAATTTTATTCGAAGTATTTACCTTCTTTTTCTACACATTTTTCCCAACGTGACACCAACTTTTTTATCCCCGAACTGAAAAACTCTGAGCTTTGATGTGAAACAAAATCTGAAAATGCACTTTTCACTTGATCATTATTTTCAAAAAGTTTTCGTTTGACGAAGTTGTCTAAATTCCTGAACAGGTGGTAATCTGTTGGAGACTTAGTAGCCCAGTTCTTTAATTTTTGTACGGTATGTTTTGAAACATGGGGTCTTGCTGCCGCTCAGTGAGATCATGGGGTACCCATGTATCGAGCTTTTTTACTTAACCAATACACTTTAAATGTCTGGAAACGGTAGATGCACTTGCATTTAGTTGTGCTGAGAGTCCTTTAACTGTTTGATAGGGGTTTCCTTCTACTGTATGTTTGAGGACATCGTTGTCTATCACGGACGGAGGAGTTCCTCGGGGCAAGTTTTCCAAGTCGATATCCACAGCTGAAAACTTAGCAAACCAACGGCGAATGGTCCGTTCATTAACACTCCCTTCCCCAAACGCCTTGCAAACATTTCTAGCGGCCTCAGCTGCTGAATGGCCGAGTTTAAACTCGTACAAAAATACTACTTGAAAATCGCGTGTTTCCATGTTCATATTTGGAGGTATACTAAAAAGTGGGTAATTGATTGGGAAGCTAATGTTTATATTACATAGTTAGAGGATTAGTAACCGTTTACTTTAAATCTGTAACATTCGGAAGAAAACAACAGAGACCTGCAAAATACTTTATGTATTTCAGAAACTATAAAAACGGACATTTCATGTGAAACAACCCAATATATACATAAAGATGGATAAACCTTCTAAAACAGAGGTGTTGGGATCTTCGTCTGTTGCACTGTTGAAGGGAGTGAGTAGTTTGTTTTTTGGTCGGTTACAAAGGTTCATTATTATGAGAATAAAAAACCAAAAGAAAAAGAAAATTTCTTATAATTTTTTTTAGTCCATTATGAATAAATTCTGCGTAATATGTATGTAATAAATAATAAGAATTATCAATACATTTTTAGACCGATCAACTAAATAACGGACTAGAATATCTACCTAGCTTCATGAATCCAATTGAAACTGCAGTAGATTGAACCTCTAGAACTGTGCCATCAAGCTGTTTGAGTTGCTAAAACTGATCAAATGCTACTCCAAGCGGATGATGAGGATCGGTATTTTTCCGAATTACTTGGGCCTGGGTCCCTACCAATCTCCAAGTGCATATTTGAACAAACACATGACTCGGCGAACCGAGTAAGCAGCCCCCCCTCTAATGGTGAAAGTTTGAAATTAGGTGTAAAGTTCGGTCTTTGCTTAATTTTCTCTTCCATTCGGATCATAAGTACCTTAGTTAGATCCCGTTTGCGGTTAATGTCATAATTTCTCAAAATGGCATTAGTGATAATGGATCTGATAACTTTCTAAAAATTAATGTAAATTTAAGTACCCAAAAGGTCGTTTAGCGATTTTCGCTCGCCGTATTTACCTAATAGTTGGTTTTAACAACAGCAGTTTACCTTGGTAAATTAACCATAAATTGTGAAATGTTTTATATTAACTAATTTACTTTATTCCAAACTTCTTAGATGATAATTATTTAGAAATGTAATCTATTAATGATGTAATTAACAGCCTTACCTCAGTAGATAGGTACAAATATTAGTTACTTTATTAATAATATTTATTTTTTAGAATTTTTTTTTATTATTATTATTTATTTATTCATAGTTTTTTGGCATTACAATTGCATTTGCTAACTGCTTTTATGCAATAAACAAATATGATAAGAAATGATGTAACAAACTACATATGATAGATTAATAAAACAAAGAAAAAAAAAACTAATAACTTTCAATATTTCAGGTCTCTTGACCAGCGCCTCGATAGTCTTCTGGGCGGATTATATGGGTTTGTGGAAGTTGATAGGTTTTGAGTCAGCGGGTTTGAATTTAGGGTCAGTCTGTCATGAAATTTATTGTAGCGATCAGTGGCAGTTGCAATGACGAATGGAATGTCTAGGTCAGTATGTAGTGTCTCATTAGATACGTAAAAAGGGGCATTTATAATTTTCCTAAGTAATTTTGATTGAAATGGTTGAATAATTTTGATGTTTGACTTTTTTGCTGTTCCCCATAACTCAATGCCATAAGTCCAAATTTTATTAGTACTTTATAAACAGTTAATTTGTTCGTCAATGATAATTTTGAACGTTTGTCTAGTAATCTTGAAAGAAGTCCATATCGTTGATTTAGTTCTTTTCTTTTTCGTTTGAGGTGGTATGCCCATGTTAGTCGTTTGTCAAGGTAAAGTCCTAAATAACGTACTGTGTCTGAAACTGGTATTGGATATTATCGTAAAAGACCTGGGGGCAGGAGTTATGTTTTAAAGAAAATGTGACGAACAGGCTCTTTGATTGATTAATTTTTATTTTCTATGTTTTTGCCCAGCAAGCTATGCCGTTCAGATGTTCTTGGAGTGCTTTGACATCTTTGTTGGATGTCAGGATAGCTGAATCGTCGGCAAAGGTTGCTATAAGTGTTTCTGGATCCTGTGGGATGTCAGAGCAGTATATATGAATATACCAATATAGCGTTGGACCTAAAACGCTGCCTTGGGGTACACCTGCTTTTATTTGTTTAATATTAGAGAACTCAGAACCTACTCTTAAACGGAAAAACCTATCTTTTAAGTACGAATGTAAAATTAAATAATACGTTGGACTAAGAAATGTTTTTAACTTAGCGAGCAAACCATCGTGCCATATTCTGTCAAAGGCCTGACTCATATTCAAATTATATTATTATATTATTAATAATATAAATAAATTAATTGTATCCTAAAATATGTTAAAAATTTTTTTTTTGAATCTGGTGAGCTCAACACACGATTTTCACTTATTTTCGTTGTTAAAATCAATCGTAGAAGCTTAAAATACAATTAGAGATTAAAATAAAATTTTAAACAAATAATTAAATTAAGTTTGAATATAAACATGTGTTTTAATAAATGATCAATTATATTATTATCTACAACAATTAGTTTGTTTTATCGGATTATCATCACCCTCCGTTACCTTTTAGAATTTTGTGTATATGCTAGTATTTTTTCTAAAATCTTTAGCTTTCCAACGGTATATTATACATCTATATTTCTGTTTTAATGTTCAAAAAAACAAAAATTGCATAAAAAAATATTTTTGCACTTTTCTCCTTTAGTTATACATCAAATTCGCTCAACTTGCATATTTAGCCGTTGTTTATTAATTCTAATAAGATGATGTGCCTGATTTTTTATATTCACTAAATTATAGATACTTTAGAAGAAGACAATTTAAAATATCGGCATTTAAGCCCTGTCAAACAATTAGAAACAAACCTATATAATATTAAAGCCTATTAAATTTTACATTGATATAGCGAGTTTAATCAAAATCGTTAGAGCCGTTTTTGAGAACATCGTAATAAGGTGCAAACTTTTATGAAAAACTTGCTGTAACATCTCAGGCGTATAGTCATCTTACATATGTAGTTTCAGTTTTATAGGACTTTGCGTTTTTACGCTGGACTTACTACAAACACACGGGCACACGAACGCACAGACATTTTTGCGTGACTTGGTTATTTGGACTCAAGAGACCCTAAAATGTGTATTTCCGATGAAAACTGAAAATCGAAAATTTTCACGATCGCAATACTTTCCCTTACTATATATTTCATACATAGGTAAGTGAAAGTAAAAATTATAATATATAATTGAGGAAGTTTCATTCCCAAAATAAATGACAATTTCAGTAAGAATATGCTATATGATATTTCTATTAATTAAAAAAATATTCATAAACTTCAATATGAGTAAATACATTGATGAATAAGTTCTTGTAATAAAAGATAGTTTATTTATAATGATAAATTTAGGAATCCCTCTGTTATGATATCATCCAAGCAATGTCAAAATGTCGAATATGAAAATCGAGTCATGTCACATTCCATGAATATGACAGTACAGAGAGGATATGTCCTTTTCAGATAATAACCCAGCTAGTTATATTTTTGAAAAAGATGTATTCTATAAAAAATTAAAATATCTTTATTTAATAACAATATATTCGTTTAATTAATTTTTATTACAATTAAGAATAGTTTGAATGAATAATTGTATTATTAGGTTCCTTTAATTAAAATGATCCTTTTCATTCAACTTATTTTATTTTCTTATTTTTTGTCCCTACGTTTCGGCTCTTTGCCATTCTCAAGGGATCTACAAAAAACATTTATTTTAAAATTAAAAGATACACAACATTATTTTTTAAAATTCTTATAAATCAATTTACATACCTCTTTATACTCCTTTATACACTCTATACAATATATAGATATATATTTTGTCATAATTAGTAAAATAAAAATTAAAACTATTACAGGCTGACCAGCCCTGTCCTGGTTGTTATCATCTACTGGATTAAAGAAATCTATTCCCTCACTCTTAACTATTGATATCAAAACTAATATACACACATATATTGTTTTATTATCTCCTCCTCAGTCAAGTCTACATTTATTTTCACAGCCAAAAACTTTTTCTTTTAAAATTCTTTAATAAATTATTACCATACATAAACATATACATATACATACACACACACACACACATACACACACACACACACACATACATATATATATATATATACATAAACACATAAACAAATATATTAATATCCAATTAAAAACAAGATAATTTACTTAACCATAAAATTCCAAATATTATTCTATTATATTGTTATTTAAACTTTATTCCAGAAATTCCCTTTATTTAAATTATACTACTTATTAATTTTGCTCAAAATCTCAGCATAATGGTCATTCAAATTCTTTGTGTCTGTTTTGTAATTTATACTGTAGTTAATGTTTTCTGATATATATATTGCCTCTAAAATTTTTCTTCTAAAATCATTGCTTTCTTTATGTACTACCATAGTATTTTCAAAGTCAAATTGGTGTTTTTTATTTATTACATGTTGTACTAAAGCAGTCTTATTACTATCTTTTTCTTTATTTTTAACATCATTTTGGTGTTGATACATCCTATCCTTCAAGAACTGTTTTGTTTCACCAATATATACTGCAGGACAATTCACACATGGTATTTTATATACCATTCCAGATTGGGAGTTTTTTTCTATTTTATCTTTTAGCTCACTATAATAATTTTTTATTTTGTTTCTTGGTTTGAAGGCAAAAGTATATTCTTCCATATCATATAATTTGAAGGATTTTTTAATTTCTTCAGAAAGTCCCTTTATATAATTGCAGCTTTGGAATTTTTGGGTTGTCTTTAATTTGTTTATTTTTTCACCATTGCTATTATTTTTATTTTTAGTTCTAATATTCAATTCCCATATGGTTTTTATTATTTTTTTGGGGTAAAAATTTTCTGAAAAAATTTGTAAAACCTTTTCTTTGACCTTATTTAATCTTTCATTATCCGTAATTGTGATAACTTTTTTTTGCAAAAATTGTTTACTATATTGTACTTCATATGATACGGATGACATGAAAAATAGTTAAGAATTGTGTTACTACAAGTTTCTTTTTTGGCCCATTCTGTGCTGATTATTTCCTTTTTTCTAATCAACATCATATCCAGAAATCTTAATTTGCCTTCTTTTTCTATTTCCATAGTAAACTTCAATCTTTCATGGTAATTATTAAGAGCTTTTAGCTTTTTATTTGTCAGGTATGGTATTGAATGAATTAATTAATAATGCTTTAAAAAATTCAGGTATAAAAGTAAAGTTATTAGTAAACTATGTTGATGACATATTTTGGATAATAAAAAAGAATGTAGTAGGGGATTTCCTAAAAGCTCTTAATAATTACCATGAAAGATTGAAGTTTACTATGGAAATAGAAAAAGAAGGCAAATCAAGATTTCTGGATATGATGTTGATTAGAAAAAAGGAAATAATCAGCACAGAATGGGCCAAAAAAGAAACTTGTAGTAACACAATTCTTAACTATTTTTCATGTCATCCGTATCATATGAAGTACAATATAGTAAACAATTTTTGCAAAAAAAAGTTATCACAATTACGGATAATGAAAGATTAAATAAGGTCAAAGAAAAGGTTTTACAAATTTTTTCAGAAAATTTTTACCCCAAAAAAATAATAAAAACCATATGGGAATTGAATATTAGAACTAAAAATAAAAATAATAGCAATGGTGAAAAAATAAACAAATTAAAGACAACCCAAAAATTCCAAAGCTGCAATTATATAAAGGGACTTTCTGAAGAAATTAAAAAATCCTTCAAATTATATGATATGGAAGAATATACTTTTGCCTTCAAACCAAGAAACAAAATAAAAAATTATTATAGTGAGCTAAAAGATAAAATAGAAAAAAACTCCCAATCTGGAATGGTATATAAAATACCATGTGTGAATTGTCCTGCAGTATATATTGGTGAAACAAAACAGTTCTTGAAGGATAGGATGTATCAACACCAAAATGATGTTAAAAATAAAGAAAAAGATAGTAATAAGACTGCTTTAGTACAACATGCAATAAATAAAAAACACCAATTTGACTTTGAAAATACTATGGTAGTACATAAAGAAAGCAATGATTTTAGAAGAAAAATTTTAGAGGCAATATATATATCAGAAAACATTAACTACAGTATAAATTACAAAACAGACACAAAGAATTTGAATGACCATTATGCTGAGATTTTGAGCAAAATTAATAAGTAGTATAATTTAAATAAATGGAATTTCTGGAATAAAGTTTAAATAACAATATAATAGAATAATATTTGGAATTTTATGGTTAAGTAAATTATCTTGTTTTTAATTGGATATTAATATATTTGTTTATGTGTTTATGTATATATATATGTGTGTGTGTGTGTGTGTGTGTGTTTGTGTGTGTGTGTGTGTGTGTGTGTGTGTGTGTATGTGTGTGTGTGTGTATGTATATGTATATGTTTATGTATGGTAATAATTTATTAAAGAATTTTAAAAGAAAAAGTTTTTGGCTGTGAAAATAAATGTAGACTTGACTGAGGAGGAGATAATAAAACAATATATGTGTGTATATTAGTTTTGATATCAATAGTTAAGAGTGAGGGAATAGATTTCTTTAATCCAGTAGATGATAACAACCAGGACAGGGCTGGTCAGCCTGTAATAGTTTTAATTTTTATTTTACTAATTATGACAAAATATATATCTATATATTGTATAGAGTGTATAAAGGAGTATAAAGAGGTATGTAAATTGATTTATAAGAATTTTAAAAAATAATGTTTTGTATCTTTTAATTTTAAAATAAATGTTTTTTGTAGATCCCTTGAGAATGGCAAAGAGCCGAAACGTAGGGACAAAAAATAAGAAAATAAAATAAGTTGAATGAAAAGGATCATTTTAATTAAAGGAACCTAATAATATATTCGTTATTTATTCTGATAAGTCCCTTCAGAATAATATTACAGAAAAATTAATAGGTAGCTTTTTATAATAATTTAGAAAAACAAACAAAACTTCTGTAAATTTATGTCTAATGTATAAATACAAATATGTTCATATATACAGTGGAGAATAAATTTGTAATGCTTATCAAAATGTGCGAAATAAAATTCACAAATCTTTAAATACTATACAAAATAAAGTTTAGAAAATAATCGTTTCTCTCTGCTCTATTTACCGATTTTCATTGAAATTTGTAAATCAGTTGGGGTCATTTGAAAATTATACAGACAGGAAGTGTTTATACAAACGGGATTCGTATGGTGAAGGAGTAATGGAAAGACGGCTGTAAGAAAGAATAGAATTCCATACAGACTAGGATCGGATAAGGAAAGATTATATACAGGTCTGAAAGCCACGAACGAGTGTTGCGGTAGTGGACGGAGAATTTAAATGAAAATATATCAGAGATGTACGATGGACGTTGAGAACTTCGAAGAGAAAGGATGCCAGGAAGTATTTAAAACGGTAGGGAGGGTAAAGACACTTTAACTCCTTCTTTTATACAGTTTTAATAATAATAATAATAATAATTCTTTATTTATTCTGGGATGAGTCCCTTAAGAATAATATTACAGGAAATACAAAATGGTCTTGAGACTAGAGTCTTAGAGTAAAATAATTAAAAATATAAATATAAGTAAAAATAATTTAAACAGAATTAAATTATTAAAATGAAAAAATAAAATAACTTAAAAGACAACTTCTAATAAAATGTGAAAACAAGAAAAATAAAATTGTGAAAAAATGAAAAAAAAAATTGTAAAAAAATTAATATTTGTACATTAAAATGAGAACAGATAATAATATTTAATTAAAAATATACAGTTTGAAAAAAAAATTACAATGCTTTTATATGTTTGAAAAATTATATATATTATAAAAACTATTTGCTGCTGAATGTATCCATGAAAATGAAAGTTAAATAAACGTATATGTCTGTTTTACGTGGGGAGCCCGTGGTTGAGTGGCTAGCGCACTAGTCTCTCATGCTACAGGTTTTGAGTTCGAATCCCAGTCCCGAGGGGCTTTTATAAGGATGTAAAAAAATGCGGATTCACTTACAACCTCTCCCCCGTGTATGTGAGACCCGTCAGCCAAAGGGTGGCCACTCACAAAAATAGTCGTAGGGAGTGATGACCCTACACTAAAAATCGCTTCGTGAAACGTAAGTGTAAACTCACAGGAGCTTACACCGCGAAGCCCAGGGCCTACACGGCCTGTCGCGCCACTGAACGAAGTAAGTCTGTTTTACGTACATAATAAAAAACAAAGCGGTAATGCAATCAGATAAACTATTTTCGTTCATTACGCGTTGTATGTGCTAACCAAGTTTGTTAATTGAGGGGAAATAGAATCAGAAATTTCTCTCTGTTATTTCAATGTTAATCAAAAATAAGTAAAAATCTATATTATGGAACAGGGCTGTTATAAAACCATATTCATCATTTGAGAAATCGATCATATATTATAATTTTGTTATTGCCTCCCACACTGCGTCTACCATCATCATATTCATATCATACTCTATACGAGAGCAGCAGAAAGTACCAAAACTCAAAAGAACTGTAGAGAACAGACAACAGAAGTGGTTTGGAGACGTCAGTCGCATTGACGAGGACATGGATCCGAAAAATATTAGAGGCTGTGGCCATTGCAAGGAGACCACGATGGCTTTCCAAAGTTGCATATTAGGAAATTAGAGGTGGAAGAGGAAAATCCCTGGACCGAATGAAGCTGTAATGTAAGGACCGAGAAGAGTGGCTGCGCTGAATAGACTGATAATGACGAAGATGAAGAAGAAAAATCACCATAGAACATATTCCAACATAAAAATACCTAAATATATTGCTAATAGCTTTTCATTTATTTGCATAATCTTCTTAAAACTCTTTGAGTAATCTTTTAGGTTGTTTATGTTTATTTTATTGACATCTGTTTCATATTAGGGTCCTGTTTGCTGTGCTTCGGATTAGAAAGAAAAGCAACTTCTCTTTGTGTTCTCCCAAGAGAGGAGCATGGAACCTCATCGTTTCAGTATCAGGTATTTTTTATATCCCTTCCTCGGTTACCGGAATCCACTGTCCAACGAATACCTATGTTAACAAAAATTCCCTCGTAAATCTTTTCATAGAAACGGCTCTCATATTTTTGTTTTTTTAAATTTTTGTTTTTTATGTGCTGAAACGAGAGTAAGAGGAGTAAGTTCTAAAAAGCATTATCAATTACTTCCAATACCATAGAATGCTCTTATGCATAAAATTCTTTTTTAATGTTTCGAACAATGGAGCCTTTTACAAGAATAAACTTATGGACCTATTCTTTGTGTTGATATATATCAAATATTTATATAAATAAGACAACTTTTGTTTTGTTTTTTTTTACTCCGATTGCCAGAGGGTCAATCCATTCCAAATCTTCAGACCTTGCCCTTCAACATTTTTGATTTTTTAACCAGTTATTCTTTATCTTTTTTGTACCACTAAAACCCATGAGGGGACTTGGCTCAGTACATATAGGGATTCGTACTTTTTCTAGGCCAACGGCAATGCAACGAGGTGATATGCCTTAATCGCGCTCAGCCGCCAGGTTTTTCCCCAATTAATTTGGGTACCCACCTTATAGAGGCTGGGTCTGCCCCAGGTGGGTCTCCATACCCTAGGGTCGCCCCCGACTGAATTAACAGAATTTTATTCATAAAACATTCTGCCACAGCCGAGATTCGAACCCGAAGTGAAGAAAATAATCAAAGGTGAGTTTCTATTCCTTTATAGACTTTTAAATCGCTAAAAGAATAATTTTTTATTAATTTTCGGGAATTTAACCACTTTCTTTACTTTTAAGTTAATAGGTTGTAGGGCAAAAGATATAAAGCATATCCTTCTCTTATTGCTAGTTTTTGTTTTGACACGATGTCTGCAAAATTATCAGAATTAGAGAGATTTTCCCAACACATATTTTCAATCGCGAAGCTGACTTAAAACGTCGCTTTCTCATTTTACCTTCTTATGTGACTCCTACTACTTATAACTAATTTGTAAAGACAGAAATTTATTTACTGATTGACCCAGTTCGTTTGAAATTATATTTCCTATTTGGAAATGTGGTTGACAGTTTGTGGTCGACTCCCACATTGGATAGATTCCTCCTACTCCCCGAATGTGGTGGTTGTGGGCCAGTCTTGTGGTGTTGCCAATCCTCAGTCGAGAGTGTTATCGATGACTTCCTTCAGGGGAACACGAAGGCTTTTGTTAAGTATTTAATTAAAATAGACTTCTAGAAGGTCAATAAAGCAAATTTACTTTTATATATATATGTGTGTGTGTGTGTGTGTGTGTGTGTAAGTGTAATTACATGTTTAGATATATTAGAAATAAGAATAAAATTAGATGATTATGTTTAAAAAAACTCGGACCGATTTAGGGTTTATCGCTTTGGAAGTTTTAGTTCATCGTATCGAAAAGTGTAGTTATCAAGAAAAAACATGTTTTATAACGTCTATTCATTATTATATTTATTAATCGGCAGAAATGAAAAGCATAAATCAAAATTAGTTCAGTTTATTTTAAAAGGAAGGATATATAATAGAAAATAAAATTTCCCCGTAAAATTGGGCCGAAAACTTTAAATTTCTGTCAAGAATCATTGTTTATTTATTTATTCATAAGGAGCATCTACCCATGAAGGGTCATTAGCTACATACATAGTTGTTTGTTTTTCACAATGTTAGTAGTAGTTAGGATAACATTTATGACACAATTATGGTTAATGTTAGATTGAATGACATAATGTTTTAAATAAAATTAAAGATCTGATATTTTTTTTTTTTACTTAACTAGAGCTTATGAACGCATACTTCACTGTTGCTGAGAGCTATTTCCAGCCTGGTGTCAATTCCGCATTCTGTTCTTGCACCAATGAAGGCCTCACTCACAATGACCACACACAGAGGTGCCTCGCAAGTCCTGCAGGTCACTATTTCCAGCTCTTTTACAATCATTTGCCAATTTTTTTTTCCGTATGCGTAACGGCTAGCTGCCATTCCAAATGCTACTTGTAAAGAATTCATTTAATGTATTAATAATTATTGTCAATGAAGATTTTTGGCCTTCTATTCATCTAGATTCATGTTGGTTTTTTAAAACAATGCTGCCAATAAATTCAGATGTATTTGAATATATATAATTATAATAGTTCTTCTTTAATTATTTATGGTATTTAAAAATATTATTTACATAAGAATTTGAAAGTGCCTATGTGAGATATAGGTTCATGATATTCTGATGAGATGATGAGATAACTTGCATCGCAGGATAGGTTGTTGGAGCCATACAAGAAGTTCATAACATTCTCGGAAATCGTCTATTAGTTGAAAAGGAACTTCGGAATACTTCAAAGACCACAGTGAGAATCGCATATTTGTTCGAAACTCCCTCTACTTATTTCCCCTTAATGATAGTTTCTGATAGCATACAAGAGTCTTGAAATATAAAATACTGTGCTCTTTTTGCGATCGCCATTAACAAAGTAACAAATATTATTCCTAGATCTATAAAGACCTTTTTATTTGTATATTACTTAGCCTTGCTACTGCCGTTCAAAAATAAAAATGAGATGCGAACAATCCTACAAAATTGTTTGAGGACTTTAGAATTATGGTCCACGGAATCTGGCTTGGAGTTTTCAACGGAAAAAACGAAATGCCTCCTTTTTTCGAGATTTAGAAGACCAACTTCTCCCCCTGATCTAACCTATAAAGGCAAACGTTTGAATTTCGTACCAAATGTTAAATTTCTGGGACTATTTTTTAACAGAAAGTTGGATTGGAAAGAACATATTGTTTGGCTAAAAGAAGATTGCAGCAAAAGACTAAATATACTTAAGGTTTTTGCGGGATGTTCATGGGGAGCGAGCAGGCCCAGCATGCTAAAGGTGTACAAAAGTTTGATAAGAACTAAGTTAGAGTATGAATGTCCTTTTTTTCAACAGCAAAACCTAGACTGCTTTCGCTCCTAGATTCAGTCCATAATGCAGGTAACCATTTAGCAACAGGAGCCTTCAGAACAAGTCCTGTAAAAAGCCTCTGTGTTGAAGCTGGCTTATCTCCACTAGCTGTAAGAAGACAACAGCTCGCTTGTGGATATATTGGAAGGCTGAAGTTTAATTATAGGAATCCAGATGGAAACCGATATTCCAACCAACGAGTAGAATGTAACACGAAAACCAAAGACTGCCTGCTCCACTTGGAATCAGAGCCAGGAGATACGTTGAAGAAATCAGCTCTATACCAACAACACCTATAGATTTTAATTACCCACCGTGGACCTTAAAACTACCAATGCTGGACTGGTCCCTCAACAAATACAAGAAAAATAGTACGTCAGAGGTAATATACTTGTCAGAATATTATAGAATTAAAAAACAAATATAACAATAGTAAAAACATATACACTGATAGCTCCAAATCAAATTGTGGCGTTGGATGTTCCATCGTAATAGTCTCCAATATATTTAAGTACAAGCTTCCACCTTCATCTAGTACTTTCACGGCTCAATCTTATGCTCTTAGCGCAGCATTTTATAAAATTATGCAACGTGAAGGGGAAAACTTTGTTATTTTCTTATTTTCACCGATTCCCGATCAGCTAAGAAGGCACTTGGTGATATGTACTCACTCAACTGACCCAGTGATAAAAAAATCTCGACAATACTCATCTATGATTAACAACTTAAAGAAAAAATTAGTAATTGTTTGGATCCCATCCCATGTGGGGATCAAAGAAAACGAAATCGCTGATCAAGCAGCAAAAGAAGCAGCAATCTCATCGACTCTAGAAGAGATTAATGTTCACACCCTATCCGACATAAGCAGCTTTCAAGATCTGGGACCATATTTGGGATTCAGAAGAATCTAATAAGTTAAAAACCATCAAAAAGATAACCAAAGCATGGCATAGCTCAGATCGAAGCAACAGGGGGGGGGGAGAGAAAGTAGTGATTACTAGAATGAGAATCGGGCATACACGGCTAACACCTGAATTCTTAATAAAATGAACTACACCACCGAAATGTGATGTGCAGTTGACGACCGTCCATATCCTAGAGGAATGTCCGTTATACCGAAACCAATTCCAAGAAGCAAAAATAGAAAGAAGTATTGAAAAGTTACTTGGAGATAACACCATTAAATTAGGGAAAACGATTGATATCTTAAAAAAGTTGTAGAAGAGAAAGAAATATAATAAAGGACACTGAAGACCTCAACAGTTGAGTGTCCATAAAAACTCTACCTAACCTAACCTTAAAAAACCTCTCGTTCCCAGCATCTTTCCGATCCTCGACGGACTTCTCTCGGATCTTTACAAAAATACTATATTTTTAAAATTGCTAATCTATGCGGTGGTCATGACCAAGGAATGCAGAGTTCATATGGGAAGTGTCCGAAGTTGGCAGTCCAACCTTTGTTCGCCCTTCTCGGATAGTAGCTAAGGGTCTAGGAAGCTTCTAGAGTATTGCGGGTTCAGGCCAGATCGAAGGGAAAAATCTAGGGGTAGGAAGGGGTAGGAAACGCCTTTTTTACTTTTGCCACCAGATCTTAATAATATTTATTTGATTAATATTAAAATTATCTAATAATGAATTTAGCCCCCTCAGCATCCTCAATACATAACAGTAGTATCTCTATATGTGAATCATGTCAGTTTAATATTGTATCACATTTACTATTTGTTTTTCATTGTACTGTTGTAAATATCAATAAATATATTTTTTTTTAAAGGAAAACAAAAAAGAGCTAAGCGATCATAGGTGATAAGTAAAATATGATAACACTTATTCCTAGTGGACACATCATTATGAGGTAATAATAATTTTATTTTTACCATAATAAAATTTGGTGTGAAAAAAACCCTTTAGGGAGTGATGACTACTAGGGCAGGCGGGACTAGGCAGACAGGATATGCAAATGAGCGGCCCTATAAATCTGGTCCCGGGTCCTATTAACCCTCTGGCGTGCTAGTCTCTCCCTAATTATTGTAATTAACCTCCCTCTTACAATGGGCCTCTGGGCTTTTACAGAAATAATCCACTTCTAACGGAGGAAAAAAATTATGGAAATCATGGTTCTCAAGGCCTCTGGAAGGAAAATTGAAAGCCACTGGAAATGTCATTGAGATTGATGAGGCGAAACAACATGAGGGGTGATAGTATCTTCCCTCTGAAGAAAACCCAAAGCTAAATTCCTCGTGAAATTTATTGCTGACTTTTCTTTACAAAGGTTAAGACTTATTACAGTAAAGATTTGAAGATAAAGATTTACAAGAAAGAGCTTCTTATTTCGTAAATTATAAATCCATCTAAGTGTTGTTTAGCACATTAATACTGTTTTACTTGTTAACTTAAATTTCGATTTAAAAACTTATTTTATATTATATGTGTACTGACAAATTATTTTAATAAAATTTGTTTTTATTTTAATAAAATTAAAATTGGAACATTTCTCTTCTTTTTTTTTTTTTTTTTTTTTATTGAGATATATTACAATTTGTTACAAAATGAACAATAATAATATTGATAAGAGACCACATTCATACTATATATACAGAAAATAAAAATAATGGTCAAATTTCATAAAATATAACATAAATTCAAATATATACAATAAAATAATAATAATAAATAAAAAACAAAACAAATCGAAACATAAACCTATTATTGAGATAAATAAAAAGTTGGCAAATAAATAAACATCTTACACACAATCATAACTATATACAATATATACAATTGCTAAAGGGACCCCAGCAAGCGCTTTTTCCTCCACTTGTGGAGGAAAAAGCGGAATCCAAGAGATCCCAGCACCTCTATCTCAGCCGCATCACTGGTCTGAGCCAGTGGAGGCTGAGTTAGGGCGCTGTAGCCACAAACATACCGTACATGAGTGGAGGATCTGACCATTGTCAGAACTCCAGTTTAAATGTTTACAATAGGTCTCGTGGCCACTGCCGTTTCAATCTTCGAGGAGGATTGTAGGGATGGGTGGTGCTGGATAGGGATTGTGCTAGAGGGTTAGGGTGATGACTAAGGTTCTGATGAAATTTGGAAAATTTGGATGGTACCAGGTCTAAAACAAACGGAATATTAAGGTCATGGTGTAGGGTACAGTTGGTAACGTAATAAGGAGCATTAACTATTGTTCGGAGGACTTTGGATTGGAAGGATTGGATGCGTTTGATGTTAGAATGTTTAGCTGTCCCCCACAGTTCAAGTCCGTAGGTCCATATAGGTTTCAGTACTGTCTTGTATATTAGTAATTTGTTGTCAACTGTAAGATGAGATTTTCTGTTTAGTAGTCTGTATAACTGGCCGAATCTGCGGTTGAGTTCTTTTCTTTTTAGTCTTGTATGTGGGTTCCACGTCAGTCTTTTGTCTAGTAAAAAACCGAGATACCGGACTGTGTCTGAGGAAGGAAGCGGTATGGAATTGAAATTAACCATTGGACAGGATTTGCGTCGAAGGGTGAATGTGACGTGAGTGCATTTGCTTTCGTTCACCTTAATGCGCCAAGCATTGCACCAGTCTTCGACAAGGAAAAGGTGCTTTTGGAGATTTAGCGATGCTGCTTCAGGATCGGAATTGGATGATAAAATGGCTGTGTCATCAGCAAATGTTGCCAGAAAGGTATTGGGGTCGGTAGGGATATCGGCGGTGAAGAGGATGTAGAGGACGGGTCCTAAGACGCTGCCTTGAGGAACACCGGCCTCCACAGTATATTGTTCGGAAAATTCGGAACCACAGCGAACTCGGAAGGAGCGGTTGGATAAATAGGATCGGAGGATTAGGTATAAGGATTGAGGTAAATGGGTTTTGAGCTTAAAGAGCAGTCCCGGGTGCCACACCCGGTCAAAAGCTTGAGCTATGTCCAGAAAGGCACCCGAACAATACTCCTTGCACTCAAGGGCGGAGGAAATGTGGTCTACAACTCGGAGTCCTTGCTGAACCGTGGAATGTTGAGGACGAAATCCGAACTGATGTGAAGGAAAATTTTGAAATTTGGCTAGGATTCGTTTTAGTAGGAGCTTTTCGAAAATTTTTGAGAGGATCGGAAGTAGGCTGATAGGTCTGTAAGATGACGTGTTGTTAGAAGGTTTGCCTGGTTTTAGGAAAAGGATCATAGTTGAATGTTTCCATAAGAGAGGAAAATAGGTAGTGCGTAGGATACAGTTATAGAGATATGTAAGGAATGTAATGGCTTTAGGTGGAAGTTGTCTTAAGATTTGGGGAGTAAGGAGATCGTATCCAGGAGATTTGCGGAGAGGAAGCTTTTTAAGAAGATATCTGACCTCAGAGGGATTAACTGCTTTAGGTGGTAAGGATAGTGGTATTGGTGACGTGAGGAACTCTTCAACTGCTGCAGTATGGGTTGGATTAAGCTCTGGATGAGGAGTAAAAACTTTGGAAAGGTGCTGTGCGAATTCCTCGGCCTTATGCTTGTCAGAAGCAGCCCAGGAACCATCACAGCGCCGGAGAGGATGGGAAATGGTGTGGGATTTTAGGATTCTCTTCGTGACATTCCACAGGGAATTGTCACGAGTCGAGAGAGAGGAGAGGTAGGTATTGTAGGATTGGGAACGGAAGATCGCCAACTCCCGCTTTAATTTTCTACAAAAAAAATTATAGAAGCGGCGATCTTCTGGGTGGCGGGTGCGTTGCCATAATGTTCTAGCTCGACGTTTGCTGTTGATGAGGTTTGTCAGGTGTTGTGGTAAATGGCTTTTGTATGGTATTATTTGGGATTGTTTGGGAGAGGAGGCAGTCCAGGCGGCTTGTTGAATAGCGGTTGTAAAGGAATATACGGCGTCGTCAAGGTCATTTGGGGTTTTGAGAATCACTCTGAGGTCAATATCATTAGTGAGAATTTCGCGGAAGAGGTTCCAGTTGACAGGGCCCCTAATGAATGACGGTGGGATAGGTTTAGGAATAGGTGTTATGGATACATTTAGAATCAATGGACTATGATCAGAGGATAGTTCATCAAGGCGAGCTATGGAAAAATTCAGAGAGCCTAATCCGCTGTGGATGAAGAAGTCGAGGATGTCAGGATTACGGTTAGGATCTGTTGGCCAGTAGGTAGGAGAATCGGGAGGTAGGAGATGAAAGCGTCGGGAGTTGAGTGCAGACTGCAATGTCCGTCCACGAGAATTGGTGGTTCTAGAACCCCACTGTTGGTTCTTAGCGTTTAAGTCTGCACCCAAAATGAAGTGATTACCCAAGGAGTTGAGGAAGGATCCAAATTGGGCAGAGGAAATGGGATGTTTAGGAGGGCAGTATGCTGATGCGATGATAAGCGGAAAGGAAAAGGTTTTGATAACGATGGAAGTTGCTTGTAGGTAATCGTGGGCGGAAATTGGGTGTAAGTGATGGGTGAGGGATCGGCGGACTATGACAGCAGTACCGGCATGGGCTTTGCCGTCTGGATGGTCTGTCCGGTATGTCGTGTATCCTGGTATTTTAAAGTACTGTTTAGTGGTTAGTCTAGTTTCAGTAATGAGTGCAACATCAATGTTTTTGTCCTGCAGTACGGCTGTAAGTTCGTCAGTGTGAGTTCTAACACCATTCGCATTCCAAAGGAGAATGGATAAGGAATTAGGTGAGGTCATTTATGGTTTTTTTAAGGCAGGAATGAGATTTGTTACGAGATTCGTAAGGAGTGATATTAGGGGCATAACAAGGGATTTAATTTCGGAAATAAAGGATGTCATCAAACTGGTAAGGTCTGTGGCGTTTGAAGGAGGAGGAATATGAGAGATTTGTGGTGGATTAGGATTCTTAGGATTGGTTACATTTTGAGAAAGAGGTATATGTGGAATGGATTGAGGTACATTTTGTAGTTCCGGCAGGGCCACGGCTTCAGTACTTTGATTCCCACCTCCAAGTAGGTGGGCAAATGATACATTGGCATCAATAAGTTTTGAGGGTTCTCTTCTGTTTCTTACTTGTCTTGCTGTTTCATCCAGTACTTGAGGTTTTTGAAACCTGGTCCTCAGCTCCTTATAGATTTGGCATCCTTTATAGTTGGCCGGGTGGTCCTTCAGGCAATGAGCACATACAGCTGGTGTTGATTTTGGTTTTGTACACTCCATAGACTTGTGCTGTTCACCGCATTTCACGCATCGAGGTATGTGATGACAATAACTTTTAGTATGACCATATGCATGACAATTATGGCACTGAATTATCTCTCTCTTTGTGTAAGGTTTTTCAACTCTTACACTGGAATAGTACAATCTATTGAGGTCATAGATTTTTTCAACTCCTTCAGCTGGTTCCAAATCCACAAAAAAGAGAGGTAGAGGAATTTTATCCTTTAGGACGTTAGTGACTTGCCGCACTTTATAGCCCATCTCCGTTAGTTCTTCTTTAATAGCTTCAACTGGTGTCGAGGGGTGTAAGTTTCTGATTACAACCCTTAAAGCTCTCTCTTGGCGTAGCTGATAGGTATGGAAATCTGCTTTGGTTTCAGTTAGGTATTTCACTATTTTTCTATATGTCTCGGCAGTAGTAGGAGATATTTTGGTATCATTGATTCTACTCATACAGTAGTAGCTGGTAGATTCGGTAATTTTGTTCAATTGCGCACACAACAACTGGAAATTTCTAATATTTTTGACAAATATTGGAGGAGGCCGTGGTTCACTAGGTATAGGAGTAGATTCCATGTTTTCTTTTTCATTATGTAAAATCTGAAAAGGATTTGGGGTGAAAAACGGCGATTCGTCAGTCATCCCTTGTGACGATGTGCCAGGTTGTGGTTCAGATTCTGAATTAGTACCGGAAGGGGTTGCTTGTAGATTTAATCTTTTATTAGTATCACGGCGGGGTCTTTGTTTTGTAGGTGACGGGATTGAACCACTAGATCTAGATCTTTTAGTTGAAGCTTTGGAGGACATTACTTGATGATAATATCGCATTTCATGTATAGAAAGTAATTAAATAATAACCAGATGTGGGAAAAAAAACAATAACTTAAAAAAAGTTAAGCAAGACCAGCCTTGCCGGGCTATTGGCAATCAGCTGATATGAAGAGGTGACTCAGCATTCACTTTACACTGTAAATTATATCACAACTTACCGCTGTTTGCATTTCTCTTCTAAAAAAATTTTATTTAATATCACAATTCTCATTGAAATAATCTGCCAGGACTTATATGCTGATATTTTAAATTTTCTTTCACTAAAGTACCTTTAATTTTGTAGGTTCTATAAATACATATTATTCAGTTGCTAAGTTACTTAGCTCGCGGCTTCTATCTAAAAACTTAAAGGTTAGAATTTATAAAACTATTATTCTTCCGACGGTTCTTTAGGATGTGAAACGTGGACGCTTAATTTGAAGGATGAACAACGGCTAAAGGTTTTCGAAAATAAGGTACTGCTTAAATTATTTGGTCCGAAGAGAGTTGAGGCCATTGGGGAGTTTAGAAGTTAGAGGTTAGAAGGGAGTTTGCACGACGCGGAATTGCGGAGCTTGTACCCTGTGAATATAATTGAGTTGATAGCATCGCGGAGACTCAAATGGGCGAGTAAAGTTGTTGGGCTAGGTGAGGATCGGATTCCGAGAAAGTTGGTATTCGCTGATCCGACTGGTAGGATTGCGTTAAGGCTGATCTCTGGGGCTAAGGCTTGAACAGTGAACATTAGACGAGTCTGTGCAAGCGTAGTTTGGTGGTATCGGCATCGAACCTTCGGGTTCGGTAAGCCTATTATTATTATTACTATAAATACAACCATATCATCTGATTTGCATTGCTAAAAAACGGCTAAATATACAAGTTGAACGAACTTGATAACCAAATAAAGGAGAAAATAGTAAAAATATTTTTAATGCAATTTTTGTGTGTTTTGAAAATAAGAACAGTAATATACATGTATAATATACTAAAGATTTTAGAAAAAAAAATTATCTTATACACACCTTTTGGCTCTGCTTATCCTTCCACAAGTGGGGGGGACAAGCCCCGTCCGGGGTTCCCTAGCTGATTGTAAATATTATACATACGTATGAATGTGATATGTTTTGTTTATTTATTTGTTGGTTTCATTTATTTGTATTCATTTTATCTACAAATTTTGTTATTGTATACGTTTATTTAGTTTGGTTTCATTTTATGTTTTTCCTTTTTGTTTATATTGTATGAATGTGATCCTTTAGCGATATTATTATTGTCCATTGTGACAAATTGTAATACATACGAATAAAAGAATCTAGCAAAAAAAAAAAATACTTATACACAAGCTAGCAAAGGTTAATAGAGAGTGATAGCCGATAAAACTAACTGATTGTTTTACATAGAGAGATACACTTTATATGATGCTGCCGAACTTAATTGGGCTGCTATAACACAGCATACCGATTCTTTCCTACAGGAATATTCTTAACATTTTATTTAGCTATAAATACATTTTTTTTTTCTTTTTTTACTATTTTTAAAAACACATGTTTCTATAGAAATTCAATTTAATATTTCGTTATAAGTTTTATTCATTTTTTATCTCTAACTGTATTCGAACATTACTTAATCGATTTTAAAAACGGAAGGAAGTGTAAGTCGTGTGTTGCCCGCTCCACAATTCCTTTTTTTTAAATATTTTATTCTCTGTAAACTATGATTTGAATACAATGAAAAAAAAAATTATTTGCGAGTTTGTGCAATGGCAATAATTATAAGAGCAAATGGAAATGTCTACAACAAAAGCGACGTATTTGCCAATTTTTATGAGTTACTTCACTGAATAAAATTTCGTATGAAAATGGAAGCTTAGGAAAAAGAAACGAGAACAAAGGGTTGGAGTGAATAGGGGCCTGATATTAAATCTATTAGCAATTTATAAGGTCCAAGGATCAAAAGAAAGAAGGTATTACCTCCCAGCTCTCCTTACATATATTACGGCCTTCTGGGATCCTCGTCAGGCGTCGCTATATATTGTGCCCGCTTCAGTTTTGCATTTCGTTGCTCCTAGGAATAATTTATTATTTGGAAATCATAGTATCGTATTTTTCAGATCGTGAAGACTCGAGAACTCACCAAATTCCTCACCATAAGTACAAAAAAAAAATTATTTTTTAAAAATATTTATTGAGATGTATTACAATTTGTTTCTAAATGAACAGTAGTAATAGTGATATGAGATCACATTCACACAATACCAAACAAAATTAGAAACAACATTCTTTTGGAAGTGGAAACTTCTTTAGGCACGTTATGCGATTTTTGGCAGGGGTAAAAGCTTTGATTTCGTAACCATGATAGCGTCACTGATAGATAGATAGATAACTGTTTTTTTATTTCTTTAAACATATTACAACAACAAAAACAAACATTACAAATATAAAAAAACATTTGTAGAAATATGGTCTTTTAGACCGTCAGTCCGGAGCCGATCTGTAAAGTTTTACAAATTATATGATAGTCAAACAGGTCACTAACTTATTCTGTTCAACTTCTACCTGCATTAACTTAAAAGTAAAACAACAGTAAAAAATAACAATAATCAATCATATCAATAATATTACACATTTTTTTTTAAATTATAATTAATTTCCTTAATAAACCTATATCTATGAGGCCATGCTATTTTGCAAAAATTGTATACAGACACCCAATTATCACCATTGAGACATTTTATCAGATCATCAACGTTTAGAGAACTCTTTCCACAACAATTTTTTCTAATTTCAGACAGAATCGGACATGCAGACAGGAAATGAAATGTATTTTCTGTTTCTTTTTTATTGCACAAAGAACACATCACACTACTATTTGAATAAAATCTGTTTTAGTTGAGATAAAGAAGTTCACATCTAATTTTGAATATCCATTTAACCCCATTAAAGTTAATTTTATTATCATCAAGGTAATGTGATCCATAATCATAATTTAAGTTTTAATACAAATACATTTTTTCCGAAACTGAAGCCTTTCATTTTAATATTTTAATCTGTATATTTCTATTAACGATACTCTAAATTCCTGTAGGATTAAATCCCATTTATTTTGATTGTCGAGCTTAATGTCTATGTCAATATTATGTTTTTCAGCTATTTCTCTTAAATCCTTTATCCAGTATACCTTTTGTTTAACAACTTCATTATTTAATAAATATGGTAGCCTATTTTTTGTCAGGTTTTTAACTTTGATAATATAACGATGCTGTATCTTTAAGGTTTCTATAAACATTGGAACTATTTTGGTTTCTAAATGTATTAAGAAGGACGGGGTGGCTTGCGGCAAGCAAATTGATTTCTTAATGAAGTAATACAGAAGTTTTTCACATTCAATATATTCTTTACTTCATATAGCGTCACTGACAAGCTCTATACTAGCGCATTCGCTCAGTGTATATCTGTCTGTTAAAGATGGGACAGCCATATCAATTTGTTTATGTCAGTTGCAAATAAATGAGTAAAGACATGGTAGATAAACTATGTCTTAGAACTTTCCTCTAACTGTATATAAAGTTAATATAATGAATATCTTAATTCACTTGACTCTAAAATATCAATATTTGTAAATATTATTAAAACATTACTTTGCATGAAAACATTTAAGATACAAAGGCAAATCATGATGATCTTACTGTTGATATTTAAAGTTATAAAGCAAAATCGAAAAGAATATCTTGATCATATAAGTATAGAAACATGACATTTGAAAATTAAATTATTTTATTTTATTTTTTTATTTATTTATTGTAATTTACAACTGTATTAAACAACACAATAAGTAAATATGAGGAATGAAAAGAAAAATGTCATGAAAATGTCTTGAGAAAGAACAACCCAGTGGTAGCACTTCACTAACTATTTTAACTCAGTAGGTCCCGAGGCCACCTTCTTTTCAGTCGCCTTGGAGGATTATCTGGGATATCTAAGGAAGATAAATTACGGACAAGTGGATTTGTATGGGCAGGGAGTTTAGAATGAAAAGAGGAGTATCTATCACGGGCTATGTCTGCAACAAATGGGATGTTAAGGTCATTATGAATGAGTTGATTTGTAACAAAATAAGGAGCATTCAGGATTTTTCGAAGGATTTTGGATTGTAAGGACTGGATGCGGGAGGAATTAGATGGTTTCGTAGAGCCCCAAAGCTCGATTCCATACGTCCAAATAGGTCTGATAATAGTGGTGTAAATGAGTCTTTTGTAATATACTGGAAGTTTTGAACGTTTGTCTAGTAAGTGTTGTAGTAATCGATATCTTCGAGCAGTTTCTTGTCGTTTCAGTCTGGTGTGAGGATTCCAAGTAAGGCGCTTGTCAAGATGGAGACCTAGGTATCGGATTTGCTCAACAGGAGTAAGGGTAATGTTATTAAAAGATACTGGGGGGCAGGAACTCATCGGTTTGCGACGAAGGATAAAGGTGATTTGGTGGGATTTGTTAGGGTTTATTTTAATCCTCCAATTTAGACACCATTCTTCAATGGCTGTGATGTGAGACTGAAGGGTTTGGGATGCAGTAGTTGGATCATTATGGACAGATAAGACACACGTGTCGTCAGCATAAGTATTGAGGACAGTATGAGGATGGAGTGGAATGTCAGCTGTATAAAGGGAATAGAGGATAGGACCTAAGATACTACCTTGAGGCACTCCAGCAGATTGGGAAAATATGGATGAGTAGGAAAAGTTATGGTTAACCTTAAAGGTTCTGCCAGTAAGGTAGGAACGCATTAATAGGAAATATGTAGGGGTGAGGAATTGACGGAGTTTGTAAAGCAGTCCCTGGTGCCAGACTCGATCAAATGCTTGTTCTACATCAAGAAAGGCTCCAGTGCAGTACATTCCGCGCTCCAATGTAGAGGACACTACATCCACCACGCGGTGAAATTGCTGTATTGTAGAATGGGATGTTCGAAATCCAAACTGGTGGTCAGGGATAACGTGATTCTGTTCTAGGATAGGATAAAATCGTTTTAGGAGGAGTTTTTCTAGGATTTTGCCCATAATGGGCAAAAGAGAGATAGGACGATAGGAAAACGGATGTTCAGGAGGCTTATTGGGTTTTTGTATCATTTTTATTATTGAAAGTTTCCAAGAAGTAGGAAAATACGTGGATCTGAGAGTTGCATTGTATATATAGGTAAGGAAAAGTACGGCTTTGCGAGGAAGTTGTTTAAGGATGTGAGGTGAAAATTAAATTCATTTAAATAATATATATTTCAATTAATTACAATGTATATTTCATTACTAACTAAAACATATGTTTTTCTGTTTACTTGGGAGAGAAACTGAGGTTATCTCTGTGAAACAACTATAAAGCTTATTCCTAAATATCTAAATTTTCTTGATACAATGGTAGATCCATAAAAAAAAAGAAAAAAAAAAGTGCTCTGTGTACGACCAACTCATACAGCCTACAGTCACATTCAGATTACGATGACATACTTCAAGATGATATATCTCTACAGGGTGTTGATTTTTTACAATTAAATGAAACAATAATTTAAAAAAAACATGCATTCTCAACATAATCTACTTTAACGAACGTACTCACTCAGCTTTCCAACAAATTCAAGCTCAAATCGAGAATTTATAAAAAAATTTCATTTCTATCGGCAGTCCCTATGACTGCTTTAATTTTAATTTTTTTTAACTACTTAAAAACTTGGTATTACTCATTATCTTGATGAAATCAATGTGATCGAAAAAACAAATTTTAAGATTTATTTATTTCTAGATTTAAAGGTATGTATTGAACCTACTCGAAACCAATTCTTGCAATCCAAAATCCTTCGAAACATCCTTAATGCTTCTTACTTATAAAATCATCCATAAAGACCTCAATATCCCATTAGTTGAATGCTTAGCTCGAATTAGATATAATTCTTTTGATTTAAAAATTTCTGCTCATAGCTCATACAAACCCGCATACCCGTGTTCTCTTCTCCATATCTATTCCTAAAAGCCGAGATTACTTTAAAGATGATGGCCAAGGGACCTCAATTAAACATTGGAGTGCTACCAATGAATGGATCCTTTCTTTTAACCATCTTTTCACCTAAACCACAATATATTCATCAACCATAAGGTATTGAATAAATATAGTTGTGAATATCTTTAGTAAATGATTTATATTTATTAAATAATTTGTTAAAATGAATTTAAAAAAAATTAAACTGAGTTTTTATTGAAAATGGATAGAGAATTTATAAAAAAATATAGAGAGTTTTAGGATCAGGACATTGCAACGAACAAAAAAGAAAAAATAATTAAATTTTACCAATATTTAATCCCATAACTCAGATATTATTCAAGATAAAGAAAACATATATAGGGTTTTAGAATCAGTAAAGCGGTATAAACAAAGGAGAAAAAATAATCTACATATTCAAGTTACAAATTATAAGAGATGTAATTTTCCCAAAACTCGGTTAATATCGAAGATGGAGAAAAAACAAAAGAAAAAAGAAAGAAAGGAACATTTTTCGAGATCGACACCGCGATTAACAAAAAAATTAATCTTATATAGTCAAGCCACAACTTAAAAGAGATGCGCTTCCTCTAACACTCGGTTATTATTGAACATAGAGAAAAAAAAACGTGAATTGTTCAATAATCAGAAATTTTTATTTTAATTATTTGATTGAAAATAAAATATTAAAGAAATCTAGTACAAATACTTTTGGTTTATTATTTTCAATAATGAACCTTTGTAATCTACTGAGAAAAAAATTATTACTTCTCCCTCCAAATTTGACGGCTTACGTTTTAAGATGCATAGAGCCCGAATAACGTATAAAAAAATCCGTTTGTCCGCCGTTCGAATAAATAAATACCCCAAAATATTTTTTTAAAAACCTGTAGTAAGTGCAGTATAATTCTATGCGGTATAGAATTAAATTTACCAAAAAACGTAATTTAAATCATTTTAAAATAGTATAGTGGATTTCCAATCAATGTTTTAAAACTGTGCAGATATATTCTATACAAATAAAGCTTGAAGTTGTAAAAAAAAAAAAAAAAATACAAAAATAGTAGATTTTTCTTTGATTAGTTTATTGCTTTTAATAGTTTTAGTTAATTGCCTATAAACAGCTATATAGACCGTTATACCCTACTATAATTGTCTGGTAATAATAAAACCAGAGTGTTATACTTTGCAGCTTTTTTGATCTAATTAAAACGTTTCCATTGAGACTTGAATATTTTTTTTGTGTAATGCGCGCACCGTATTTTTAAACTTAATCTTCTCACTATAATTTTGATTCCGCCACTCCTCTTCTCCATACCAACTAATGACTACTGCTGACTGCACAAGCAAACAGCTGACGGATTGTTAACCGGAAAGTCGCGCTGCTTATTTGTAGAACGCTGATAGCGTCGTTAATTGACTTTGCACTTGTCACGGGTGGGGGATTATTGTTGTTGATTGACCCTATTCATCAGGATTCGGGCCGTCGCAAGAATAAATGCCACAGCCTTTTGATGGTGCTGCACCTACTTCGCTGAATGCGAATCGCTCATATTTCGAGTAACCAATATGTTCATTTAACTGCCACAATAACACGTCTATTACTTCACATTTGCTGGAAATTAGGACGTTTTTTTGTTTTTTTTTACTTTATCATCATCATCATCATCATCATAACATTTCCTCTTCTACCGCTGTTGGTTGTACAATCCTGCATGTAGAGTCTGACCCATATGTCTCTTCCTGTGCCAACTCCATTCTCCTACTCCAGTCTATCCCGCGCCTCCTGCATGCTTCCTTTACACCGTCCTCCCAGGTAATGCGAGGTCTTCCTCTGGGTCTTTTCCCTTCCGTGCGGTCTCGCAAGTCTTCTTGGCACTCCTCTCCGGATCCGTCCTAAGTATATGTCCAAACCACCTCAGTTTGTATTCCTCTAGAAATGTTTAGATTTTAGTTTGTCCTTGATATATCCCTCTATATAATTAACTATTGGCCAGATGATTTGTTCTTTTCGATGGCCAACAATCCATTTCTGTCCAAAATTGTTACCCACAAAAAAGACTGATTTTACTTTTTCAGAGGACGTGCCATTTTATATTTTAAGAACTGTTTCAATTATTTTTTTAAATTCCAAGTTAAAGCCGCCATTCTCGTGAAACCTCCAGTATATATTGACAACATACAAATTTTACAGACGGACACAATAAAATACTTTAGCTTGGCATTCGATAGAACATGACATGGTGTCCACACATCAAGAACAGACAGATAACGCCAAACTTTTGTACTCACTACTTCCAAGACGTAAATCTTAGCAAAATTATCAATGCTGAATTTTATTGTAACCAAATTGACGTAATGCATCATAAATGGGCTCTTAAAAAAGACCAATTGGAAAAAGGAATATCCAGTTGCATGTCAATGCTCAGCCATGTCTCACGTACAATGTCATGAAAATGTTGGAGCTTGGACACGATAATCTGCCACATCCGTCCTACTCTTCAGTCTTCTATCCTACTGATTGCCATTCTTTTAGACTCCTAGACCTCTTGTTACAATATAGAAAAATACTAATCAATCTATTAAATGAATTTATAATGTATTGAACCTAATGGAGACTATTTTTATTACTAATAACCGGTATATATTTTTCACTTCAAACTGTAATTCTACATTATTTTCCGGACAACCCATTAGTAAGGATCTTTACTATATTATGAACCCAAGGACTTCATGAGTTGTAGTGCTACAGTTTTGTTCATTTATTTTGTACCACGTTCTTAGAGATTATTTATTTTTCTAAAAACATTTACCCAAAAAATAATGTATTTTCGTTATGTTTAAATTTTGGTTGTGCATAAAGAATTCCTTATCATTTCTGTCAAATTGCAGAATGAAATATTAAACTGGCCAAGGAACAAGAGCGATTATCAGTAAAATACAGACGAAAGGCAAATAAGGACGAAGGGGAGTAAGCAGAAGGTATGATAAGATCCTTTGTTTATAGCGAGGGAGCCTCCACCTGCCAGCTCCCGGCTAACAAGAATGGAAGCCTAGGCCTCCGTGATATAAATTTAGGGAGCTTTGAGTTAGGGTGGAGTCTATCGCCTGTCCTCCCTTATCGCCGCCATACAAATAAATACCATTATATTGTTATCGCCTCCTAACAAATATGTAGCTGGGTAAACAAGATATCTCCTTAAATGTCGACAAATAACATGTATATTACTACTTTTAAGAAAAACAAACACATAATGGGTAACATACTTAGGGATTGGATGCACATCCATCTTAGCAACGTGGATATTCTGATAAAAATCCATAATATGTTAAAAGGATTGTTTGTACTACAAGCGGTCCATGGGATGTCAGAGGGTAGAGGTATCAGTTAAGTTTCAAGCTATTAAGTAGTTTCGTTATTATTCACTTTATCGCCGTTTTAGGTTACTTCAACACTTACTAGACAAACGATCAAACCTTCTTCTTAACTACAAAAGGCTCATCTACATGAATATTATAAGACCAATCTGGACTTACGGAGTAGAGTATGGCTAAAAGTAAACCATGAAATTCTTCCCGCATCCGATTCTTACAATCCAAAATCCTTCGTAAAATCCTCAAGCTCCTTACTTTGTCAAGAATAAACTTATCCATAAAGACCTTAATGTTCCCTATGTTACTGATTTAAACCGGACCAAGTATCAATCCTTTCATGACAAACTCCATTCTCACTCTAACCCACTATTTTCAATCCTTTCTTCCTCTTCAATCCCTGATGAACCTCCGAGGTGCCTGAAAAGGAGATGGCCCCGGGACTTTCTAGTTTAGAATATTTTTAGAATGCTTCCAATGGAAAGCTTCTCTACATGTATATCATTTTATTATAGAACTATCACATTTTCTTAATGTATTTTTTTTTAATTCAGTTGTAAATATCAATAAAAAAAATTAACTTTATATGCTAATCCTCATTAAGGAACGTTTAATGAGCCAAAATTAGGGACTTTCTCGATTAGCACTGAAATTTCGCTGGAAAGAAGAGTACGTTTGCACATGTTAATATGTTGGCAATGCATGTTTTGTTATTATGTTGGCAATGCATGTTTTGTTATTATTGTTTCATACAGTTTTAGAATATCATCACTTTTTAGTATATATATAAAATATATTATCTTGAATTATGTCATCGTAATCTGAATCTCTCACACCCCATTTATTTTGATTTATCATATCAAAACAAAACACTGTTTTCTCATCAGATCTAAGCTCGGGGTAATTAGACATTCGGTTTTTAATTTTTAAGGAGATCCTTGTTCTTCTTTCGACATTATTTAAACATTGATATTAAACTTTTTAAACCGCACTTAAAACTACAAACTCAGAGAGAATACTGAAGGTTCGTAAACAAAGTGGGGATTTAGTAAAAACAACAATAACTTCTTCGAATTAGTGAAATGAATAAAACTGACTTTAAACGAATTAAAACATTGAAACGCATTGTTAGAACTAATGTGTTTAATTACTTAATGTTTAATTAGCCATTAGTCTTAATATCCCGATTCATTTTTGGTTTATTATTTCCAATAATGAATCTTGTAATGGACCAAAAAAAAAATCAACCCATCTCCCTCAAAATTTGAGAGCTTACGTTTCAAGATGCGTAGAATCCGAATAAGAATAATTAAACGAAAATTATTAAATACCAATAAATAATATATATACAAACATTTCTATGTTTTGTTCTATTGCATAGGGAATTAAATTTTCTACAAAATAAAAACACTGCAGTAATTGATTTAGAACTAGCAGATATGTTTCGTTTTGAAATCTGCAGTAGTGATTTTCCATTATCCTTTGAATTATTGCTTTTCATATTACTTAATTGCCTATCAACAGCTATATAAACAGTTATATCCTAATAATATTGTTTTTTATAAATAATAAACCATTGTGTAAAATTTGTAGCGTTTTCTCTTGTTATAATTTAATTCTAGATTTACCCAGAGAAAGATGATGAAACAAACTTTAAAATATCCCTATTCATATCCTGTAAGAATATTCCAATCAGAAAGAAACCTACATGATAATAAAGCACATTGATGTTTACATCAATATATCGATTTTAATTAAAGCTGTTTTTGAGAAAATCGTAAAAAACAGAAAAATTCGCAATATAAAGTCGCTCTTTTCTGAAAAAGTTGGAGTAATATCTGTGGAGTATAGTTATCGTGCTAGACTTAATCCCCTCCCCCAAACACATAAAAACCTTTTTGGGAGAATTAATTATTTGGTCTCAGGGGAACCTAAAATGTGTGTATCTGTTGGTTAGGAAATGAGATTGGCTCGTCGGCTATAGTGATTGTCAAAAATTGAGACGTTGATTTCCAAAAGGTACTAAATGACATTTTTTTCGAAATTGATATTTTAACAAATTGATATTTTGATGTTATTTAATAAAGCACATGATTCTATCGAAAATTTAATTAATTCTTTAAACTTATTTCATCACTAACGATTTTTGAAAATTCTTAAATTTATTTTAACAAGGGTGATAAGTGAAAGTCATGTGTTGCGCGCACCAGATTTTTATAGATATAGCGTTAAAAATAAAATTCACTTCGCTTTAATAGTGAATAAATATATCTTGATAAGGACAATTTTTCCTTTCATGATTACTATTTAATTTTATCGTAATCTCATATAATCTAAAGTGCGGCACTATCAGGTTTCCGTGATAGGATATTGATGATGTACTAGGGCGAAGACTTGTAACTGCTAGACTGCTATTAGCGGTATCTCCAGTCACTCCAGACACTAGCTAACACCACTAGATAGTGGAGGGAGGGGGTGGATTGTATTAACAATAAGGGAGCCCGGCTAAATTAATTACTTTCCAGAAGCACGAGAAATCCCGAGCTGATATATTCCATGGAACCTCGCCAGCAGTTACTTATGCAGATCCATCTATTAGGTAGCTACAGTCCACGGTTAGCGGGGAGAGGCTACAGCCGTAGGTCATCTTTGGCATATTTCAAGATTAAAACCGTTAGTTGTAATAATCTTGGTGTTAAGGTCAGATAGATCTTTTCGTTGAATTGAAAATATAAAACTCGAACTTTTTTTAAATTATTAGGTTGTGTCACATGAAATGACCGTTTTCAAGGTAAAGGATTTTTATTAAAAATACGATATGAAAACAAGATAATTTCATTCGAAGTATTTACCATCTTTTTCTAAACATTTTTCCCCAACGTGACACCAACTTTTTTATCCCCGAACTGAAAAACTCTGAGCTTTGAAGTGAAACAAAATCTGAAAACGCACTTTTCACTTGATCATCATTTTCAAAAAGTTTTCCTTTGACGAAGTTATCTAAATTCCTGAACAGGTGGTAAACTGTTGGAGATAAGTCGGGAGAATATGGTGGGTGCGGAAAAACTTCGTAGCCCAGTTCTTTCAATTTTTGCACGGTATGTTTTGAAACATGGGTCTTGCTGCCGCTCAATGAGATCATAAGGTACCCATGTGTCGAGCTTTTTTACTTTCCCAATACACTTTAAATGTCGGGAAACGGTAGGTGCACTTGCATTTAGTTGTGCTGAGAGCCATTTAACTGTTTGGTAGGGGTTTCCTTCTACTGTGTGTTTGAGGATATCGTTGTCTATTACGGACGGAGGTCTTCCTCGGGGCAAGTTTTCCAAGTCGGTTTCCCCAGCTTAAAACTTAGCAAACCAACGGCGAATGGTCCGTTCATTAACACTCCCATTCCCAAACGCCTTGCAAATATTTCTAGCGGCCTCAGCTGCTGAATGGCCGAGTTTATGCTCGTACAAAAATATTACTCGAAAATCGCGTGTTTCCATGTTCATATTTGGAGGTATACTAAAAAGTGGGTAATTGATTGGGAAGTTAATATTTATAATACAAAGGTAGAGGATTAGTAACTGTTTACTTTAAATATGTAAACATTCGAAAGAAAACTACAGAGACCTGCAAAATCCTTTATGTATTTCAGAAACTATAAAAACGGACATTTCATGTGAAACAACCCAATATTTATCTTTATCTTTGTTTTAAGAAATTTTTCTTTTTTTATGTATCATTTGATGTTTCGCCATGGAAGTGAAAACAATTGTCGTAATTTTCAATAATGAACCTTTGCAAACGGCCGAGAAAAAAAAAAAATTACTTCTCAAAATCTGAGAGCTTACAGCTTAAAATACGTAGAACCCGAATAACGAAAAAAAAATACGCTCGGCCGAACTAATTAACCACAATCTTCTATTCAATTAAATACATAATTGCATATACTATTTAAAAAACTCAATAAAAAAAAATCATTAAAATCGGTTAAAAATAGCAGAGATATAGTAGCATTTTGAAATTAGCAGTGGTGATTAGGGTTTATACAAAAACCGACATTTTAGAAAACCTGTTTTCGAATAGTAATTTTTACTTTCCCAATACACTTTAAATGTCTGAAAACGGTAGATGCACTTGCATTTAGTTGTGCTGAGAGTCCTTTAACTGTTTAGTAGGGGTTTCCTTTTACTGTATGTTTGAGGACATCCTTGTCTATTACGGACGGAGGTCTTCCTCGGGTATAAATAATTAAATTATTTTAATTTAATATGATTAAACTATTAAATTCACAGCTGTCTCTCGAGTATGTTATACCCGTCAGTCAATTGGTGGTTCATAGACAGTGTTTCGAAATGTCAGTTTCACTGATCCTTTGAGAGTAAATACTGATAAACTTCACTGAATTGGGGGGTCCTAAAAATTTAATTTTTAGATACTTGTTTGGCATTAAAGAGTTAAATCTAAATTAGTTATTCTTAGTTGTTTACTAGCTTAAGTTTTACGAATATTATGATTTAAGTAGGGGTTGCAAACTTCGATTCATCTGCTCCAATCGAACATAACAAATAAAATCAATTTTGAAAGAGAAAAATTATCCATCGGTGGGTAGGTAAAAGAGAGGGTAAGGAGTAGGATTTATTAAGAAGGTACATATTATGTTATTTTGATTATCGATAGTTATTTAGTTTTCATGTAAAAAAGTAATGAATTTTCACTCAACAATAATTTCCGTGGAATGTTTGTTAAACTCGTAATGGCTAACAGTGCCAAATAAGCAAGGCCTAAGGGACCCACAGATTGAATGATTTTCCTCCTTTAATATTGATTTTTTGTTGTTGTTTGTTTATTTATTTAACGTTTATGCTAACTTTATGCTACTATGGCTAATCGGACGATGCTACAGTGGGAGTCCTAAATTTTGCCTATCCAGGTTTTATTAGAATAGGGATCTTTAAAGAGAACCTGACATCGCACAGGCTCGGGAACACCTTTTAACGTCCCATCCGAATGTCGGCGTAACTAAGGATTTTTACTCCCATTAAAAAATTCTAGGACCACCTGCGGGTTTGAACCCGAGACCATTAGCATAGGAGGCTGTTACGCTAACCACCCAGCTACAAGTGATCCCGATTTGCTTCGTACTGTTCAATTAGAGCATATAAAGGAAGTTAGCAACCCCTACTTAAATCATAATATTCGTACAACTTAAAATAGTTAATAACTGAGATTAACTCATTTAGCTTTGGATCTATGATGCCAAACAAGCGTCTGAAAATTTACTTGTAGGATCTTATTAGATACCCCTTCAATTAAGTGAAGTTTGTCAGTATTTACCCACCAACGATCAATGAAACTGACATTTCGAAACACTTCCAATTTATGATCGCCTGAGGGGTCCTGTTAATATATTTCTATCCAGGAAGAATAATAAAAAAAGTAAAAAAGAGCGGAAATACTTTCATGATGAAGGGTTCAAAAGGTCAAAGATAATGGTGTTTTCATTTGATAAATTACATTTTTTTATATACATATTTTTTTAGCACTCCATTAGGGAAATCCAATATGTTTATATGCTATATTACTCTTGTATCTGAGATTCCGTTTTAATAATCTTACGATTTAATAAAATCTCAGTTTTGATTAAACAGATATAGAACTTCGGAGATAATATTTTTGAGAGTGGAGATTAAATTTTGTAATAACTATGATATATTTCAATCTTGAGGCAACAAAGCTATTTCGAGCATTTAAAAAAAATATCAAACTCACATTTTATTAAAGTAATCGCTGAAGAGTAGACATTTTCTTATTGGTTTTATGTACGTTATAAGTAAGCGTTTGCCTAAAGTTAATGAAACTTTGTTTGACAAATGGTTTTACATCTTCAATTATGTGACTTGGTTGTACATATTCATTACATTTTTCAATCATATCCGAACTATTTACTGAACATAGGAGAGGTATAACTATATACCCCATTTATTAAAGTAATTACTGAGTTTTCAGATACTTGTTTGGCATTTAAGTGTCAAATCTAAATTAGTTAATCTCAGTTGTTTACTAGTTTAAGTTTTACGAATATTATGATTTAAAAGCTCAAGTGACCATCTTTGCTGAAGAATGTTGTACTTAAATTGCTATTTACTACCCTTGGTGATGGGTCTTGCGTATACATGTATAGGTTTTTATTTATTTATATAATAAAAACTGGAGCGGCGTGATCTAGTTGAGAGAGCACTAGTCTGTGGTACTGTTATCCAGGTCCTGAGTTCGAATCTCGGCTATGACAGAATATTATTTATTCTGTTAATTCAGCCGGGGCGTGACCCTAGGGTATGGAGACCCTCCTGGGCCGACCCAGCATCTTTAAAGTGGGTACTCATATTGGGGAAAAAAACCTGGCGGCTGAGCCTGATCAAGGCCTAATCACCTCATTGCACGTCCGTTGGTCAAGAAACATTACGAATCCTCTATATGTACTGAGCCTAAGATCCCTCATTGGTTATAGAGGCACAGGGTTTTTTTTTTTTTGGGGGGGGGAAGGGGGTATTTATGTTAAAAAAAGTTAATAATAGAATTTGGAGAAAGTTCAAAACATAAAAACAGTATTAACTGATATAATATTGGATTTACAAGTTTATGTAAAATATTGTAATATATTATAACTAACCTGTTGTGTAGTGGCTGGGCCTTAATAACCTTCTAAACCCAAGAAAACAGGAAACCCAGCCGATCGCTCTAGGATTTTTAACTCGAGACCTAGCTGAGTCTCAGTCACCAATTTAATATCACTTGAACTGGTGATATAGATGTGTAATCTACATTAGTTTCATAATTTTTACTCAGTCCCTTTTGAGATATCTTCCTTGAAATATCTCAAAAACTTGATTTTTTATCATGTTTGGTAATTATTTAAAAAAAAAATGAATATGTTCTTAACACCGAAATTTTAACAGAAATTAGATTATTGACTAAGCTATTCGAAAAAAAAAATGTAATATGAGTATCTTTTCCTTAATAATCGTTTAACTCTCTAAAAGTCATATTTTTTTTTTTTTTTTTTTTTTTTTTTAAATTTCTTCAATATTTAGGTAACGTATTGTGAAGACAAACAATGTAAAGTACACCCTTATCACATTGTTAGTATTTATTTGGCCAATAACTATTTTGATATACACTTCTTGATTTTATTATCATACATATTATTTTATAAATTTAGTATTTTGTATATATTGTGTGAATGTAGTATGAATGTTGTACATGATCACTATTAAAAATGTCTCAATTAGGACAGATTGTGATATAATAATAATAATAGCTTTATTTCGTCCTTTATAGAACAATAAGCCTCTCCCTTGGGAGGCACAAGTCTGGTATTAAAATAAAATTAAACTTTTAACAAAATTTTCCTTTCTTAGTTCATGCTGTTATTTATTTACATATTTAACATTTTTTAATATTTACATTTTTGAACTTGAATATACACACACTGAAACATTTCTTGCCTTGTTTAAACTAGAATTTATAACCATGTATTTAATATTAGATTTTTTGTGACATTATTCCACATTTGTCTATTTCTGGCCACTGTAGCCCAACAATCCCCCACTACTTGCACTAGTTCGTCCCTCCATCTCGTCAGTGGTCTTATTCGCCATCTCTTTCGATCTCTTGGTATCCATTCGGTAGAAATTTCTAGACCATCTTCTGGAATCCAGTCTAGCCACATGACCTGCCCACCTCTACTTCAATATTTCCGATTCCTTTCGTAAACTTTTGAGGATAACTTGTTTTGTTTTTTTGTTGCTGATTCGATCTTTCCTTTTAATATTTAGTATGCTTCTAGAAAATCAGAGCTGTGCCCTTGAAAGTTTTTCGATGTCGTAGACCAGGTCTGCGAGCCATACAAAATAACGGGGTAAAATTGTAATATTACTCAATTCAAATTGTTTCTGTAAATAAATAAAAAAAAATTATAATTTATAATTATAATAATTTAATGAATTAATATAGTTACATTTCTTTTTTCAAGTTTAGAAGCCCGAACGGAAAAGAAATAACATTTAAATAAAAACATACAACTTCAGGTTACTCTTAACAAATTGACTTGAAATATGTTTTCTTGAAGCAGTTTTTAGAATATTTAAACCATTACACCTTCACAAATTAAGGATTATAGTTTTATACCAGCTCGGAAGTCAACTCTGATACATCTTACTGTAAATGCTACTGCTGCTGTAAAATGCCAGGGGGAAAAAAATTCACAAGCGGTAAACTTTGACGTGAAACAACAGGGAGCATAAAAAAACTTTTCCCTACCTGCAGAATTTTAAAGTACATTGACGGAGACTTTAATTAACATTTAGATTAAAAAAGCTCCATATTTGTCCAGCTCCAATTTAATTTTTATCGCACCTTGGCCCTTGTAAATGAGGCTTAGCTCACCGTTCAATTGTAGGCCTATATTTACTTTTCTCGTGCATTTGTTTTGAATGAAAAAAAAAAAAAGGAAACATATTCCTCAAGATTATTCTTACTGTATATTTCAGTTTTAATATCTTATTTTTAAGATTCATTTAAGTTGACCTTCAGTTATGATTTTTTTTGTTAAACATAGATGTGATGTTTTATTTGAAGAAAATACGATCTGAAAACTTAAAATTAGTCGTTAGAAGCGTCTCTGATTTCGGTGATATAAACATAACAGACAAAACTTTGATCTTCATGGAGAAACTTAAAAATCTTCTGTGAAAAATAAATATTATAATATATAAAAAATAAAGCTAGATTAACGAGATTCTTAAATGCCTATCATTTTCAGGAAACCCTTCATTTATTTCAGTTATTTTTAAAATATTACAATTATTATTTTTCGAACATAAAATTGAATCTCGATAAATGTACAATATATTAACCGAATGTAATATTTTTTAATGTTAATACCTGAAACAGTATATATATCTTGATTTAAAATATAAAAAATTCCTTTTCATCTCTATTAACTCTGTCTGCTGGCGTTTCTCAAGGCAGTATCCTAGGACCCATTCTTTACACTTTCTTTGTCTATTCAGCTGATATCCCAACCCATCTAAACACCTTCCTTTCTATCTATGCTGATGACACTTGTGTTTTATCAGTCAATAATGATCCTACTATTGCCTCTCAAACTCTTCAATCCCACATCAGAAATCTTGAAGTATGATGTCAGAATTGGAGAACCGAAATCAATTCCAACAAATCCTACCAAATTACCTTTACCCTTTGTCGTAAACCTATGACATTCTTCCCTGCATTGTCCTTTAATAATACTCCGCTAATCCCGGTTGAACAAATTCGCTATCTAGGACTCCTACTTGACAAACGACTAACTTGGAATCCGCACACAAGACTGAAAGGACAAGAAACTGCCCGCCGCTTTCACTTACTTCAACACTTACTGGACGACGCTCTAACCTTCCACTTGACTACAAAAGGCTCATCTATATTACCATCATAAGGCCTATCTGGACGTACGGAGTAAAGCTTAGGTAAACAATAATGTTTATTGTTTACCAGAATAAATTAATTAAACTGTGGTTAATATTTATAATAATTTATCGCCAATCCTTTCAGAGAAAAGCGACTTAATGTGCATACTTCCTACATTGCCTGTCAAACCCAAGTCATAGCTGACCTACCTTCTCCTTTCCTATTTCCTGTAAATGATTGAATTTAGTTGCTTTGGTCTGCCACTAGTTTCCTAAGTTCGTCTAACATATTTGCTAGTAATATTTAATAGATGAGAGAAACTCCAAAAGATTTTAGAAAAAATACTTTCTTATTTATTATTTATACCTAATTACTTTTACTTACCTATATATGAAATACACGAAACATCAATTTCATATATAAGACGACGAATTCGATAAAAATCTAAAGGATAATAGTACAAAAATATTTTTATGACTAAATTTTAATGTAATTTTTATTACTTTCACATTCTATATATTGTAAGGGGAAGTATTGCGATCGTGAAAATTTTCGAATTCCAGTTTTCAACGGAAATACTCGTTTTAGGATCCCCTGAGTCCAAATAACCATGTCCCGCAAAAAGGTCTGTGTGTGGTAACAACCAGGCGGAAACGGTAAGTCCTATGAAACCGAAATTTCATATTTAAGACAACTATACGCCCGAGACGTGACAAAACTTTTTTCATCAAAATGAGCTTACCAGAAGAGGCACTTTATGCCATGCATTTTGCACCTTTTTTCGATTTTCTCGAAAACGGTTCCGACGATTTTGATTAAACTCGCTATATCGATGTAAAATTGAATGGGCTTTAATATCATTTAGGTTTTATTCTGATTAAAATGGTCTGGCATGGCTTAAATGCCGGTATTTTAAATTTTCTTCTTCTAAAGTACCTTTAATTTTGTAGATTAAATAAAAATAACTATATTATCATGTTAACGTTGATGAAAAACAGATGAATATATAAACTGAATAAATTCCATACCCAACTAAAGGAGAAAACATACAAAATATTTTTTTAATGCAATTTTTCGTTTTTGAACACAAGAGCAGTAATATTTTTATAGATATACCGTTGGAAAGCTAAAGATTTCAGAAAAAATATCATCCCATACACAAGCTTTTAAAAGTTAATAGAGAGTGATGAAATCAACATAAAACTTTTTTTAATACAACAAGTTTTATTGAGTAAAATTACAATCTGTCCTAATTTGGACATCAATAGTAGTGCTGAAAGGTATCATACATATTACATTCATAACATAAAACTAACTGATTATTTTAGACAATTATAAAATAGATTTTTTAATAAAACACATGTTTCTATATAAATTAAATTTAATTATTTCCTGAATAGTTACACGTATTTTTATCTCCAACTGTTTTTGAAAATTCTTTCATTGATTTTAAAAATGGAATTAAGTGAAAGTCGTGTGTTGCCCGCACCAGATTTTTTTAAATATATTACGAGTGAACAAATACATTTTATTTAGTTTAAATATTACGAGGGTTCTACTAAACCATGGAATTCTTCTCGTATCCAATCCCTACAATCCTAAATCCTTCGTAAAATCCTCAATACTCCTAACTTTGTCACCAACAAACTCATCTATAAAAACCTTAATGTTCCATATGTTGCTGATTTGACCCGTACGAGGTATCATTCCTTCAATGACAAACTCTATTCTCACTAGTTTCAATCCTTGCTTCCTCTTCCATTCGTGCTAATCCTCCGAGGCGTCTGAAAAGATGATGGCCTCGAGACCTTTTAGTTTTGATTACCTAGTGGAGTGCTAATGTTCATATTCTCTTCATGTATATTATCCATACATATTATCAGCCAATTTACTTGATTTATTTACTAATACAGTTGTAAATTTCAATAAATTAATAAATAAAAACTAAAAAATTAGTATCCTTAGCTTGTGAAAGAGGAAGTGTAATGGGCATGGAAATAATCTTGGACAATAAATGCCTCTATAATTTACAATTTGCTTATGACCAGGTCATTATAGCAAATGACGAAGAAGATTCATTATTTATAAAGAAGAAGCTATTAGAAGCCTATACGGCAGGAGTTTCTGGAAATTAGTAAATCAAAAAACATATTTGGGAATAAATAAAAATGGAAACTCAGCTCTAAAAGTTGGAAATTAGGATGTGATGCCGCTTGAACCCCTATTTAAAATATTTAGGGAGGTATCTTTCAAAGGACAGCAGCAGTAAAAAATATATCGATGAGAAGGTCATCAGAGGAAGAAAAGTAATACGAACTCTCAATTCTGTTCTGTGGAGTAAGGATGTACGAAAAAATCTGGTGCGGGCAACACACGACTTTCACTTACCATCATTTTTAAAATCGATGATAGAATTTTCAAATACAGTTAGAGATAAAAATACGTAAAACTATTAAAGAATTAATTAAATTGAATTTATATAGAAACATGTGTTTTATTAAAAAATCGATTATATTATTATCTAAAATAATCACTTAGTTTTTTCGGCTTTTCATTACTCTCTACTAACTTTTAAAAGCTTGTGCATTAGATAATATTTATTCTAAAATCTTTAGCTTTCCAACGGTATATTATACAGGTATATTAATGCTGCTATGTTAAAAATAAAAAAAATTGTATTAAAACTATTATTTCAGTTTTCATCTTTAGTTAGATATCGAATTCGTTCAACTTATATATTTATGTGTTTATCATCAGTGGTAACAAGATAATATATTTATTTTCATGAAATTTCCGAATAAAAATGTAAAATATCGGCATTTAAACACTGTTAAACCATTTTAGTTAAAATAAAACCTACATGATATGAAAGCCCATTAAATTTTACATCGATATAGCGAGTTTAATCAAAATCGTCGGAACCGTTTTCGAGAAAATCGAAGAAAGGTGCAAAATGCAAGGTATAAAGTGGCTCTTCTGGTAAGCTCATTTTGATGAAAAAGGTTTTGTAACGTCTCGGGCGTATATTTGTCTTAAATATGAAATTTCAGTTTCATAGGGGAGTTAATACACACACACACACACACGCATAGACCTTTTTGTGGGACCTTGTTATTTGAACTTAAGGGACTCTAAAATGTGTATTTCCGTTAAAAACTGGAATTCGAAAATTTTCACGATCGCAATACTTTCTCTTAATATATATATAGTAAGTGAAAGTAAAAGTGGGTTGTCAAGATTACAGCACGTCGCAAATTACGTGGTCTATGAATCCTTAAACATCCTCCATTCCATTGAGACTAGAAAGCTGAGCTGGTACGGACATTTTATAAGGATGTCGGACGACCGATGACCGAAAATAGTTCTTCGCCATGGAAAAAGGAGGAGTGGTAGACCGGGAAAGCATGTGGGTAATTGTCATTAGTAATTATTGGTCCACTTATTATTATACATAAAAAAAATTGAAATCATTTTATGGGGAGCGGCGTGGTCTAGTGAATAAAGCATTAGCCTACTTCTCTTTGGGTCTCAGGTTCGACCCTTGGCTGAGGCAGAATTATTTATTCGGTTATTTTTGCCGTGGAACGACCCTGGGGTATAGAGACTCTCCCGGGACACACTGAAATCGGGTGCCCGTTCATGGATGTGATAAGGCCATCAGATTTTACGCTTCCACCCAAATTTGGGTACCCACTTTATGAAGTCTTAGTGTGACCCGCCCGGAAAGCAGTAAGCTAATGCTTTATTCACTAGACCACGCCACTCTCTCTAAAATAACATCAATGTTTTTTACCTATAATAATAAGTGAACCAATAAAAGAAGTTGCACAATTAGTAAGACTACGGACTAACCATGGCTGCACAAAAAAAAAAATCTCAATTTATTGAAAATAGAAAATGATGGCAACTGCGTCCAATGTCATGCAAAGTCCCTAAGGCCTGCGCTACTAGGGTTTGTCGGTTTTTAAAACCGGTTTTTTGGATAAAATTATGAAATACGAAAACCGGTTTTCGTTGTAAAAATAACATTTTAAAAATATTTTGAAAATGACAAATGTATCAGATTGATGCAAACACTGTTGCAAGCGGTTTGGTTCTTGGAAACATATCGGCCGGATATGGTTTCAAGAAATGGTGTGTTTTGTCTATTGGATTAATAAATGTAGATTTGATATCAGATTGTCTTCTGGCTTCTTTATGTATAGTTCATAAATTCTGTGTTCAGTGTAACATATTTTAATATTATATAAATATAAATTTTTAAAATCAGGCTTTAAAAACTATTAAGCCTTGTTTGGTTGCATGAGAAGGTGTTTTCTATTTCGGGGAATTTTGTGAATAAACTAAGGACACGGCTAAATATCAAATCGATAGACAGCCTCTGTTTTCTGAAATCATATTTCATTAAACAAAAAAATAAATAGAATATTTAAATTAATATTAAAATTGCCCTGCATAGAAAATACTCGGTCCTTTGCTTAATTGTCCTTAAAACTAAAATGTATTTTAATAGGTAAGTATGCATAAACTTTATTTACGCTTGTCTTTCGGTTTTCATTATAATTTACATTATATAATATACAGTTATATATTTTTTAATTGTTTTAATTCGTATCTAGTAACATTGTTTTTTTTCAATAATATGGTTATTATGAAAATATATTGTTTTTATTTATTCGAACCCTTTCCTGAATAACTCTTTTCACTATTACAAAAATATTTACATCCTTTTAGTGAAATTTATGCATAAAAAACGAATAATTGTTTTTAAAGTTATTTAATCCTGGTCAACTATTATTTCTTTGTTATACTAAATTCTATAAACAGTTTTTTTCTGTCAATAAAATTGAACAGTAAATAATTTCAGTCAAAAACTGCTTTTATTCTTCTAAATTTTTTTGTTCGAATTAAAGAATATTCGAGTAAAAAAAATATATATAAAAATTCGAAACCGGTTAAAACCGGTTTTCTGGGAAGATTACCATTCGAAAACCGATTTTCTAAAATGTCGGTTTTTGTATAAACCCTACGCGCTACATTCTATTCCGGTGCAGGAAATATGGGAAGCAAAGATAAGTGGTGGTTCCCCTAGAAACAGAAGCCACGTTTTTACAACAGTTAGATAAACACAAATTCTATGATGATCAAGCAATTCATCATTAAAAAAAAATTATCGCTTCACAGAATTCATTTTTATTTAATTATATTATTTTATTTTTATTTTTATCTCTCTTGAGTTGCCTTCCTCTCTCATTTACATTATTTTATTTTATTCTCTATTTACTTAATTTATGGATTATGTTTTATCATTTTTGATTCCGTAACATAAGTTTTTATTAAACAATGGCAAACATGTATTGACTATATAGGATTTGGTTTCAAATCTTGACGGTAACTTGGATATAAAAAAAAAAAGAAATAATAAAAAAAAAAAAAAAAAAAAAAAAAAAAAGAGTGAACCAATAATTACTAATGACAATCACCCACATGCTGCTATTAATAACTTTCTGTATATTCGGAGTGACCAAAATACACGTTCCTACAAGGAAAGAAAAGCAACTGCGTTAACAAGGATCGTCCGATAACAATTTCAAAGCGGATCTCGTGGATCAGTTCTGGAAGGGCCAATCTGGGTCTTCTTGGAAGAGCGGAATTTCGTCTGCAGGTGGTGTTAATTACAGGTAGGGCACTGAAGCCGTGGGCTAGGGGTCTAGTTACTGGAGCTTCTTCTCGGAAAGAATTAATTCTCTAGTAATTTAATATAGGGCTTCGTCGCAAATTAATGTAAATTAAAACATACAAGGAATGTTTTAATTATCCTAACATGCCTTAACTATGTATTGTTACGATAGCGACATTGAAATGTCTTTTCATTAATTAAAATTTGGTACAGTTTCGTGCATTATACTTTAATTAAACTTTAGCATTATACTTTATATGAGGGGTTAAATGTAAAAACAATAGTTACTCAGATTTTTAACATAACAATTTAATTAAAATTAACAAATACAAATAAAAACAATATTAAACAAAATTTGGAACGGCCAACACACTACTTTCACTTACTTTCATTTCAAAATCGAATTTCAAATACAGTTACATAGAAACATGTGTTACATCTAAAAATTTATTATATTATTATCAAAAATAATCTTTTAGTTTTATCGGATTTTCATTAATTTTTATTAAATTTTACAAACTTGTGTATTAGATAATATTTTTTCTAAAATCTTTAGCTTTCAAACGGTATATTATATACGAATATCAATGTTTTTATGTATAAACAAACAATTTATTCGTTAAATAGATTCTTTCAACTAATATATTTACCTGTTTTTTATCAATGGTAACAAGATGATATGCTTTTTTTACTAAAATTTAAAATATCGGCATTTAAGCCGTGTCAGACTATTTCAATCAGATTGAAACCTATATGATATTAAAGCCCATTATATAGCGAGTTTAATCAAAACGGTAAGAGCCATTTTTGAGAAAATCGTGCAAAATGCATGTTTTAAAGAATTAATTAAATTTTCGTTAGAAACATTTGTTATATTAAATAATCTATTATGTTATCATCTAAAACAATCAGTTAATTTTATCCGCTTTTTTCATTACATTTTACAACTTTGTGCATAAAATAATATTTTTTCTAAAATTTTTACCTTTCCAACGGTATATTATACATATATATGAGTTAACAAAACGTAATAAACATAAAACTGATAATAAACTTACTGATGAACTGATACAATTCAATACAACTGATACAATACACGGTTCCTCACTCACTCTCTTTTCGAACTTTCCTTCATTCCAAACACATCTCGCATTATTTTAAATAATACTCTTGCAGTTATTTATTATCGATTATCGAGCTTTCAAACATGTCGCTACAAACCTATAATAATTATCTATTATTACCAATTATTTTAAATAATTCATTGAAATGATAAAATAAAAATCGGGAATATCCTTTGAAATAGTAAAATTATTTCTTTCCGTGCGTGCACTGTTCTCTGTAGTACGTATCTTCTTTCGTATTCTCTTAACAGAAGTGCAATAAAATAATTTATTAAAAAATTGCATCCCTATCTATCCAAGCACTGTCCTCTCTACTAATGCTGATGACACATGTTTGCTATCCGTGAATAATGATCCTATTGTTGCTTCCCAATCCCTACAGAGCCATGTATCCGCCATTGCAGAATGGTGTCACAATTGGAGAATCAAAATAAATCCCACGAAATCACCTTCACTCTACGACGTAAACCTATGATTTCCTGTCCCGTTGTTCCCTTAATCATACCCCACTCATTACTGTAGAACAAATACGATACCTTGGACTTCATCTTGACTAACGTCTTACATAAAATCCTCATACAAGACTTAAACGACAAGAAACTAATCGATTATTAAAATACTTACTTGACAAACTATCAAAAGTCCCTCTTTACTTCAAAAAACTCATTTTCACAACCATCATGACACCTATTTCGACTTATGGCATAGAGCTATGGGGATCCACTAGACCATCGAATTCCTCCCGCATTCAATCCTTGCAATCAAAAATTCTTCGACAAATCCTCGACGCCCCTTACATTGTTACCAACAAATTCATCCTTAGAGACCTGAATATCCCACTCACTGTAGAAATTTCCCAAAAAAGATACACCTCCTTTCATTCCTAATCACAAAGCCGCTTGTCCGTATCCTCTCATCGGCATCTATTCCCGATAATCCTCCGCGGCGTCTGAAAAGACGGTAGCCTCGAAACCTGCTGACCAAATAAACATTGAAGTGCTACCATTAGGTAGATTCTTCTCAAGACTTTTTCAAGACAATTTTCCGTAAATAGCTCATTTACTTATTGTCCTATGTACAGTTGTAAATTTCAATAAATTAACAAAAAATTGCAGTCGACGATTATGGGCTCTTATATTAGACTATTAGAAGTCGAGATACAATTTAATACTAAAGTATTAGAGAAGCTACCTATTAGAGAAGATTGTAAAAGTAGGAAGGGAGATGGATGTTAAAGGAATAATTTTGGTGTTCGTGCTCGTTATTGTAAAAAAAAGTATTTTATTTATTCAAAAGTTACAAAATATCGATAATAACACTTTAAAAGACAATAATGACAATCTTGATAATAACAATATGGCTATACTAGATCTGACATAGATTACGTACCGTAATTACTGCGAGGACTTGAAGAGAGAGTGTTCCCTGGGAGAAGGGACAGGGTATATATAGGTTAATAGGACTGCTGAATAAGATTCAAGGAATATGGTGTGATCTGCAGGTGCAGTATGGCCTCATGGTGGCGTGACTCCTCCGTCCTTATGAGAGTGAAGCCCACTGAACTCTAAATTTAAGGATTTGGGACGGTTTGTCTATTCTGTAAATATTGAAACCAAGCTCTGGCTCTGCCATCAAAACATTCAGGTGGTTGAGGATGGGTACTTGGATTATCATTTGAAGGATTAGAACACAGTAATTCCAGTTTACAATACTGACGATAAAGATTATAGCATAAAAGATATAAACATATTACATAAAATATATAAGAAATAAATTGGGATACAGTTATATCATAAGGTTCTAATTCTTCTATTTCTATATTACTTAAGTCTATTTGTTGTAATTCCTCAAAAGTAAAATTTGTTGATACAATAGTTTTATTATTAACAGAATGATAGGAAATAAAAGGAATATTTACATTGTCAACATAAGAAAGTGGTACATTTATATTTACAAATTTCTCTTTTTCATTAAGATTAAGGAGGCTAGTAGATGGTAGATGATACATTGTGTGTGTTTGTTACACTAGTTGTTACATTGCTAATATTAAAGGTTAAATATTGGTGTAATGTGGGTATAAGTTTGATTATAGGGTTTGTTCTTATTTCTACAGCTTTACAATCATTTAATTCTATATTCTTACATAATTCTAAAATACATTTGTCCTTAATCTCTATCATGTCTTTACAGTAATGATGATTATTGAATTTAATACAATTTCCATTGTAAAACGAATTTTTAAATCTAATGATTAGTTGTTCTTTAATCTTTAGAGTAATGACTTTATTATTCCTTGTAACTGGATATGACATAGCATAATAAGTTGTTTTTGGCAATGATTTCAAAGGGATTTTAATAAAATAATAAATTAATCCTGTATCTGATAGGGAACAAAATGTGGAGCTAAGTAACCAGTTTAATTCTACATTTTCTGTGATTGGTTCTCCGAACGGTATGTTTAATTGTTCTAGTTCTCTAGTCGTTAATATGCTTGGATGGGTAATTCCTAATTTACATTGTTCTAAGGAAAATTCTATATCATTTAATTGATTTTCTACTAAATCTAATACGGCTAATAAATCATGATACATTAACTTAGTAAGAGCTAAATCTGTAAAATTATTTATTTTTTCTATACTATCCTTATATTTATTTAAAACAATTATTTCTTTATTAAGTTTAGATGTTAATTCTTTATTTAATCCTAATCTAACATTTTCATTATGCTCTATGTGATACATATTTCTCTCGATTTTATTTAAAATATTATCATACTTTTCTTTGTCATCGGCGTCCATATTGCCGGTGAGCCAACTAATAGCATTGCCTAGTCCGTTAATTAAGCCTCTTTTTGATCGGTTATTCCGATTTATATTTACAATATGATTAATTTTTTCTAATATCTTGTTATATTTTTGTTCAATAATATTATGCAAAGTTTTATATTCATTACTAATTGTTAATACGTCAATGCTAATCTTAAGGGTTTGAATTTCTCTTGTTAAATTTGTAAGATTCTTATAATGTAAAAATGTGTACCAATCTTCAATTATAAAGGATGGATTAATTTGTACGATGGATGCTCCTGGTCCGTCAGATAAATCTTGTATTAGCAGGGTCTGTATCTGAACCGTAAGCGCTGCGATCAGAAGATACTTGAAACAATTCGTCGTCGAACTCAAAGTCATCTTGGCTGACTCCTGTAACATTAGACGTTTCTATTTCTTTTATGACATTCTCAATATCTTCATCAGTTATTTCTGGGTTTTTTTGACTTGTACTAGGTTTATTATTATTATTATTTGATTTCTTTTTCTTAGTGACCTTTTTCGGTCGTTTGACTTGATCAGGGTGGAGTTTTTTCTTTCTACCTTTATTTCTATTTTGAAATCTTTTATCAACATACTTTCCTTTTTCGTATTTAGGATCTATTTTCTTTTTCTGTTGTCTCTTTATATACACATCTTCCGGGATTTCTATGTCTTCTCTATTTTCATTTAACTTGCCTATTTTTCTCTCTTTATTTTGTTCTATACCTTTCTTAGTTATTTCGAAAAGCTGCTTCATCTTCCGATGGTACTCATGAACAAGATATTCTTTTATTTCCGGGGATTCATTATAAGTTTCATTAGTGATACCGAAAGTTATTTCGTTAGGGGTCATTTTAAGATCTTGATTAAGGGAATTATTATATGCTGTCGTTGCTTGCTCTAACTTATCTTCCTCTTTATCATCTTTGTTTTCTATGTTTATAAGTCTTAAAATTTCTAATAACGAAGAGCTTGCTCGATTAAGCAATCCAAGAGAGTTAGGGTGATTGGGGGTAGTATAATGTAATTCAATATTTAAGTAGTTTAGAAAATCTTTAAACAAGTTATTGTCGAATTCTCTTCCGTTGTCACATGATATTTTTTGGGGTTTTGGAAAATATGCTAAATATTTTTTCAATACTTTCATGCTTTCTATGGCATTATAACTCGTTGCGTAATAAGAAAATATTCTTTTGGAAAAAGTATCTACTATTAAATAAATGTAATAATTACTCATGTGTAAGGTATCAATCATTAAATCTGTAAAGGGTTTCTCAGGTGTGGGAGTAATTTTAAATTTTTGTTTTATAGGTCTTCTATCGTATTTGCCTTTTCCACATGTGTCACATTTGTTTATAATTTCTGTGATATGATCTTTCATATTGGGCCAATAAAATTTGGTTTTCAAAACTAAATATGTTTCATTTATACCTCTGTGGCATGTCTTGGCGATATGATAATCAAGGATAAGTAATTTCTGGTCTTCCGTGTTCTTTACATCTGGCAATAGTTTATAATATCTTTTAATTCTATTTGTGGGAAATTTTTCTCTAATGAGTGATGCAACTTTATTAAATAATGCATTATACCAATTATTTTCACTTTCTATAGAATCTGATATGGGTGAGCAGTATATGCCGTAAGTTATATTTGGTCTTAAGATTTCTAAAAGTTTTTCTTCTATTTCAAAATCTTTTTCATGATAAGGCCAAGTAAATTCAATTGTTGTTCTTTGCTTACTATTGAATATTGTTTCGCGTTGAATTTTCGCGTGTCCCTTTTTTATTATTATTTGATTTTTCTCAACATTTACTGGTCTAGATTTATCATCAACTATTAAGATTCTGTTATCGGAGGATTCTGTGGAGTGCTGCGTTGCTAAAGAAGATATATCATCTTGAATTATTTCACCATTATTATTTTCTTCTATGTTTTCATCATTATTAATTCCTTCTAAGTTTTCATTGTTAGCTTCTTCTTGGGTTTCTTCTATTCCCATTTCTTGTAATAAATCTACGATTTCTTGTGAATAGTTATTAGGAGAATTTTCTGTATGAAAAATATCAAATTCTGGTTCTTTTAATTTCCTTTCTTCAATAGGGTAACGGGATAAATGATCGGCGACTTTATTAGCCTTTCCTTCAATGTATTTTATGTCATATTCGAAATCTTCTAACAATAATTTCCATCTAATTAATCTGGCGTTCTGTGTTTTACACGTTCTTAAATATTCTAAAGGTTTGTGATCTGAATATATGAAAAATTTTCTACCGTATAAGTAGGGTCGAAAATGATTGCAAGCCCAAATAATGGCTAAACATTCCTTTTCCGTTGTTGAGTAATTTTGTTCTGCTTTATTAAGTGTTCTGGATGCAAAACATACAGGGAGTTCTTTTCCATCTTTCTTCTGTGCTAATACTGCACCAATGGCGAAATTACTTGCGTCAGTTGTTAAGAAAAAGTCCTGATTGAAATCTGGAATTTGCAAAATGGGGCTACTACATACAAGTTGTTTCAATTTCTCAAAAGCGTTTTCATATAACTCTGGTTTGATTTCTTTTTGATCTTTTCGAAGACATCTCGTTAATGGGGAAGCTATCTTTGCGTAATTTGGTATCATTTTCCTATAGAAACCAGTTAATCCTAAAAAGCTTTTAATTTCTTTTTCATTTTTAGGGAGTTTAAAATCTTTTACTGCTTTTATCTTTTCTGGATTAGGTTCTATGCCGCGTTCGCTGATAATATGTCCGAGAATAACAATTCTTTCTTGCAAAATTCTGTCTTATCGAGCTGAATCTTTAAGTTATGTTTTTCTAACTTTTTAAGAGTTTCTTCTAAATGTTTCCAATGATCTTTGTAATTTTCAGAAAAAATTATAATATCGTCCATATAGACTAAAACGTTAATAGAATCTGAAAAAATGATATTCATGGCTCTTTGAAACGTTGCTGGGGCATTACTGAGTCCAAATGGCATGCGAAGGAATTCAAAGTGGCCTTGATCTGTAGAAAATGCTGTTTTTGGGATAGAACTTTCTTCGACTTTTATTTGATGGAAGCCTGAGCAAAGGTCCATTGCTGTAAATATCGTCGCTTTTCCTAATTTGCCTAAAAGGTCTTCAATATTAGGAATGGGGAATTTATCCGGGGTTGTTTCTCGATTTAATTTCCTGTAATCAATCACCATTCGTATTTTTCTTTTTCCTGATGCGTCTGGCTTTTTCGGGACAATCCAAACGGGAGAATTGTAAGGGGAATTGCTGGGTCTTATTATTTTGGATTCTAACATCTTTTTAATTTCTTCCTTAATATTTTCTTTGAATTGGTGGGGATATCTGTAATTTTTCGAATATATCGGGTCTTCGGTTTTTGTTTTAATCTTATGCTCCAATAAATCAGTGGCTGAAAGGGGATCATTTTCAGTCTTAAATACTGATGGATATTTCGATAATAATTTAATTAAATTTGATTTTTCTTGAGGAGGTATATGGTCGGTTCTGATTAGTTGGGGGATTTGTTTTATTATTTCGTGGTTTCCTTTTTTATTAGAATCTGTTAATTCTACTTCTTCTTTTTGCAAATAGTATAAAGGTAAATATATGGTTTCGTTAACTTTACTGTCGATTATTATATTTTGATCATAGATGCCAGGTTTAATTTTAATCTTATCATCTTCATAGTCAATAAAATATAGATTTTTATTTTGTTCTACTTTTATCTGATTTTCGCCTTCTTTCAAAACTAATTTTAAAACTTCGTCTTCCATAATAAAATCAAACTCTGTATAGCGAGTTTTTATTTTGTTGGTTTCGAAATCGATATTAAATTTCATTTCCCTCATTGTCTCATTTCCTAGTAGTATTTCGTAATTGGGACTGAAATTAAATAGATAAAATTTTATTTTTTCGGGGTTTTTAAGAAAATTATTTCTGCAATAAACTGAAATAGATTCCGTGCCAAGTTCTTCTCCGGTTGCTGTTTTTATTGTAAAATTTTCTTTTTCTCTTTCAACATCTGGTGGTACAATGTCTGGTCTTATATAATTCTTCCAAGATCCGGTATCAATAAGCCATTTACGATTCGCGTGGTCTTTAACATAAGGCAGTTGGCTTTTATTCTCTTCTTTTATGTGTTTTGATTGTCTGGCGGGCCTTTCTCTAAAAAAGAATTATTTGGATCTAATTTTTCTAATTTCTCTCTTAATTCTCTGATTTCTTGGTCTTTCGGGTCTTCTTGCTGAATTTGGAAATTAGGCTGTTTCGGTTTATTCCCGAATGCGCTAACTGTTCTCATGGATACAGTCGGATTTTCATCTTTCTTACTATTATTATAATTTTGATTCCGGTATCGACCTGAACCGTTGAAATACCTTTGTTGTTCTTGACGGGGCCATTGTTGGTAATAATTATTATTATTATTATTCTGCCGGTAGTCTTGTGGAGGTTCTTGTTGTCGATATTGATGCTCTTGTCTTTGATTATGTGGGTTATACGGGTTATTGGGATTTTGCCAATTATTAAATCGTTTGTGATGTTTTTTATCGAACTTTTTCTTATGGTCGAAGCCTCTTTTGTAATCATGTTCTCCGGGTCTTCTCATATTTCCCGAATTTATGAGGTCATCGAAGAGTAGATGGTTCTCATTCTGAATTAAATTTCTCAAATCATCTAATGTTCTTAACTTTTCTGCTTTAGTCATAAGATATGTTCTTATGTGAAGGGGCATGTTAGTGTAAAAAAAATAAAGAATACTTTTCTCTAATGCGCTAATAATTGTTTCTCTATTTGGTGTGTTTTCTATCCGATGTTTAGAAATTATTAAAGTGCGGATCTTATCAATTCTTTGAAGGAAATCAAGAGGGTGTTCCTTATGATGTATTTTGTTATTAAATAATTCATGCGATAATTGTTCAATTGAGCGGCTGTCTCTGAAGGTTCTTTCGAGATAATTTAGTAATTCTTCAACACGACTAAATTCGCACGTTGTATTTATATAATCAGCTTCATCCGTAAGTTTTGCTAAAAGTTTACTTAATAATCTTTGTTCGTTTAGTTCCTTAAACGAGTTGTCCGGTTTACACACGATTTGGTAAACTTGTCTACAAACTGTCACGAATTTTAACAGATTGTGTGGATTTCCATTAAAATTAGGGATATGATCGTAGTCTGCCGATTTAATTTGAAAGCTTGCCATATTTGTAGTTAATGTTAAATTATTTACTCGCAGGATTAAAGAATTTAAATAATCATCAGACATAAAATTACAATAGTAAAGGAAATTAACTTACAAAAATTGAGTACGCTGTCAAAATAATCTTCGACGGGGTGTGAAGATCTGTCCTTGAGCTGGATACCTGACGACAGTGAAGTCCGGCCAAGGTTGAGTGCAGATAAGAGACTTTGCCTGCGTTGCGAGATGCTCGGGGTGAGTGAACTCGTCCAGAATCTGAAGATCTCGAAGTTGGTAGTCCTCGGTAGGTAAGCCAAAATCTTGAGTCTTCACAGGTGAGGAATCCTAGGCGGTAGTCCTAATTCTGGATTTGCGGAAAAAGTTCGGATCTGCGGAAACTCGGTTCTTAAAACTGCGATAAAAATATGCAGTCCCTGTTTGGGCGCCAATTTTGGTGTTCGTGCTCGTTATTGTAAAAAAAAGTATTTTATTTATTCAAAAGTTACAAAATATCGATAATAACACTTTAAAAGACAATAATGACAATCTTGATAATAACAATATGGCTATACTAGATCTGACATAGATTACGTACCGTAATTACTGCGAGGACTTGAAGAGAGAGTGTTCCCTGGGAGAAGGGACAGGGTATATATAGGTTAATAGGACTGCTGAATAAGATTCAAGGAATATGGTGTGATCTGCAGGTGCAGTATGGCCTCATGGTGGCGTGACTGAATGTGTTCAGGAAATATTGTATATTATCAATCCCTATAATCTATTTTTCTCAAGCTCATATTATTATGCTCTATACAACAAAGTTATACCTGGTTGTTTTACATGGCGCATAAATATAGCCCCTCTGCTATATATACAAATATTCCTTTCAATATAGGATTAATATATGCTTAGTTCCAAACCATAGACATTCCAAAAACCTTATTTATATCTTCAATTGGCTAAATATACTAAAGAAAATTCCAAATCAATAAATTTCAAAAACCGTTTTGAGAAGATCATCAGCACATTGCCTACCCACAAATTAATTTTCACAGATGGTTCAAAGTCGGACTCATCCACTGGCTCAGCTTTCGTCACATCAGATTACACCTACAAGACGAAGCTACATCAGTTTTGCTCCGTCTACACAGCTGAAGTGAATGCGATCGCAATGGCTCTAGATTATTCCAGAACACTCCCTATAGAGAATATAACCATAGCCTCAGACTCATTAAGCGCTCTAAAAGCACTAGAGAATATGTATTCCAACCATCCAGGAATTTTAAGAATCCTAGAATTAACCAAATTATTCGCTGAAGAAGGAAAAAGAATCCATTATGTGTGGATAGCAGGTCATATGGGGATAATAGGAAACGAAATGGCAGATAAGGCTGCCAAAGAAGCCCTTACACTCCCAGGTCGTGGTAGGACACTACTGACACCATCAGAGCTAGCACGTCCACTAATAGAAAATTTATTGAAGAAATGGGAAGAAACTTGGAACAACAGCTATCCAAGTAAGCTCAAAGCGATTAAGAAAGAGGTAAAACCTTGGAAAACCTCAAGTCGCACCGACCGTAGAGAAGAGGTGGTCCTGGCCCGCCTGAGAATCGGACACACACGGCTAACGCATGGGCACATAATATCAAAAGAATTGCCCCCAAGATGCAAGCATTGTAGGGAAACTTTGACCATAGCACATATTTTTGAAGAATGTTCCTTCTACATCAGGCAGCTGAACAGAAATAAAATACCAAGCAACGTCGCAGATGCTTTGGGAAACAATGGAAAAAGGATTGATGAATTAATGTGTCTCCTCTCTCAAATGGATTTTTACAAGCTTATTTGAACTACTCTTGTTTTCTTTGGACTTAAATTATTTTATATATATATATATATATATATATATATATATATATATATATATATATATATTTTTTTAAATTTTATTTATTCATTTTTTTTTCTATTATATTTTATTTTACTTATTTTTGTAATTACTTTTCTAATTATTATATTTATTACCTTATTTTTCAATTAAATATTAATGTATTACTATTACTTATTTATTTTTATTATTATCTATTTTATCTAATTGTTTTTTATCTTTATTTATTATTATTATTTTTTATTTTTTTTTATTTTTTTTTTTTATTTATTTATTTATTCTTTTCTTTTGAATATTATCTAACATTCATTTATCTCAAGTAGAATTATACATATATTATCAAATCTTTTAATGAATATCTCTTTTAATATTTTAACTTATACTATTTGTCTTAACTTAACCTTCTATAAAATGAATATACCTGGCACTGATGACCGCGATGTTTTGTGCCATTAAAATTTTAAAAACCAACCAACCAACCAATCTCTGTGTGCCAGTACAGAGAAAAAATTATTGTTGTTGACGGACCAAAAAAAATTAAAAATATTTTCTAGATTACCTAAATAATAACACCCCACAAAGAAACATACTATCATAGCATAGCACAATATTGTAATTCAATTAGGCACAGAGAAATGATTTTAACTGATTAATCAGAACGACGTTATGACGTGACTTGGAAAAGGGGTAATCTTTAAAAATCGTCAACTATTGTAATTGTAAAATATATTTTGAACAAGCTCTTTACATTTTTTAATTAAGCTGTTGCCTATCCTAAGACTCCTTAATTAATCCACATCTTCTCATATATGATTTCACTCTTAGACCGCCCTACATGACCAGCCCAACACCCAACATGCTCAGGCAGGAGCTTAGGTAAAATTCACATCACGTAGTCTATCATCGGGGTCTCCCTGACACCACCTCTTTTATATCCGCTCAGGAATTGCTCGGTCTTCCAATATTATTTTCATTTTTCTTTTATCCCTGACTGATACAGTATTATTGTCAAGGAAAATTTCCTGAAACTGTAGTTCGCATCTTTGTTTATAGATTCCTTTGTAAAAACGATGTAAAAAGAGTGTACTTGTGATCACATTTTCAGACAGTTACTATAAGTTTTTCCTCTTTCTGTTAAAGCGGTTTCATTTTGTCACATCTATCAAAAACAGCAATAAGTCTGTTACAAGGTTATAAAGATAGGTGTTTGAGCCTGAACATTCTATTTTTTTTTTTGTATGTTTTGTTTATAATTTAAAAATCAAATTAAATTTAAATTAAAAATAGTTTTTTTTTATGAGGGAAATATTTTTTTGTTAGTTTACATGTTATATTTACATCTTTTAGTATTTATATTCAGTAGTGTAGTTAGGGATTAGACAGATAACAGTGCCCCCTTGCCCTCAAGTCAGTACCGATCGCACCAGTAAGCAGAGAGCGCGCTTCTTTCGTTAGGCCTTCAAACCATCTTCGATCAGGACTTCGTCTCATCTTTTTGAAGATAACCATCCTTCCAGAGGATCGCCGTCCTTCCAGCGGATCACGGTACTTCCAGAATCGCCTCCCGTCGTGCAGAGCCAAAATTTATGGACAGATAATTATCCTATATATTTTTTTTCTCACTATATGTATTCATTTTTTTTGTACCATTAGTAGTAAGACTTACCTACTAACCCAATTTTAGAACTTATTTTTTTTAGAGTTAGGTTAAAAGAAGATTTTTTTATTTTTTATAAATGAAATGGTTTTCATATTTTTTTGTAAATTTTCCTCATATTTTTTTATTAAACTATTATTTATTTTGTTTACTTTCAATTTTATCTTTTTATTTAATATTACCCTTTTTTTTTATTTTAATGATTAAGTACTCAGGACCGGCCCTTTTCGAAACGGGATCGAGTCTACATTCTCTTATTTTGTTTTAATGTCACTCATCCCAACAATAGGTATTGTTTCAATAGTCCAGAGATATTATAAGAAGTGTAAGATACACTTTTGTATTTTTTTAACTGGGTCAGGGCAAGAACACTCTCAGCCGCTACCATTTTAAAGCACCGTTCCTTCCTATGGTTAAACGCTTAAGAAATTAATATTATTTAAAAATCTTTATAATTATATTATTGTGAAGATACAAATCAATCGCAATTAAAATCAGGCGTTTCCTGCAAGAACTTTTAGTACTTTATTCCCTCTTTCTCTCTTAAAAAAAATCTGGTGCGCGCAACACACGACTTTCACTTACCTTCGTTGTTAAAATCAATTTAAGAATTTTTAAATACATTTAGAGATAAAAATAAATTTTAAAGAATTAATTGTTTTACATTTCAATAGAAACATGTTTTTATTAAATAATCTAATATATAATTGGTTTTATCGGTCTTTCATCACTCTCCATTAACTTTTACAACTTTGTGTAAAAGCTAATTTTTTTCTATAATATTCAGCGTTCCAACGGTATATTATACATATATATTATTGTTTTTATGTTTAAAAACACAAAAAATTGTATAAAACAATATGTTTGCTATTTTTCCTTTAGTGATATTTCGAATTCGCTCAACTTATATATTTAGATGGTTAAATATATTATAAATTTACAATTTTTTTGTTATTAGCTCAGATTCTCAGAGCTCTTAAATAATAAAATTTCAATTTTATAATACTTATTGTTTTCGCGCTAGGCTTATCACACACTCAGATCTTTTTGCAAGACTTGAATATTTAGACTCAGGGGACTTCAAAACGTATGTTTCCGTTGAAAACTGGCATTAGAAAATTTTCACGTTCGCAATACTTTTCCTTTCTATTGGATTGTTTCACATGAAATGTCCGTTTTTATAGTTTTTGAAATACATCAAGGATTTTGATTTCTTCCGAATGTTTACATATTTAAAGTAAACAGTTATTAATCCTCTACCTTTGTAATAAAAACATTAGCTTCCCAATCAATTACCTAATTTTTAGTATATCTCCAAATATGAACATGGAAACACACGGTTTTCGAGTAATATTTTTGTAGGAAGTTTAAACTCGGCCATTCAGCAGCTGAGGCCGCTAGAAATATTTGCAAGGCGTTTGGGGAAGGGAGTGTTAATGAACGGACCATTCGCCGTTGGTTTTCTAAGTTTTCAGCTGGGGATACCGACTTGGAAAAGTTGCTCCGAGGAAGACCTCCGTCCGTAATAGACAACGTCAACGTCAACCTCCGTCCTCAAACATACAGTAGAAGGAAACCCTACCAAAGGACTCTCAGCACAACTAAATGCAAGTGCATCTACCATTTACAGACATTTAAAGTGTATTGGGAGAGTAAAAAAGCTAGATACATGGGTACCTCATGATCTCAATGAGCGGCAGCAAGACCCCATGTTTCAAAACATACCGTGCAAAAATTGAAAGAACTGGGCTACGAAGTTCTTCCGCACCCAACATATTCTCCCGACTTGTCTCCAACAGATTAGAAATATAAATAGAAAATAATCTTTATTCTGGGACATAGTCCCTTAAGAACAACAAATATGTACAATTAAAGTATACAGTGTATCTGGCCAAAAGACCAAATGATCGTGATTAATTCTTATTTACAATGGTGTAAGAAGTAATAAAATAAAAAAAAAGGAATATATCTATACAATAAAACAAAAGAGTAAAATAAATAAACTTCATCAGATGCATACTTTTGCTGAACAAAACTAAATTTAAAAAGATTAATAAATTAAGTAAGGTATGATCAATAAATAATATTTCCTTTTTACATTCAAAATCGGACTTTTGATATAAAACCTCATTGCTGTTGAGCGTCTGTTTGGGAATACAGGAGGTATTGGAAGAGTTGGGACTTAAATGATGATAGAGATGAAGCATGGCGGATATGAGTAGGTAGGGAATTCCAGAGATTTGCAGAGCGGACAAGAAAGGAATGATCAAAAGTTGTTGTTCTATGGGTAGGAATGTAAAGGTCAGAATGGCGGGACCTTGTTTCGAGGGAGTGGATTGACGATTTAAATTGTAGAAGACTGTGGATATAAGGAGGGAGCTTGGTGTTAATGGTTTGGTAAAGGAATGATCCTAGGAAATATTGTCTACGAATTGGAGGGAGGAGCCACTTTAACTCGCCGTATAAATGGGTCACATGAGACCGCTTCGGAGTGTTGAGGACAAATCTTAAAAATATGTTCATAATTCATGTTCATGATTACCACCTGTTCAGGAATTTATACAACTTCGTCAAAAGAAAACTTTCTGAAATTATGATGATCAAATGAATAGTGCGTTGTCAGATTTTGTTTCACTTCAAAGCTCAGAGTTTTTCAGTTCGGGGATAAAAAAGTTGGTGTCAGGTTGGGAAAAATGCGTAGAAAAAGAAGGTAAATACTTTTATTTATAAAAAAAATTATCTTGTTTTCATATCGTATTTTTAATAAAAATCCTTAACCTTGAAAACGGACATTTCATGTGACACAACCCAATAATATTGACATTCTCTAGCGCAATAGTTTTTAAAGTAGTATATTTAATCTTATTTTAAATGTATCTCTTTTGAATCTTTTTAGCCCTAATGATGACCCACAATGGGGATCGTTGGCAAAAAATAAATGGTTGAAACTACTCAATTGTTTCATTCACTGACGGTCACCCGGACTAATTCCTTTGAATAGTATCTAATTTACTGAGTTATTAATAATGAATTCGATGCTATTCTTTCTAGGCTCTCTTGAACCTTGACCCTTTCCCTAAGTTTTTCTTAAGTCTGAATTACTTTTTTAGACCTTACATTATTAGCCTACACTTTTTACATTTGGACACATAACCTGTTGCATATCTTGAGCAACAAGTACTTGGATAATCTCTAATTACTGCATCAAATTTAAATTTCCCATCTTGTCACAGAGGAGCCATTAGGTAGTGCTATGATTAAATTGTTAATTGAGAACACGTTGGACGCTATCTTACTATCAAGAGATTGGATGCGCCTATATCATGACTATCAGCTCGTTCTTATCTTGACAGCATAGCTAGCCAGCCCTGTCCATAATTTTGTATTACTAATTTAGTCCCTCTGGATCTAGGTCATGCAGTCTATGTTTTCCTTGTTATCAAGTATCTAATAGTTAGTGTATATAATCTGGTTATGCAAACATTCCATTTGAACGTATCCAACATTTCCTGGATATTGATCGCAAAATTCTAGTTGAAATCATCAAAATAAATTGCATTATATAGACAATTGTTTTTATCCTCTATTTATTCTTCATCAGTAATGGAGACGATGATTTCCAGAAGGTACTTTATCTTTTGTGGGATATCTGCATTCTTAACACTATCTACTTTTACAAACTTACTCTTTATTCCAACGAAATTTTAGTGCAGACCGCAAATTCAGAAAAAGTTTTCACTTCAATCGGCAGTCCCTATGACTACTTAAATTTTCATTTTGGCTCATTATTTTCAATAATGAACCTTTGTAATAGAAAAAAAAATTACCCCCTCAAAATTTGAGAGCTTACGTTTCAAGATGCTAGAACCCGAATAACGAATAAAACAAAAATCCGTTTGTCGTACGTCTGCAGAACGCGGCTTTTATCAGAAACTTCTAGACCATTTTTTTCGAAATTCGCCACAAAAATATTAGGGCATGAACGAAGATCTTGACACCTAGACGTTGATATCAGCTGGTTATTTTTAAAATTGCGACCGATTAAAATTGATTTAATTCAATAACTTAGTTATTTTTTGAAGTTACAGAAAATTATATTAGTGTGCATTAACCTAAAACCCGCGAATAATTATAAAAAAGAGAAAAAATAAAAGAAAAAAATTAAAATTGTATCCATAAATACGCCCATAACTCAGTTATTTTTGAAGATAGAGAAAATGCGTAGAGAGTTTTAAAATCAGTATAGCGCGATAAACAAGTATTAAAAAAATCTATTATTTTATTATCTAAAATAATCAGTTAGTTTTATGTTCATTTCATCACTCTTAATTAACTTTTAAAAGCTTGTATATGAGATAATATTTTTTCTAAAATGTTTAGCTTTCCAACGGTATATCATACATGTATATTACTGCTCTTATGTTCAAAAACGAAAAATTGCATAAAAAAAATATTTTTTATGTTTTCTCCTTTAGTTGGGTATGGAATTTATTCGGTTTATATATTTATCTGTTTTTCATCAACGTTAACATGATAATATAGTTATTTTTATTTAATCTACAAAATTAAAGGTACTTTAGAAGAAGAAAATTTAAATTATCGGCATTTAAGCCCTGTCAGACCATTTAAATCAGAATAAAACCTACATGATATTAAAGCCCATTAAATTTTACATCAATATAGCGAGTTTAATCAAAATCGTCGGAACCGTTTTCAAGAAAATCGAAAAAAGGTGAAAAATAAATAGTATAAAGTGGCTCTTCTGGTAAGCTCATTTTGATGAAAAAGGTTTCGTAACGTCTAGGGCGTATATTTTTCTTAAATATTAAATTTCAGTTTCATATCACTTATCGTTTCCGCCCGGGAGTTACCACACACAGACCTTTTGAACTTGGTCATTTGGACTCAGGGGACCCTAAAATGCGTATTTCCGTTGAAAAATGGAATTCGAAAATGTTCATGATCGTAATACTTTCAATACTTAGAGTAAGTGAAAATAAAATCCGTTTGTCCGACGTCTGCAGAATGCGGCATTTATCAGAAACTACTGGACCATTTTTTTTTAAATTCACTACAAAAATGAGGGCATGAACGAAGATCTTAACACCTAGACGTTGATATCAGCTGGTTATTTTTAAAATTGCGACCGATTAAAAGTGATTTGATTCAACAACTCAGTTATTTTTTGAAGTTACAGATAATGTTATTAGTGTTCATTAACCTAAAACCCGCGAATAATTATAAAAAAGAGAAAAAAGAAAAGAAAACTAATTTAAATTTAAATACGCCTATAACTCAGTTATTTTTGAAGATAGAGAAAAATGAGTAGAAAGTTTTAAAATCAGTATAGCGCGATAAACAAGAAAACATAAACAAAAAAAGAAAAAGGAAAACAATTGAAATCCTGCCCATATTTACACCCATAACTCAGTTATTTATGAAGATAGAGAACAAATTTATAATTGTTTTTTTAACCAAAAAACCGTGAATAATTATAAAAAAGAGAAAAAATATAATAAAATAATAGGAAATAACAATGCAGTCTAGTATAAATGTTATGGTTTATTATTTTCATTAATAAATAAATAATAATTTAGAGCTTATGTTTCAAGATGCGTAGAACCAGAATAACGTATTAAAAAAAAAATCAATTTCTCCTAAGTAATAAATAAATAAGTACCAAAAATATAAAGCGGAGATGTAAGGTTTTGAAATTAGCAGTGGTTATATCTATTTTCATTTGAATTATTTATTGTTTTTCATATTACTTAAATACCTATCTATAGCTAGTTATTTTTTTTTTAATATTTATTTCACGCTTGTGGATAAAAAAAATAACTATTGAATAATATTAAATATGAATCGCAGGAGGATTGTGTGACGGAGGTCCTGAGGTCCGAGAGGATAGATATTAAACGAGGTTGGTGTTGGAGAGCTGTGTAAAATATGGCGCCTAGTTATTGGGAATCAAAGCCTCGCTGGCAGTTAACCAATGGTCAGCAGGGTCCAAGTTCTTTCAAAACGATTCCTCAAAGAACTTTCTTCTATTGTTTTCGACTGGAACAATGTGAGAAACCAAGTAAAGTGCTTGCTATGATGTAATAAATGGCTTTTATTTCCAATTTAAATAGAATACAAAGGGATGTCGTTTATCGGTTTTAGGTTGTTTTGTTTTTTCTTTATAAAAACCAAAAATCGTACTTTATGTGCTAGCATTTTTCCAATGATCTAATATTAGCATTTCTTAAATATTTCTTGTATATAACTTCCTCCATATATAATACTACTTTCTATAAGAAAAATAGAGTGTTAAGATAGATTTTCGACTATTTTTGGCTTTATTTTAACTTTTATTATCTATTTACGAGAATATATATACATACATATATATATATATATATATATATATATATATATATATATATATATATATAAGTTATGATGACTCGGACAACTTAAATAAAAATAAATGAGAGAAATAAATGACTCACACGGCAACTGTGTTAGGACTGACTTTATTCTCTATAAACCCTCTATTTATACATTATCGCATTGTTTATATGATAAGAGTTGTTATTAGGCTGATACCGACTCGCCTCGGTCCATAACTCCTCCCCGCCAGTTTACGAACATCCCTCGTAAACTTACAGATCCAAGCGGGGAGCCGGTGCGATCGGCAACCGACAAAACATAATGTACAAAAAGAATAAAGAATCGAAACTATAAGAAACATAAGAAAGCAACAGTTGACAGTGTTGGGAGTTGGTAACTGAATCTCCATAAGCTAATATGAAAAGGCGGACGGTAGAAGAAGCCACTACTTCGGCTATATTCGAGGAAGGCAGCGCTATCTATACAGAGGCTGGGAATCTCCTCCTCAACCTGTAAGCAGATAAGGGAGCTTCCCCTATATCTTTATCCACCCTAGTGCCATTTTTTATACTCCTCTTATCTATCTGTCTTCCATTCTTTCACATATTTATTTACATACTGCTCCACCTTTGGCTCTCCATTCTCCATTTTCCAGGGGAATTTATCATCCATTGCTTACAACATAAAAAATCATTACTCCGGCCATCTAGCGAAAATGATGCTTGTAACGAAAATATATCAGTTCATACATACTGTTAGTATATTGGTTTATGTAAGTTAATTATATATTGGTAAAATAAAGACACCATATTGCTAATAAAAAAAGACTGTTTAATTAAAATGTATAATACAAATAAAATAATTAAATTAATACCCACAATTCTAATATAGTAAAGAAATAGTTCTGATACAAATAAAATAATATAAATGTTAAATTATTAGTCTTTTATTTTTATTATTAGTAATAGTAATCTTATCTGCTGTCCCCATGTGGGACTTGATGGTCACCCTGTGTGACTTGGGAAGAAGTTCAGCAATAATGTACGCATTCACTTATTACTTACGACTCCGATATTTAAGCATAAAACTGTCTAATTCTCGGTGATGCGCATTCGCACCTTTCTCTTTACTGCCGTCAGTGTTTATAAAAACCATTACTTCGTATTTTAAAAAGAACAAACCATAACATTTTTTTTTTTTTTTTTTTATCTTAGCCCCTTATTTTTTTTCTTCTAAGCTTCTGCAATCCTGGTAAGTTCTCCTTTTTCTGCAATCGTGCATTTTAAGGAGTTGCAACTCTTTAACGTATCTGGAGAGTAATAACATTATGAATAATAATTCAGGTGATGGGGCTCACCTTCTAGTTTGTTTCGGCCTTACAACTAAAACTTAACCTAATTTATTTATTTGTTGAGTTTCTGCCATCGCTGAGGTATTTCTGGGGGTTTTAGTTGATTAAATATTGGGTTATTTACAAATTTCGTTGATTCGAAAAACTTTAAATTCCTCTCACTCATAAAGTTTTTAATTGTTGGAATTTTCATCTCTTCATGTAATTTCTTTGTTTTTACTCTTTGGAATATCGTCCCTTTTGCGACTCTTCTTAGAATGCCGTTTTGAAATGCCTGGGCATTTTTTTCCGTTGATTTCGCCACGTGTGAAAAAAGTTGTGAGCCATACAACAGTGACGGACGAAGAATTGTTTTGTATATCATCGCTTTTAGTCGGAGAGATATACTTGGAGATGAAATCAAATGGTTAAGCCTAAACATTTTTCGCCTTACAGATTAAATAGCCTTTGTTTAGTCAGGATTAATTTCTATGTGTAGCCACTTTAGCTCTAAAGATATTTTTTGACAGGTACTTTGGGGACTGTTTGAGAGCCGTACTGGCATTGGAGCTGCTGCTCGTGACTGCAATATCGTCGGCAGTCACTAAATCTATATAATCAATATTTTTTATAGAATCACCAACACATACACTCTTTGGGTACGGGCCTATTTTTTTATACTTACATGGAAAGTTGGTCAGCCACAATCCTGAATCTACATTAGATTTGCAACTAATTATGGAGTAATTCAAGGAGGTTTAATGACACCTACTTTATTTTATATTATGTTTCTATTTATTAGGAAAAGGATAGTTATCTAAGTCTATCAAACAATTTTAAAAACGCTTTAAATTATTACATAATGGTTTACCATTTTCAAATAAATATGTTAGGGTATAGCTGTTTATAGGCTATGTTTTAAAAAAATATAAAATCACTGTTGCTAAATTCAAAACGCTATATCTCTGCTAGTCAATTTTATTTTATTTTTATTGTGCTTTAGGGATTCTAAAACTTTATATATATTTTTCTTTATCTTCAAAAATAACTGAGTTATTGAATTAAATCACTTTTAATCGGCCGCCATTTTGAAAATAACCAGCTGATATCAAGGTCTAGGTGTTAGGATCATCGTTGCATGCCCTTGACAAAGTAAGGAGAGTCAAGGATTTTAAATTGTAAGGATTGGATACATTGGTGGGATAAATTAGAATTAATTTAAATCCTTCATTTCTGGCACCATACTTCAAGATCTCGGATGTAGGATTGGAGAGTGTGGGAGGCAGTAACTTGATCATTATCTACTGATATCATTATCCACACCTGTGTGATCAGCATAGAAAGAAAGGAAAGTTTTAGAATAAGTTGGGGTTCATTATTGAAAATAATAAACCAAAAGTTACATTTATAATCATTTACAGAGTGATAATAATACAAAATAACAATTACAATATAAAGTAACAATAATGCTATATTTTAATAATTTCCTATTCATCCCTTCTTACTCAGTTTGCTGGTGTTCCTCAAGGTAGTATCCTAGGACCTATTCTTTACACAGTTTGAACAGCTGATATCCCAACCCATCCCAACACCTTCCTTTCTACCTATGTTGATGACACCTGTGTGTTTCAGTCAATAACGATCCGACTATTGCCTCTCAAACCCTTCAATCCCACATCCGGGACCTTGAGGTATGGTGTCAGAATTTTTTTTTTTTTTTTTTTTTTTTTTTTCTTTTATTCGTATATATTACAATTTGTCATAATAGACAATAATAATAGTGCTACAGGATCTCATTCATACAATATAAACAAAAGGAAAGTCAAATTACATAAAATAAAATCAAAATAAATAAACGTATACAATAACAAAATTAAGTAGACAAAATAAATACAAATAAATGAAGTTAACAAATAAATAAACAAAACATGTCACATTCATACCTATGTACAATATTTACAATCAGCTCGGGAACCCCGGACGGGGCTTGTCCCCCCACGTGTGGAAGGACAAGCAGAGCCCAAAAGATCCCAGCGCCTCTCAGCCGCATCACTGGTAAGAGCCAACACACCGCACTTGAGAGGAGAATCTGACCAGTGTCAGAACTCCAGCATACGTATTTACAATATATCTCGGGGCCACTGCCGTTTCAACCTTCTAGGTGGGTTGTATGGATGAGTGGAGCTGGATAGGGATCGTGCTAAAGGATTAGGATGATGAATGAGGTTCTGATGGAATTTGGAAAATGTTGATGGAATTAGGTCTGAAATAAATGGAACATTAAGGTCGTGGTGCAAGGTATAGTTGGATACATAATAAGGAGCATTTACTATTATTCGGAGGACTTTGGATTGAAAGGATTGAATGCGTTTGATGTTAGAACGTTTAGCTGTCCCCCACAGTTCAAGTCCGTAGGTCCAGATGGGCTTCAGTATTGTCTTATAAATTAATAATTTGTTCTCAACTGTAAGTTCAGATTTTCTGTTTAATAGTCTGTATAACTGTCCGAATCGTCGATTGAGTTCTTTTCTTTTAAGTCTTGTATGTGGGTTCCATGTCAGTCTTTTGTCTAGTAGTAAGCCAAGATAGCGGACTGTATCTGAAGGAGGAATAGGAATGGAATTGAAGTAAACTGGCGGACAGGAGTTTCGTCGAAGAGTGAAGGTTACGTGTTTGCATTTGGCCTCGTTCACCTTAATGCGCCAAGCACCACACCAGTCTTCGATAAGACAAAGGTGTCTTTGCAGGATTAAGAATGCTGTTTCGGGATCGGAACTGGATGATAGGATGGCGGTGTCGTCTGCAAATGTTGCCAGAAAGGTGTCAGGATGATTAGGAATATCAGCGGTGTAAAGGATGTAGAGAACGGGTCCCAGGACGCTGCCCTGAGGAACACCGGCCTCAACGGGATAAAAATTGGAAAATTCTACACCACAGCGAACTTGAAAGGAGCGGTTTGAGAGATAGGATCTTAGAATGAGGTAGAGAGACTGGGGTAAATGCGTTTTAAGCTTGAAGAGTAATCCAGCGTGCCATACCCGGTCAAAAGCTTGCGCTATGTCCAGAAACGCACCAGAACAATACTCTTTGCATTCGAGGGCTGAGGAAATATGGTCTACAACTCGGAGTCCTTGTTGAACAGTGGAATGATGAGAACGGAAACCAAACTGGTGGGAAGGAAGGTTGTGAGATTCTAATATAGGCAGGATTCGTTTTAGAAGGAGCTTTTCGAAGATTTTTGAGAGGATGGGGAGTAGACTAATAGGTCTGTAGGATGAAGTGTTACTGGAAGGTTTACATGGTTTTAGAAATAGAATGATTGTGGAATGTTTCCATAAGAGAGGAAAATAGGTGGTTGGAAGGATGCAGTTGTAGATGTATGTAAGAAAAATAATGGCTTTCTGGGGAAGTTGTCGCAGGATCTGGGGGGTAAGGAGATCGTGTCCAGGAGATTTACGAAGTGTCAGTTTTTGAAGAAGATATTTCACCTCAGATGGATTAATAGCTTTAGGAGGTAGGGAAAGAGGTATTGGTGAGAAAAGGAATTCTTGAACTGTTGTGGTATGATTTCTGTTGGATTCCGGGTGAGGAGTGAATACTTTGGAGAGGTGTGTGGCGAATTCTTCGGCTTTATCTGCATCAGACGCAGCCCAGGAGTCATCACCACGCCGGAGAGGATGGGAAACTTTGTGGTATTTTAGGATCTTTTTGGTCACATTCCACAGGGAATTACCTCGAGCTGATAGAGAGGAGAGGTAGGAATTAAAGGACTGGGAACGGAAGGTCGCCAACTCCCGCTTTAATTGCCTACAATAAAAGTTATAGTAGCGGCGATCTGTTGGGTGTCGGGTTTTTTGCCATAATGATCTGGCTCGGCGTTTTGCATGGATGAGGTCAGCTAGGTGTTGAGGTAAATGGTTTTGCTGAGGAGTTCTATTGGAGTGCTTAGGAGAGGAGGCAGTCCAGACAGCTTGCTGAATGGCGGTAGTAAAGGAGTAGACGGAATCATCAAGGTCATCCGGTGTTTTGAGGGTCACACTGAGGTCAATATTATCGGTGAGGATTTGGCGGAAGAGGTTCCAGTTGACAGGGCCTCGGATAAATGATGGTGGAATGGGTTTCGGAATAGGAGTTAGGGATACTTTAAGGATCAGTGGACTATGGTCAGAGGATAGTTCATCAAGGCGAGTTACGGAATAGTTCAGGGAGCCTAATCCGCTGTGGATGAAGAAGTCGAGGATATCTGGATTACGGTTAGGATCTGTTGGCCAGTAGGTAGGGGAGTCAGGAGGTAGGAGGTTAAAATTTCGGGAATTCAGAGCAGTCAGCAGATTTCTTCCACGAGAATTCGTGGTTCTAGAACCCCACTGCTGGTGCTTGGCGTTTAGATCTCCACCCAGAATAAAATGATTTCCTAGGGAATCCAGGAAGGATGCAAATTCGGTGTTGGAAATGGAGTGTTTGGGAGGGCAATATGCTGATGTAATAGTTACCGGATAGGAAAAAGTCTTGATTACTATTGCTGTGGCTTGCAGGAAATCATAGGTAGGAAGTGGAAGTAAATGATGAGAGAGGGATTGGTGGACAATGATAGCAGAACCGGCATGAGCTTTGCCGTCTGGGTGGTCTGTACGGTATGTTATGTACTGCGGTATTTTGAAAAGCTGTTTAGTGGTTAGTCTAGTTTCAGTAATAAGGGCAACGTCAATTGTTTTGTCTTGCAACAACGCTGTCAGTTCGTCAGTGTGATTTCTAACACCATTCGCATTCCAAAGGAGAATGGATAAGGAATTAGGTGAGGTCATTTATGGTTTTTGTAAGGCAGGGATGAGATTTGATACTAGATTTGTAAGGAGTGATATAAGCGGCATAACAAGAGATTTGATTTCGGAGATGAACGATGTCATTAGACTGGTAAGATCTGTGACGTTTGATGGGATATGAGAAATTTGATGTTGAGGAGTTTTTTGAAGATTAGGTAAACTTTGAGGGATAGATTGTTGTACAATAGATTGAGAATGTTGAGGAAAAAGTTGTTCCGGCAGTGCCTCGACTTCATGACTCTGGTTTCCACCTCCAAGCAAGTGGGCAAATGACACATTAGAATTTACAAGTTTAGATGGTTCTCTTCTGCTTCTGATTGGTATAGCTGTTTCATTCGGATCCTGAGGTTTTTGGTATCTGGTTCTGAGTTTCTTGTAGATTTCACATCCCTTGTAGTTAGCCGGGTGGTCCTTGAGGCACAGGGCACATACAGCGGGTGTTGATCTAGATCTTGTACATTCTTCTGATTTGTGCTGTTCACCGCATTTCACACAGCGTGGTATGTGATGGCAATAACTTTTGGTATGACCATATGCCTGACAGTTATGACACTGAACTATTTCTTTCTTTGTGTAAGGTTTTTCAACTTTTACACGGGTATAGTACAGTCTACTGAGGTCATAGATTTTTTCGACTCCTGCTGATGGTTCCAAGTCCACGAAGAATAGAGGCAGTGGACTTTTATCTTTTAGAACATTGGTGACTTGCCTCACTCGGAATCCTAATTCTGTCAGTTCTTCTTTGATAGCTTCAACGGGTGTTGAGGAATGTAGGTTTCTGATTACGACCCTTAATGCTCTCTCCTGGCGCAGCTGATAAGTATGAAAGTCAGCTTTGGTCTCAGTCAGATATTTTACAATCTTTCTGTAGGTTTCAGCAGTAGTCGGAGATATTTTAGTATCATTGGTTCTACTTATACAATAATAACTATTAGGATCAGTTACTTTGTTTAAATGCGCACACATCAGTTTAAAATTTTTAATATTTTTAACAAATATTGGTGGAGGTAGTGGTTCCCTGGGTATAGGAGAAGATTCCATGGTTTCTTTTTCATTTTGGAGGATCTCAAATGGATTCGGTGTAAAAAACGGGGATTCATCGGTTATTCCTTGTGATGATGTGCTGGGCTGTGGTTCAGATTCTAATGAGGTAGCTGACGCGGTCGCTGGTAGAATCATTTTTTTATTTTGTTCTCGGCGAGGTCTCTGTTTTGTGGGAGACAAGTTAGAACCTGCAGATCTAGATCTTTTACTTGAGGACTTTGAGGACATGACTTGATGAAAATATCTCATTTATTAAGAAAATAATAATAATAAATAAATAATGAAATAATTAAATATAAAAGAAAGATAAGTTAAAGAAAAGCAAGCCCGAGCTTGCCGAGCTAGCGGCAATCAGCTGATCAGTGACCCTCCTTTCACTTTTTCGTGATTGTACAAAGTAAATTATAACTTTGCTTACCGAAATTTCTCCAATATTCACTGCCGTAGTATTCCTGAGGTCTAGTGATGTTCTCCAGACTGAATTCAAGCGAATTCCTACTGAAAAAAGCAAAAATCTGAGAGACGATGTAACGTATGACTGTTATCATCGAGCGCATCAGCTGATCGATCCGGTGTCAGAATTGGAGAATTAAAATAAATTCCATAAAATCCCACCAAATAACCTTTACCCTTCACTGTAAACCTAGGACATCCTGTCCTACAGAATCGTTTAATAATATTCCGCTTGTTCCAGTAGAACAGATCCGTTTCCTAGGACTGAAACGACAAGAAACTGCTCGCCGCTCTTGGTCACTTCAACACTTACTGGACAAACGCTCTAAGCTTCCACTTAACTACAAAAGACTCATCTACATGAACATCATAAGACCTATCTGGACTTACGGAGCTGAGCTATGGGACTCCACTAAACCATCATATTCTCCCCGTCTTCAATCCTTACAATCCAAAATCCTTCGAAAAATCCTCAACGCTCCTTATTTTGTCACGAACAAGCTCATCCATAAAGACCTTAATATTCCCTTTGTAGCTGATTTGGCCCGAACCAGGTATCAATCCTTCCATGACAAACTTCACTCCCACTCTAACAAACTAGTTTCAATCCTTGCTTCCTCTTCTATTTCTGACAATCCTCCGAGGCGCCTGAAAAGAAGATGGCCTCGAGACCTTGTAGTTTAGATTCATAGTGGAGTGATGCCAATGGGCATTTTCTCTTCATATATTTTACATATATATTATCTGACAGCTGATTTACTTGATGTATTAACTAATACAGTTGTAATTCTCAATAAATTAAAAAAAAAATTATAATAATGATACGAAGAAATACTAATGATAATATTACAAATAATAATAATAAGTAATAATTATTAGATTCAATTTCCAATTATGAAGAGTATATCACATTCAAATAAATTCTTCGGAACAATCTCTTCTTTTTTACAATGTTTAATATTACATTTACGTTTCGAGGTTTATTAAAAACAAGAGAATGTTCCGAAGAATTTTTTTGTATTAATTATTATTTCAGTGATAAAATATTTCATTACATTATAATAAGGTACGAATTTACAAATAATATTAGATTAAGGTACAATTAATAATTTAAATTAACCCTTTTCACTTGGCATAATTTCGCACGATACATACCATACTCGATGCTGCTTTTTTGCGAAAACGACACACTGGAATCGTGATAATATGTGAAACACTTTAGGAACAAATAATTCAATGTAATGAAATTTGGTTTATATGTATTAGTTGCCATTGAAGAACACAATATATATATATATAATATATATATATATATATATATATATATATATATATATATATATATATTTAAAAAAATAATAATTTCCTACAATATAGTAAATTCTGAAGCAATCCTCAATATGAATAATACATTAATGTTTACATATTTTACGCATACATTTTTTTTGTTAAATGGAACCTGAATGTTTCACTATTTCAACATATTGCTAAATTAACTTTCATTGCCCATAGCCCACACTTTAAAAAAAATCACTTAAATTTCTTGGCTACACCTGTTGACAATGCTTTGTTTTGCGATTAGTGTTATTGTATATTATTACTGTTTAATGCACCTAGAGCTGATAACGTAGTGAATTTGTATCTTGTTACCTCTGGTTGAAATATGTTTTGTATTTCATATTCTTATGACCTTTTTGAACATGTGAGACATGGGTAATTAAAATTTATTTAGAATAAAAATATAAGCGTTAATACTTTATTTCATTTAACTTTTTTAATGTAGATTCCCCGATTGTATATGAGAAAGTTGGAGGAGTGATTTTACGTGAAGAATTGAGTATTTTAAATTTGATTGTACCCCATGTTATTCGATATGCACCAATCATATGTTGATTTCAGACTGACTTGGTTCTAATCTGAAATCCTTGAAATCTTTTGTAAACAAAGATGTTCACATATATATATATATATATATATATATATATATATATAATATGAAGAATGAGATAATTCGGTTAGCGGCCATAAAATATTATAAAATAGTAAAAAAAAAATTCTATTTACCTACACTTCAACACTAATTTGGCGGTTGCTTGTTGACTCATGTCTGTCCTGACCCGCAACGTTGGTTGAAACGGTAACGTACGTAAATAGTTTTTGGGTCTATTCTGTTTCCAGGCCTCCGGTTACATATCGATAACTCATTATTAATGAAACTGTTGCTAAAAGCAATACTATTGTTATTATTTATTAATAAAAAGACATGTTATCTTCTATGAAACTATTTCGATTCATACACATTCAGTTAACAAATAATACAATTAGGAATTACGAGCAAATTTTTCCATTCAATTTCAACCATTCCATACATTACGTCAGCCCTAGCTCTGGAGTTCACACACTGTAGAGAGTATATGGGCATTAGCAAAAAGGTTATTTATAGTACTCATCGGTCGCTCATAGACAGCTAGATTTGCGAATTCATGTGGAGGAGAAGGAACAAGGTTCGTTTTAAACAATTTTAGCAAACATTTTCATTATTTTATTTTTGGATAAAATATATTTTGATTTGTTTATAAAAGTTACTCTTAGTAGCAGTTTCATTATATAGTAACGGTTACCAATATGTAACTAGAGGTCTGGCAACAGTATAGAGTTGTTTACCATTTTCTAATCTTTTACGACAGTCACTTGTATCATCTCATCTTTCATATTTAATACACGGCCAACTATATAATCAACAAAATAATAATAATAGTAATAAAAGACCTTTTCTTTTTGTTTAATTTTTAGCAAGGCAGTTAAATTAGTAAAAAATATAAAAAAAAGCTTGATTTAAAAAACGCTGCAAATTATTACACAATTGTTTATTATTGTTTAGCCCTGACGATAGCCTGTGCATATAGGTATAGGAAATTTTAACGTGGGTAGAGATATTGCATTGCAAAAAATAGTTTTAAATATTTCATTGCTTTACTTTCTATGACCCCCACCCACACTATTTTCTCCCTGAATTTTCCAACGTTCAAGTGTTGATATTCATTATAAATATGTATTATTAATTTTATATATAATAATTTAATATAATAATCATATCCAACTCCCACACGTGAGAGAGGGCGGCTACGAAAATATGGTAATGTAATCAATGAGTGGAGGTGTAATTCATTTTCAAATATTTATTTTGTCCGTAAGAGTGGACAACTGATTCGAAACTGACGTGTGTTCATAAAAAAGATAAATATTAACTCACATTTTTTTCCGTTTTGTACTTTCATGGATCAGAAATACACCCACAATACACCTTTCCATTTTATGAAAATTATGTTGAGAATCATTTAAAACGTTAGCTGGTATTGATGATTTTATTTAATTTATTTTTTTTAAAATACCTTTTTACTCATGAATCTGCTATAATACAATATATACAATCTTTCCACATCTATTATTACTTAGATTACCAAAATACAGTTTAACATGGACTAAGCGATAATGTGACTACATAAAAAGCTTCAGTTATGTAGATATGGTTATTTATTCCTAATCAATGGAATAAAATTTCAAATCAAATGTGATTAATTTTACCCTCTACACTTTTAAATTATTTGAGCGCAAAGAGTATTGTTCGGGTGCCTTTCTGGACATAGCGCAAGCTTTTGACCGAGTGTGGCACCCGAGATTGCTTTCAAGCTCAAAACCCATTTACCCCAATCCTTATACCTATTCCTCCGATCCTATCTATCAAACCGCTCCTCCCGAGTTCCCTGTGGTTCAGAATTTCCCAAACATTATATTGTTGAGGCTGGTGTTCCTCAAGGCAGCGTCTTGGGACCCATCCATTACATCCTACACAACGCCGACATTCCTTCTGATCCCGATATTATTTTAGCAACATTTGCTGATGTTACACCTATCATCTGATAACTCTGAATCCTTCAAAGACACCTTTAGTGTCAACTCTACAAATGGAGGGAAAACCCCAGTTTGGGGTTCCTATAGCAGATTGTAAATATTGTATATACCTATGATTGTGTATATAATGTTTATTTATTTGTCAACTTTGTATTTATCTCAATAATAGTCTTATTTTTTTAGTATATATAGGAATTTATTTATTTTCTATTTCATGTAATTTCACTTTATCATTATCACTTAAAAAAAAAACAAAAAAAAAAAAACAATTTTAACACTAGTAAGTAATTAGTAAATGAAATAAAATAAAGACTAGTGTTGAATAATACAATATTATTTATTCAATAATTTATAAATAAAAATAGCAAACAAATATCCAAGAATATTGGAAGGAATTAGTCCGGGTGGCGGTCATTAAATGACGTTTCGACCCCCTTTGTGGGTCATCATCAGGGCTAAAAAGATACAAAAGAATACAATTTCAATGACATTACATACAATATTATATAACCTATTTAGCTAGAGAACGTCGGTATTAAAATATAACAGAAGAACTTTATATGTAAAAAAATACTTAATTAAAATACAATGGCCATAGTATAATAATGAAAGTGTTATACAGAAAAAAAAATGTTTACTAAACAAAATTTACACAGGTATCAATAATTTACATGAAATATGAAGTAAAGTGGAGATACGTACCGAATGGTGGGAGAATGGAAACTAGGTACTGTTTGGTAGATAGGGGTAGATTTGGTACTGTAGGTAGAATGGAAAATACGTAGGAAAAAAAGTAGAATGGAAAGTACGTACCGACTTATGGACAGGGTCTGACAACAATGACTAAAATTCTTAATACTACCATACAAAGATGAAATTTAACTTATGATAATAATAATATAATAATGACACAGGATAAAAAAATTCTAATTCAATTCTTGAAATATCACCTATATAATAGTAAGAACAGTGATGGAAGATGTATATGGAGAAAAACTGACTGTACCTCCCAACTAAATTATTCCTAATTCTGTTAAAGGTGTCCAAAGATAACATGGTGGAAAAAATAAAAAGTAAAATAATAATGGAACATTGTAAAATACACTAATTGACAAATCTTACAAGTTGATAAAAAATTTAACTAACCATAAATACAAGTTGGAATAGTGAAGACATTTAGAAAATTTTAAACACATAAACAAAACAAAATAAATACATATATAGAATTATATGGATACTTAAAATAGATTTGAAAATAAAAAATAAAATAAAATAAAAATAAACAAATAAAATAAAAGAAGAATAAAAAAAACAAAATAAAATATTGGGTTGATGCAAAATTAATGCAGGTTTTTAGTAGGTATTGTAAATACGCCATGTCTTTACTTTAACCATATATATTTAATCAAAATAATTTCCATCTGAATCAATGTATTTTTGCCAACGTTCAACAAGCTTTCTTATTCCACCAGAAAAAAAAATCCGAATCCCTGGACTCAATGAAATCACGAAAAGAATTTTCAATGTCGTCCTGGTTTTGAAAATTTTTCTCTCTCAAAAAGTTGTCCAGATGCCTGAAAAAGTGGAACTCTGTAGGAGAGAGGTCAGGTGAATAAGGCGGATGTTGGAGAACTTCGTAGCCCAACTCGTGCAGTCGTCGAAGCGTTGGTTGTGCAACGTGTGGTCTGGCGTTATCGTGGAGCAGGATCGGCCCCTTCCGATTCATCAATGCTGGGCAAAGACGTTGCAATTTTTGATTCATGCTGTCAATTTCTTGACAGTACTTGTCAGCAGTTATAGTCTCACCTCGATTGAGAAAGCTTTGACCTCAGCTGGTCGTTGTCCAGAGCAAGATGACGGCCCCGACCTTCCTTGTCTTCGAGGTCGAAATCTCCTCTGCGAAACTTCTGGAACCAACGCTGCACCGTGCACTCATTAATAGCCCCCTGACCCCACACTTCATTAATATTACGAGCCGTTTGCGCAGCGCAGCGCCCTAATTTAAATTCGTAAAAATAAATTTGACGAAAATCGCACTTTGACAATTTCGATTCAAGACCTTTGAACGCACTGAACAAAACGATTTTACTAAACAAATTCATGGTGAAAGAGAGGGTATTAGATAAGGTTTGTTTTGGTATAATAATGATCAATGTTAGGATTAGCTTTGTTTACACAATTGGAATTAAGATATTGCAATAGAGGAAACCTGCATTAATTTCGCATCAACCCAATAATAAAAATAAATAAAAACAAAACAACGAATAATAATAATGAAAAACAAAACAATATATATAGTGGGATAGACAGAGAAAATATGCTACTTAATAGAGTTTAATATGTGGCTATATGTGGAGGAAATGCATTGTTTATCGGTTTTGTGGTTAATAGGATTGGATTGGAGGTGGATGTGGACGGATTCAGCGATTAGTCCTTTCTTATGATTCTGTTATATTTTAATACCTACGTTCTCTAGCTAAATAGGTTATATAATATTGTACGTAATGTCATTGAAATTGTATTCTTTTGTATCTTTTTAGCCCTGATGATGACCCACAAAGGGGGTCGAAACGTTGGCAAACAATAAATAGTTGAAACTATTTAGTTGTTTCATTTAATGACTGCCACCCGGACTAATTCCTTCCAGTAATTCTTAACGGTCAACTAATTACATCCAAAATGATCCAAGAATATTCTTTTAGAAATTTATATCATTGACATATTGAAGAAAGCTAAGTTCAAAAATTGACCTGAAATAAACACTAAAACGTTAAAAAAAAATTCCAAATATTCGCCATTTTATACTAAATACTCGACAACAAGGAACTGACAATCGCTAAAAATATTAAATGATAAATGAGTGAAAAGCCCTTGTGTTCCAGTCGAGCCGGTCTGGTTTAAACGACGGTTGCTTACACTTACGTGCATTAGACCCTGAACTGAGATATTAAACTTGGTTTGCATGCTGCATGCGAACCTACCTCGATGATTTACATTTATTTTCAAAACCCCTTTTATTTAACACCCTGCGGGCGAGGCTTAAGCAGTCTGATCGTTCTCAGAGTTTCAGTATCAACATAAAATTAGAATTAAATAATAAAAAATTGGAATAATAATATAAAGTTGTAAGAAACGATAACATAAGAAGTACTAGATTTATCTAAGGATCCACGCAAAAAAACAAAAAACATTAACAATCTTTTTTTTCCACCCCTACCTCACCTTTGAAGGCTATAGGAGGGTTTCTCGGACCAGGAGGTGAGGGCGGGGGGAATAATGCCGAGATAAAAGTCCCCTCCGGTCCCGAGAGTTAAACTCGTAATTTTTGGTTTCAAGGTATTGGTCATCTGGTATCTAGGCAACGCGTGTTAAAAGCAACGCGCTCTGACTATCTCGGCCACCCCGCCCTCTTAACAAACATTAACACCCCTAAACATTAACAAACTATTAAAATGATATTTTTTTTTTAAACTAAATGGACTATATTCCTAGGTAAAATAATTATGAAGAAGATATATAGATATGACCATCCCAATATAAAGTTCAGACTACACAATCGAGAAATAATGTACTTACAGTATACAAAAACATTAGACAAAAGAACTATATACCTTAACCTTGTCAAGTCCATGTCAAAAATATCAAAAAATTGGTTCAGTAATAAATTAATGGGGAGCCCGTAAATTTGTGGCAGGCGCATTAGACTACCACGCCAAAGATAGTGAGTTCGAATCCCCGGGAGGACTTTTTCAAGCATGTAATAAGGTGAGTATTCAGTTACAACCTCCCCTCGTGTATTTGAAAGCTGTCACCTAATTGGTGGCCACTCACAAAAATAGGCCTATAAAGTATTATCAGGAATCGCAGGGTGAAAAAAGACCATATCGTGGGGTCAAAGGTCATCAAAGCCTGTCGCGCCAACCGATAAAACAAAACTTTTATAAATCAAGTTTAAAGTTCCCCATTATATAAAATACGCATTGTCTTTACGCCTTATTTCTCATTTTAAAAAACCGTTGCAAACGGTAAGGTTAAATATATTTCATAACGGTAAACAAAATTAAAATTACTTAAAGTTCAAAATCAACAAAGCAATGCACAGTTTTGAAATCTTCATTTGCAGATTTTCTCCTACTGTAACCCTTAACAATTAAAATAAATCAAAACCAATCAGATATTTTCTCAATCACAAAGATTAAAAACAGAAAAAAATTATATATGGTACTAAAACCATATCTAATATCTTTTCCTTGAACTACCGTGCATCAATACAACATAAAAGAAAAATCTTACAGACTCAAGGTATTTTTTAAAATTTTCATATATTTTACTAACATTTTTGCGACACACGGAGCTTTGGTTTGATTTCTCATTACAAACAATCATTACCATAAGGCTTGTACCTTTACATATTCATATATGGTTTCATACAATTCACATAAAAATAAAACGAATGACAATTTACTGAGTATATCCACTTCTTCGATGTCTTAAACCATGAAGGCAAATACCTGCTATTATCATTTCATTTTATTTTGTTTACTATTTTTTATTTATTTTTTGGTAGATCAAGCATTTTATCATTATGTTCTACAATTTAATATTCTGTAAATAATCATATAATACATATGGTGCTACCTTCAACAGTTTAACATTATATTTTGGATGTAAAATCCAAGGCTCAGTTATTAGGACGAATACAATATACAATACAAGCAGAGCAGCGTTTAAAGCACATACCCACTATTTTCCATGTTTTTTTAAAAAAGACGATATTTTCATAAATAATGATTAACAAGATACTTACCTACATTCTGTGAGGTGAAACTGCTTTACAACCCCTTGTTAATTACCGCCGCAATTGACCAACATATTTTCTTAAGATAAAAAGTATTATAGTGGCACTTAAACGATATATCTCCATAGAAAAGATAATTAAGTAGCTCATATTTCACATCTCAAGGGCTGCCCGGATGCGGAACTGAGGTAATTGAATGCGGTAAGGCATAACAACTGTTTCCTGACATTAACAGGTACGCAGGGCAGCTACGTTGCCAACTGGGAAAAAATATAACGGTGCAGTAAAACAATTAAAAAAGTAATTAAGGCATTAGCCGGGTGAGACTAAAATGTTGAAGTTTAATGGGCTGGATTAGGTGTGGAAGAGTGCTTTATAGTTCTTATCTTTCTCCGCCGATCCTAATGACATTCCCTCGTTTTCTTTATCCCACCATCTTAGCCAAGGTTCCGGGAGCTACACCAATTACGGATATCATTGATAAATCATAGGTCTAACAGGTAGATGAGTTATAAGTTCTTAGTATATCAATTTTATCAGAGTTATTTTCTATATTAGGCAAATAAAGTATCGGAAAATATTAGACAAATAAATGTAGCTTAATACTATCATCCGATCTCCAGAAGATGTTGATAATGCAGCGCAACAATTGAGACTTTTATTTCCAAAAGGTACTAAAGGATATTTTTTTAGAAATTGATATTTTGACATATTTGTTAACTAATGGTTTAGTTCTATCTAAATCCGTCATCAGATTTTATCTAAAAAACAGAAATCCTTTAAAACGTATTTAAAAATTGCATTTCATCCCAAAATTTACTAAAAACATTTCCTTCCAAAACGTATTACATCCACTGTAAACAGAAAATAACCTTCCCTTTCATTCCAAAAGGTACTATATTCCTACTATACGACAGAAGCACCTTATCCCGTAATACATCACCATGAATTTATTGTTCTCTTAATTTTGAACATTTTTATTAGTTCATTTAGTACGTCTTGAATCACTGCTATTATTTTTATCAACAATTTTAACCAAATAATCAGCTTTTAGGATGTTTTAAACAATTTAATTGCCTCGCTTCGGTTTTTTGCATAGTATTTCTTCTTGCAGCCACATAAATTTGATATAATAAACTTAAGAAACTGACATTTTAATAGAATAATGGTATTTTATCCAGAAAATAGTTGGAATTGGAATTACCTGACTTGCTAAATATTAGAAGAAAAACCGTGCTTGATCTAGCCTAATACAATTTTTTTTTTTTAAAAAAGGTAAAAGACCTAAATAAAAGTTATTTATTTATCATTCGTTATAGTTAAATATTAATTACTCGTCATAATTAATAAATAAATTTGTTGAATTCACCGATAGAATAAGTAAAAGTTCAAAACAAATTTCATAATTACATATTTTCTTATTATAGAGCCAAAAATAAATAAAAGGTCCTTTGATTATTCGCCTTCTTTATGAAGAATATACAATAAAATCTAGTTAACCAATAAGAAAAGATATTTCTCAGAGAGATAATAGGGAAATGTACATAACTTGGAAATTGACATTATATAGACGTTAGTTAGGAGTAATGTAATGTTGAACGAGGGAGGTTATGATGACTGTTCTAGTTTGTTTGTTTATTTATTTAACGTCACTTTATGCTACTATGGCTAATCGGACGATGCTACAGTGGGAGTCCTAAATTTTGCCTATCCAGGTTTTATTAGGATAGGGATCTTTAACGAGTACCTGAATTCGCACAGGCTCGGGACCACCTTTTAACGTCCCCTCCAAAGGACGGCGTAACTAAGGATTTTTTACTCCCATTAAAAAATCCTAGGACCACCTGCGGGTTTGTTCTAGTTATATCTCGCGTTATATTCTTCCAAAAAGTACTATATCCCTTTTGATTCGTTCCGAAAAGTACTATATCCACGTTTCACTCCAAAAAGTACTATACCCATTTTATATTGTTAAAAAGTCATGCGAAAAGTGCAATAATGGGGGGAAATAAGTTGTTAATAAAGAAAAAAATAAAATTTAGATTTCAATAAAAAAAAAAAAAAAAATCAAGTAAATAGGTCCAGAAATAAATAAATGACAGACTTTTTCGTTTCCTGTAAAATTGTCTAAAATGGATATAGTACCTTTTGAAATTCAACATCTGAATTTACAAACATATACTATCCAACAAGCGGCTTGGAATTCTTCTTGTCTAAGAAGATATAATAATGAGAGAAGTCGAAAACTCTATTAGATTACTAACACGTGTGAATTGTGTGTAATCATGAAAACTAACCTCTTCTACAAGTGGATATTTAATTACAATAAACCCTCTTTTTGACGAACACGGTCATAACGAACAGCCGTTTATAACGAACTATCATTGCGGTCTCTTGAATAATTAATAGAAAATTATGCTTTCTCCTCGTTTATAACGAAATATTCTCTTATAACGAATTAACGAACTACTTTTGTGGACCTCAGAATCGAATTCGTTCGGTTATTACGAAAAATTTAGAAGAAATAAATTACGATACGTCTTAATCCCCAGTAAAGTGCCGCGCCTTTCTGTCCAAATCCTTACCTCATCCTTCTATTCAGCTCAATTCTGTGATTCAGTCTGTGACAGCTTCTGGTTTCTAGAGTTTCAGCTAATTTTTCTGTTTTTAATGCTTTTATTACTTGCTTTTATTTGAGTTTCCTACGAGAGCAAGATAAAATCCATTGATTTAAATAAAAGGTTGGCGATTCTCCAAGAAGTGGATAAAAAAATTGAGTCGAAATCGAAAATTTCGGAAAAAACACGGGATATCAAAATCTCTTTTATCAACGATTTTCGCTAATACAATCAACGATTATCGTTACATCTTCATCGGGATGTGCAAAAAAAACATATTTTTTTTAATTCAACTTTATATGAATTTTGTATTTTGAATGATGGTTTATGTTAATCTTAAAGTATTATGTAAAATGTGAAATAAGATATATGTACATAGTGCATAGTTTTAACTGCTTTTGTAGTTTCTAAATAAACATGGGCCTGAAAGCTGATGCTGTATTGAAAATATTTCTTTTTAACCACCTGAATTTATACCAAGACATATAATTTACATACAATATATTTTTCGGATATAACGAACAAAGAATTTGTTGTTCCCTTGGAGTTCGTTAAAACGAGGGTTTACTGTATTTAGAACATTCGCCTTAGGTACTTAGTTTTCAACTTTTAATTTAGTTAGTTCCGATTCAACACCTAGATTTGGCTTGACTTGCCGTTTGCAGTATGAAGGCAGAATCCTGTTGACTGCAAGGTCAAGGCAGGCCTCCATACGTGTAGGTCGCCCAATGAAAGGTTACATGCATCACCATCTCTTTAACGGCTCGCGAACAAAAGTTTGCTAATTAGCTGAAGCAGTCAAGAGGGGTTTGTTTGAAAGGTCGCTGAGGAAAAGGTCATTCAGTATATCGTTCTATTTTATCTATCATCTTCCTTCGGAATGGTGTCCCATATGACCTACCGTACCTAACAACATAGTAGGTATTTCTAATAATATTTAAGTTGTTTCTTTCATTAAATCCATCACAAATATTAATCTAAATATTAACTGACATCCGGTATTTTATCAAATATATAAAGATAAAACAGTAATCAAATAAATGACAATTTTAATTCATAAAGCTATCAAATAAAAAGAATACTATGTTATTTAGAAAAATTTTGGTTCAGTTATAAAATATTATGATTTAAAGATCCAATCTTAAATCTTAAGCCAATCACATAAATATTTTTTGGCGCTAAGTTCCTCCAAGAACCTGGGCCTCTCTTAAAACTCTTCTCCATGTCCTCCTATCTCGGGCAAGCATACACCATCTACATGTTCATCTTCTTTAAGACATCCTCCACTTCGTCCTGCCAACTAGGATGTGGTCTTCCCCTACCATCAAGAAGGTCCTCGAGAAGGCGTTTAAGAAAAGATTCCACGTCCCAGCTATGGAGACCAAATCCGGTTTTCCATACATTCGGCGCAGCTTTCCCGCGGTAAGGATCCTCTATTGGCCATCTTCACAAACTGAACCATAAATTATGTAAAAACAACTCTTTTTTCTAATGCTATTCGAAATCTTGGAAATCGCTCGGTTTTTTACTTTCTCTTATTATATAGCATTTCCAAGTCAAATTCAACCTTTTCCAAGTCAAATTCAACCTTTTCCAAGTCAAATTCAACCTTTTCCATTTCAAATTCAACCTTTTTCGATTTCAATAAAATAATAAAAATCGAATTAACATGATTTTATGTTTTTATGGTTATTTTAATTACACATTATGTTTTTAACCCTTGTGACTTGTTAAATGTTCTCAGGGGCCTTTTTACATATAATTAGTCACGATTATAATTATAAGTATAAACGATACTTTAATTTTTAGACATTTTCGATACAAGGTCTGGTAGTCGGATTAGTAGGGGTTCGTTTTATTTTAGTTTTATAATCGCGGACGAAAATATTATTAATAGGGTTTAGTTTAACTTTCTCGTATTTATCGGATAGTAGGCTCTGTAGTTGCGTTTCCATAGGTTCGTTACCGATTATACTATTAATTTTAATCGCGCTCGCTCAAATATGGGTTTATTATAACTTTTTCGTATTTATTGGATACAAGGCTCAGTAGCTGCGTTCCCAAAGGTTCGTTACCGATTACACTATTAATTTTAATCGCGCTCGCTCAAATATGGGTTTATTATAACTTTTTCGTATTTATTGGATACAAGGCTCAGTAGCTGCGTTCCCAAAGGTTCGTTACCGATTACACTATTAATTTTAAACGCGCTCGCTGAAATATGGGTTTATTATAACTTTAGAATAGAAAGTTATAAATGTTAAATTGCAAAAAAAAAGTTTAACAAAAAGCTAGAATAATAGCTATGTTTCACTCTAAAATGAGTACCACTACAAATATGTAAAAAAAAAAATTAAGATTTTATGATATTAGTGAGAGATGTAATTTTAATATCTCCATAAACACATATGTTTATTATTACATAAACATATATATGACACTATCGTTGTATTCACTACTTTTATAACTAATGTAAGTAGTAGTTGTATGTCGTATGAGTATTTCCATTTATTTCTTTAATAACCTTAATTTTGTTTTTTAATGTAATTATTTTGACACTTTTATCACTTATTTTTCTCTTCGTAGACATTGACATAGAATCTTTATTTAGAAATAATTTTTAATCCGTGATAGTTTTTCGATAAATTAACTTTTCATGTTAAAGTCATGTGGATTACATCACTTAACACGATGCTCTCGTTTCGGTATTACGTTTAATATATCTTTATATTATATATATAATATATTTATATTTGTATATTACTTCGGGTTTTAGATCCTTAAACTATCACTCCTTCTTAATTTTCTTTATTTGACGTTTGATTCTCCGTCTATGTTTATACATAGGATCCTTTTCAACACAAAAAATTTTATTTAGCAGCGGCACACCACATAGGCTAACTACAGGGCACTCCATAATATATATAAATATATATATATATATATATATATATATATATATATATATATATATATATATATATATATATATATATATATAAGTTAAGGATAGGAGTCGGGCAGTATTAGCCTTAAAACCATCTTGGGATGTAAACAACGTCCCAAACATGTAAAAGGAGGATTACTTTCATGAATAAAGCAGTATTGTTTCTGGAACCGTGAGTGTTATTTCTTCTTAACCTTTTTCTTTTTTTTTTAATTTATTTGTCTCGACCAAGCATACTTATATATTTAAATATAATATATATATATTTATATATATATATATAACAGCTTCTTTATAATAACTCCATATCTAAGACCGAACCTCGTTTTTATGAAATACGAGTGAGGAAAATTGTCCAATATCTATTGGAAACACGTCCATCGCTATATGAACTTTGACACAGCCTCGGTGTAAGTGATTTGCATAACAAACGCGAAGTGACATGACATCATTTTCGTATGTACAATAACGACAGTTAAATTTAAGGTCATTGTCTTTATTTTAAATATTGAAGCCGGCTTGAAATTATTTACCGATTAAAAACAAAATGTTCACAACTGTTCATATGTAATAATCACATTGGTATAATGTTATCACAAAGCAAGAAAACCATAGAAAACCAAATTAAAAACGAGACCAGTACGAATACAGAGTATAATATTTGTGGCCTAGTTACGAAATGTTTTACTAAAGTTGAAGTCTTTAAACACCTAAAATATATATGGAAAGGGGTAAAGCTACCTAAATAGCCATGTATGTCAACAAAATATATAAAGAAAAATAATCACGGTCGAATCAATCTATTCAATATGAAGAAAAAGTGTATTCAAATACAGTTCAAATATAGTATCCAAAATATATAGTATAAGTATAGTAATAGTATAAGTATAATAGTAGTAGTAATATAGTATTCGAATATTATCCTAGCTTATTTATATCTGCTGATTTATTACGAATAATTAAAAATGTCGAATTTCATTTAATAATAGCATTAGAAAAGAGTTTAAAAATCACTTTCAATTCGACTTTGCCACAAAATAATAGATTTTCGCTCTATATAAAAGATGAACGGAAAGGAATGGGGTTACATTTTATGACCGCTTCATAACCCAACTCCATAACACTGTTTATATCCCCTTCCTCCAGTGAACTCTTTGGATCATATGCCATTAAGTTTGGTATGTACGTTATTTTTTCTAGCTGGGAAAAAATAAAAATTGTTATATTAATTTGTGCTTCTCAAGGTTCTACGCAAGCCCATAACTCCTCAAAAATAAGTTAGAGGGTGTAAGCTTTGTATGTAAATTAAGTTAGCGTGGCAGAAGTGCCTTTTGCTGGTATTTAAATTTTTATCCCAACCTCACCATTTATTCTAGTTTATATTTTAATGAAAATACGACCTTGTTGACGGAGTTCTACTCCTTGTTTACTCATAAATTTAAATGTTTTTATAGCGATGCTCTCTCGGTATTCATTTCTAGTTTGGTTGTTTGTTTACTTATTTAACGTCCCTTTATGCTGCTGTGGCGATTCGGACGCTGCTACAGTGGGAGTCCTAAATTTTGCCTTTCCAAGTACAATTATCATATCGATCTTTAACGAGTACCTGACATAGCACAAGGTCAGGACAACCTTCTAACGTCCTGTCATAGGACGGTATAACTAAGGATTTTTTACTCCTATTAAAAAATCCTAAGGCCACCAGGCTGTTATGCTAACCACAATGATAAACGTACCCCCATTCGTTTCTAGTTCAGGAGGTAGAAAACGTTTTGGCATTTTTACCAAATGGGAGTGGAGTAGCTTATTGGATAGCACAATGGACGATCCCGCATTTGACAGAATGGTTATATATTTTGATATGACAGGTATACAGTGACTTTGAAATAGGCTCATGCTCTATCGATTAAAAAAACTGGATAAAGGGAAAACTTGGATTCCCGGCTGTCTTAGAAACTAATTAGTTAGACTTATTTTATTGCGTGCCGATGCACAATGGTTCCGAACGCACTTTTTCTGGACAAAGCTATGCAATGGTTGTTCTAAGATATATCAGCCATTTTTTTTTTTTTGCTTAGTAAATTTATTTTACTTAAAAAAAATACCCTACACAAACACATTTATATTTTTATAAATGTACATGTTTTGGGGAAGTACTTCATTATGGTATATCATCTAGAAAAATTAAGTAAATCATCTAAATAACTCTATCTGTCAATTTTATTCTGGTTTTTCGATCTATATAGCCAACTAATGCTTAACATTTTCCAAAATCGTTAAAATTGTGTGCGTAGAAACTATAAACAAATTCTGAAAGCAATGGCCACTTCATTGCGTTCTTGATATATTAAAATATTTAAAATAATTTTATTTTTCTATGAAGTTTTTTGAAAGCTCATAAAAAGTCACCAAGTAGTGAGTGATATGAAATCCAAAGTTTTCTTAAACTTATCTATTAACAAATTTAAAGATACATAAATGCAGGAATATAGATTAATAAGAATAATTAGTTACAGCGACATTTCTCTGAAATTATCAACAAAACCTAATTTTTTATGACATAAAAATTAACTAAAAATAAATTTAATTAGGAACAGGATGGCGTTAAAATGGTTAGTTTATCTTAAATAGAACGACCGGTACAGAGTTTTTTTTTCCCGAGAAAGTGCTTTGAATCATTGTGTGACGTTTCGACCTACCTTGTGGGCGTTTATCAAGGCAAATAAAAACAAGATAAGATTAGTTGCATTATAATTTTGAAGTATTTTATATCAATTTTATTTTTATTTTATAATAATATTTGTTCCCATATTTTATTACTATAATCTTGTTCTGGTACTTGACTTACAATTATGTTTTCTTTGATTTTTTGTTGTAATTTTGTTTTTCGTAGCCACAATGCAGAGAAAACGTCGGCACACGAAAAATAAATTTACCTGATTAGTTTGTTGGCCGTGCCGTCAACCAATTTAACCATCATATATACTAAACGGTCAACAATAACTAAATCACAAAAAAACAAATCGAATATATTATTATATACTAGCTGATGCCCGCGACTTCGTTATTATGATCGCGATTAAGGAGTTTTTAAAAGAATATATTTCAAAGTTCTTCTGCGTAAATGATATTTTTTGTTTTATTTTCTTGTGGCAGAAGAACATACTGATTTTCTCCGCAACCCGATCTTGACAATGCGACATATAGTTGGTCGTGTGAAAAGCAGTCTTGTCCTTATTCGATACATATGTGTTTAAATGTTTGCCCGTGTGATTTATTAATTAAGAAAAAGATAACAACGGGAAATTGAATTAGTTTTAAATTAAAAGTTGAATCATTAGGATGTTAATTTTACCCGTTTTTTTTTCCAAATTTTCCAGATTTTTCACTCCTATTAGGCGCAGCATGATGTTATATAGCCTAAAGCCTCAATCGATAAATGAACTATTCAACAAAAGAAAAAAAAAATTCAATTCGAACCAGTAGTTTCTGAGATTAGAGCGTTCGAACAAAGAAACAAACTCTTTAGCTTTATAATATTGGTATAGATTTATTATGAAATATTTTTGTCGTTTAGCTGTACACTGTCTAAGTATATAGGACTCATAGCCCTGAGTATTGATGAGGAGTGTTGTTACATACCCAGCAATTTGGTTGACTGTTACACAACTTGAGCCGGGCTCTCTAACTGCCCATCTGACTTGTAAATTCCAGAGACGGCTACGTAATATACTCAGCAGACAGGCCTTCCATCTCAACCGGCTGCCCATATATAAGGCCTAAGAAATATGATTTCAAAACAAACCGTACTCGGAAGAATAATAAAGGGGGTATTATGAGAGAGATGTGTTAATAAATCAAGGGGGTGTATGGTGAGAGGGATTACATGCGATGAGAGCTATCATCTCAAAGCTGTGTACAATAGAGTCGGTTCTTTCGTCATTATCCATAGAATTATTTTTTATCATAGGTATATGTAATTTATTTGAGTGAATAAATTTATTTTTAGGTTATTTTTTTTAATAAAAAAATTATCCAAATTTTTCACTCAACAATCCTTTTATTTCCTTTTCTGTCCTACGTTTTAGTCTTTTGCCATTTTCAAGGATCGTACTTTAATCTGTCCTTTCAATTGCATATATATATATATATACTTTAGGCTGAAACCAGCTTTGTCAGCTTTATATTTTTTTTAAAAAGTGACAATATATATTTTTTATGTATGCTGTTAAGGAAACACGGTCCTTAACACTTCCTGCTGCCATCTAGCAGACACTGTCCTCATTAGTGTCATAACAACGCCATCTAGGGGCATCCAGAGGAAGGGATCTCTGCCAAAATTGGCAGGTATTGGCAAGATCCCCATGTAAGTTAGCATTTGGTGAGAGACTTGAGAGTGCAGTGAGCACATGTGCCCAACAGTGTAGGACATTTTTCATTACATCATTCCATTAATAATTACTCCACCAGGGAGGAGTAATTCATAGGAGCCGCCCTACCCATGGGCCGAGAAGGAAGTGGACGAGGGGGAAGAAGAAACAAAGAAAATACAGAAATGTACAATAGATTAAGATACTATAAATATAGCCCATTCATTCATACAGTCCACAAATCATTCAAAACCCAGCCCATCAATTATTTATTTTATTATTGTCAAAAGTCCCAGGCCTTAGGTAATAAACATATACAATAGAAAGGACAGGTTAAATTAGGATTCTTGAAAATGACAAAAGGCTAAAACGAAGGAGAAAAATAAATAAATAATAAATAAAAGGATTGTTGAGTGAAAAATATGGATCATTTTTTTTATTTAAAAAGAATCTAAAAATAAAATTAATAATATTTCGCAAAAACAATTAATCATTCTGTTATTTTAATTTATTATATATATATATATATATATATATATATATATATATATATATATATATTATATATTATATACTTTAGGCTGAAACCAGCTTTGTCAGCTTGTTATTTATTATTTTATTATCTAAATATATTTTTTTTATAAAGTGACAATATATATTTTTGTATGTATGCAATAGAAAAGAGAGATTAAATTAGGATTCTTGAAAAATGTCCCGGAATATATATATCCCGGACGAACATACCTCGGAAAAATTACGAATTTTACTTGACAACAAGAGCTCAAAGCCAGAGAAGAATCTTGAAATAGATGGACAGGACATAATATAATTTTTTATTTGTGAAAGACAATGTACAAATTCATTACATAAAATAGAATCATAAAACTAACACAACCTGAGTCTAGCGCTCCATTACAAAAACAATAACCAAACGTTAAACAAGTAATCCTTAACAAAACAATAAACACAAATAAATCAAACTGGATAATACCATATTGACATTATATTAAACCTAAAATAATGATAATTATTTAAAATAAGTAGATGCGCTGTATAAGAAAAATATTAAATGGTTTCGAAAACTATTCATATAATATTATTTATATGGAACTTACAGAATCTTACTTATTACATATTTTTAAAATATAAATATAAAGTCTGTTAAATTTGGCTTCACGACTAATGTTCAAAATATTTTCAAGGTTTTTTAGATCGAAAGATGCGGAATCGGATAGTTTAAGATATACTGTCTATTTTCTTTACCTCCGACAACAGGCCATTCATCTTTACCATAGATCTACTACAGTTTAGAGCCTTTATCGACAAAGCCACTAAATTTTTTGTGATCCCCAATTTCCTGATTATCAATATTAATCAAGGACATTGATGAAATGAAAAACATGTCCAGGTGGTATTGATAACTAAACGACACAGCATCAAGATTATTCGGATGATGTAATAAGTCCAAAAAAAATTAAACAGCATTGGAAACAGCTCTTCAAAAATTTGAAATGACAGCAAAAAAGACTATGACAACATGTTTGAGCCTGAACATTATATATATATATATATATATATATATATATATATATATATATATATATTTTTTTTTTTTTTTACCTATATATGTTTGAGCCTGAACATTATATATATATATATATATATATATATATATATATATATATATATATAATTAAAATTGTTTTTTTGTTTTTTTTAATGAGGAAAATATTTATATTTGTTGTTAGTTTACGTGTTCTATTCAATAGTGTAGTTAGGGATTAGCCAGATAAGAGTGCCCCCCTTGCCCTCAAGCTAGTACCGATCGCACTAGTAAGCTGAGAGCTCGCTTTTCTCGTTTGGCATCTTCAAACCATTTTTCGATCAGGACTTCGTCTCGTCTTTTTGAAGATAACCGTCCTTCCAGAATCGCCTACCCGTCGTGCGGAACCGAAGAATTTATGGACAGATAACTATCCTTTTTTTCTATTCCTTCTATTTTTTTTCTCATTATAATTGTTCATTTTTTTTTTGTAATATTTTAATAGAACTAACACACTAACACAATTTTTAAATTTATTTTTTTACAGTTTGGTTAATCGAAGAATTGTTTTATTTTGTTATAAATCAAATGATTTTTATTTTACTGTAAATTTTCCTCATTTTTGTATTAAACTTTTATTTATTTTGTTCCTTCAATTTTATCTTTTTATTTAATATTACCTATTTTTTTCTTTTAATGTTAAGTACTCAAGACCATTTCTTTTCGAAACGGGATCGAGTCTGCGTTAGCCCATCTTTCTTTTATTTCGTTTTAACGTCACTCATCCCAACACAACAAATTCATGAACACGAGATTTTTTACATGGTACTTTAAGAAATCTGTGTGTAGCCAAGGAGTTTATCAAAATAGGAAATCACAATCTGAGAGCATTGGAAAGCTTCAAGAATTGAATTGCACTAATAATGAAATATCGCATTACGAGCAAGAATAGCTGCTTTGCAATCGAAGGATTTTAAATTATAGATCCCAGTTTCACAAGCTTAAAACCATGTACTATTAAATAGTAGTGCGACCAGTTACATATGGTTCAGTAACGTGTGTGTTTTTTAAGACATCGGAACATAATCTAATTGCATCGCTAAGAACAGTTCTCGGCGGGATATATGGCCAGCTGAGGATAGGCGGCCAGTGGAGAATACGTAGCAACTAAGAAATCTTAAAAATTGCATCTTAATCATGTCATCGTAGTAACGATTTAAATTTTTCTAGTTTTATAATTGACATTTCCTCCGCCCTTGAGTGCAAGGAGTATTGTTCGGGTGCCTTTCTGGACATAGCTCAAGCTTTTGACCGGGTATGGCACCCGGGACTGCTCTTTAAGCTCAAAACCCATTTACCTCAATCTTTATATCTAATCCTCCGATCCTATTTATCAAACCGCTCCTTCCGAGTTCGTTGTGGTTCCGAATTTTCCAAACATTATTCTGTTGAGGCCGGTGTTCCTCAAGGCAGCGTCTTAGGACCCGTCCTCTACATCCTCTACACCGCCGATATCCCTACCGATCCCAAAACCTTTCTGGCAACATTTGCTGATGACACAGCCATTTTATCATACGATTCCGATCCTGAAGTAGCATCGCTAAATCTCCAAAGGCACCTTTCCCTTGTCGAAGACTGGTGTAAGGCTTGGCGAATTAAGGTGAACGAAAGCAAATGCACACACGTCACCTTCACCCTTCGACGTAAATCCTGTCCAACAGTTAAATTCAATTCCATTCCACTTCCTTCCTCAGACACAGTCCGGTACCTTGGCTTTTTACTAGACAAAAGACTGACGTGGAACCCACATACAAGACTTAAAAGGATAGAACTCACCGCAGATTCGGCCGGTTATACAAACTACTAGACAGAAAATCTCATCTTACAGTCGACAACAAATTACTAATATATAAGACAGTACTGAAACCTATATGGACCTACGGACTTGAACTATGGGGGACAACTAAACATTCTGACATCAAACGTATCCAATCCTTCCAATCCAAAGTCCTCCGAACAATAGTTAATGCTCCTTATTACGTTACCAACTGTACCCTACACCATGACCTTAATATTCCATTTATTTTAGATCTGGTACCATCCAAATTCTCCAAATTCCATCAGAACCTTCTTCATCACCCTAATCCCTTGGCTCAATCGCTCTCCAGCTCCACCCATCCCTACAATCCTCCTCGAAGATTGAAACGGCAGTGGCCCCGCGACGTTTTGTAAGCATTTATTCTGGAGTTCTGACACTGGTCAGATCCTCCACTCATGTACTGTATGTTTGTGGCTATTCCGCCCTAGCTCGGCCTTCACTGGCTTACACCAGTTAAGCGCCGGGTGAGAGGCGCTGGGATCTCTTGGATTCGGCTTCTCCCCCCACTTTTGGAGGGAGCAGCGGAGTCTAGGGTCTCTTTAGCAGATTGTACATATTGTATATAGTTAAGTTTGCTTGTATGATTTTTATTTATTTCCCAACTTGTATTTATCTCTACTACAGGTTGTTGTTTTGATTTGTTTGTTGTTGTTTTTTTGTTTTTATTAATTGTTATTTTCTTGTATATATTTGAATTTATTTATTTCCGATTTTATGTAATTTGACTTTATCATCATTATTCTGTATATATTGTATGAATGTGTACTTCATCTCTATTACTACTGTTCATTATGTAACAAACTGTAATATTTCTCAATAAAAAAAAAAAATAATAAAAAAAAAAAAGTTTTATAATTGACCGTATTTCTGTTTATAGACTATTCTTTTTTCTTGTTTTACTAACTTTTGTTTAAATACCCTACGGTTAAATTATACTACCGCTGTTATGGTGGTTTTTATTAATTATGAGCTTCTTAATTCTGGTTTGTAATGTCCCATAAATACGTTTAGTTGTACTTAATGCTACCTAACATTAGCACCCTGCTTTGACAATAATTATCATTTAAAATTATTTCTAAACTGTGAATAATTCATTTTATGATTTTAGTGTTGTCTGTAACCGGCTTTAAGAATCAAAGAGTACACTAAAATGATAATGAAATGTTCTAATTATTTCAAAATCTGAATAATTATTCGTGGAGTAATTATTACTGCTATTAATATACTTTTTTTTTACTTTTACTTACCTATATATGGAATATATAGTAAGGGGAAGTATTGCGATCGTGAAAATTTTCGAATTCCAGTTTTCAACGGAAATACAAGTGTTAGGGTCCCAAAATACCAAGTTCCGAAAAAATGTCTGTGTGTGTGTAAGTTTTTCGCAAAAACAAAATATCCCAAGAAGCTGAAATTTCATATATATTCTCTATAACGCCTCTAACGATTTTGATTAAATTCGCTATATCGATGTAAAATTTAAAGGACTTTAATATCATGTTGGTTTTATTGTGATTAAAATAGTCTGACAGGACATAAATGCCGATATTTCATCAAAATTTCTTTCTCTAAACTACCTTTAATTTTGAAGATTCCAAAAGATTAACCATATCGTCTTAGTGACAAAGTTGAAGGTCCGTTAAATATAGAACTTGGACGAGTTTGATGATCAACTAAAGGATAAAAGAGCTAAACCATTTTTTTTTTTTTTTTTTTTTTTTAATAAACAAAACAGAAATATAGACTTATATTATACCGTTGAAGAGAAAGATTTTTGCAAAATTAAATCTGATACACAAGATTCTAAAAGGTAATATAAAGTGACGAATAGGAAATAAACTTATTACTGAATCACAATTGAATATGGTTATATTGTTTAATCTATTTATTTATTTTGTAACATAAAGGCTTTTCAACCATAAAGGTTATTTTAGCCCTAAACTAATAATACAAATACAATATTTTAAGTTAAATACAAACAATTATATAAGAAAATAATAAAATAATATATATATATATATATATATATATATATATATATATATATATATAACTTATTTCTACGAGAAAAATATATTAAAAAGGGAAACAGAGAGGCGAAATAAAACCCACGCTTACTTGATAACATATGATTTATTATCACTTATACATTAAAAAGGTTACATAAATTCAGGTGTTGTTTACATTTACATCAAAGGTGATTTAAAGTTAATATTAACACTCTTCCCATCTTAACTTATATATATAAAATATTAAAAATTAAAAACAGGAACTTTTTATTTATTTATTTTATTATTTTTTTTTTGTAAAATATTGATGTAGCTTTTAGATAATTCATCAGTTTGGTGGCTGACTCCTGGGTACGTTTCAATATTGTCCCAATTTCAGTCTCCATACCAATCCCTCTTCGCTAGGCTTCGAAGGAAAAGCAATCCAACAAGTGATACTGTGAGGATAACCCCACAGGAGGTACATTGAGGCGGTGATCCTCTCGTCATCAGGTAGCCGTGGGTCAGGCCCTATGTGGCCAATCCTCAGTGGAGCCAGTACCACTTCCTCCTTCCTGCACAGCCGTAGGTCTGCTCGGTTGGGTTTCACTGAAGGCTCGACTACTCTAAGTTTATTCTCCCTCATAAAAAACCATACTTTTTGCCAATGTTCTATAGCCTTTTCTTTTATGAGGGCGATTACTTACCACGTTGACGCTCCCGGAACAAACAGACCTTCTGTGACAGCTAGTTTTGCTTTGGTATGAGCTACCTCGTTTCCTTTTATGCCACAGTGACCAGGTAACCAAATAAATTTATTCACTACCAACCCTCTCCAATGCCTTTAATTTTGTTAAGGTATCTACCACAAGTGGGTCCACAGAAAATGTATTTGTTAAAGCCTTAAGAGCCGATTTGGAATATATGCAGATACATGCGTTCGCAGTGCTGCTAATGAAATCATGCACCGCGCGATTTATTGCAAACAACTCAGCGTGATATGAATGTTTAATCTAATCATATGTTTCCGACGAAAATTAATACACGCTTTATTAAAATAAACTTTAAATATTTTTCAAATAGAAGCATATTTAATAGTTTTTACATTGATTTTGACAGTCGAGGTAAGTGAAAGTCGTGTGTTGCACGCACCAGATTTTTAGAATTCATATTGCTAATGTATATGATTTTACTTTTTTTAATCATTTCCTACAATCTTTCTAAAAAAACTAACTCGCTAATCTCTGTTAAACATAAATTCAGCCGGAAAACTAAATAAAATGTCATGTTACTAATCGTTACTGGTTTTGGCAATATGGACCGGTCGGACACATGGAGTTCCATCAGATGTAGGACTTTCCACCAAGTTCGATCAGCTCTTGAGTGAAAAAGTTGTAAGCTTTGGTGTTGTAGGACAGACTCCTAAATCCGTGTAATTGATTTGAGACAGCCATGGCGGTAGACTTAGCCAGCCCGGGTAATAACTCGGACTACGTGACTGGGACTTGGTCCTCCAGCCCTCGACGAAAATTAACCTCTGCGGCCTTCCAACTTCGTCCCTCCCTCCATCTGCCACTCCATGTCGGTCTATAGCTCCTCCCAGAAATTTCAGGGATTGATTTCTTTTTTTTCTTTTTTTTTTTTTTTTTTTTATATATTTGATTTGGTTAATATAATGACATTTTATTATCATAGAATTATATTAAACATTTTCTATCAAATTTGCGTATAGTTTACCATAAATAAAAGAAAGTTTTTCAAGAGTCGTGATAATAAACTCATCAAATATTCTGTTTTGATTAATATGCAGAGTGTCTCATAAATTGATACGTTGATTTCCAAAAGGTACTATGTAAGCACCTGATTGTTTTAGATAAAAATTCAAAACTTTTTAAATTATATTTATAAGTTCTTAAATTGATTTTACAAACCGAGGTAAGTGAAAGTCGTGTGATGCCTGCACGATATTTTTTTTTTAACTTAATTTGAAACTATTATTTTTAATTTATTATATAATTTTGTACTTTGAAATAGTATTTTATTAATGTATTAATCAATACCATTTTATATAAAAACGTCATAATCTTTATATTCCATTATCTTTACTTCACATCAACACAGGCGACATCTTGAAACGTTGTACAAAAGATATCATTATCATTGATTAAAAACAAAAATAATTATAATAACGAAGAGGAGAATTTCCATATATTTAATTGATATTCATGTCTTAAAATTAGAAAATAAGACTCCGGACAACTTCATTAAAAAACAGAAACAAAAATCCGAGCATAAATGATATCCGCAGCCAGCAATAGTCAATTTGACACGTTATATGCAAAACTTTCTTCTCTCTACAGCAAGTCTTTTAAATTTAGAGCAAGAGGAGAACTGATGGGACTAAATTGTTAGCCATGGTGGAGGTATAGGGTACCTGTCTGTCCCATGTGCAACCTTAATGTGCCAGAATCCTCTGAATCCTCTGGTATCCACCTCCCACTTTTGGGCAAAATGCCCTGTCTTAAAATGGTTCAGTATAAAATATGTAGGAAAAGATAGGCTAACTCCAGAAGAAGTGATAAATAGATTAAATGGGCTTGATTGGGAAACTTGCTACATACTTAAATAAATTTTACAAATACAGAAATATTTGGTCCAGCATTTTAATTATTAAACCATTACAGTCAATAAAAATAAATAATAATGTTACTACAATTCAAATTCAATTTTAATTAAAATTGAAAACAAATAAAATAAAGGGCAACTCGAAAGACGGTATACCGCCATTGTTTGGTGAGCTATGATTAAAAAGAAAAAAAAAAAAAAATATATATATATATATATATATATATATATATATTTATATGTTATTACTATTTTGTACATTATGTAAATTGGTTCATTCATAGAAAATAAGTCAAGAAATATTCATTTTTTTTTTTTTTTTTAAATATTCAAGTATGATAAATAATGGAAATGCTGTGACGCGCTAGATTAGTGATTCTTTATTTTTACTTTCACTTACTATATATATTAATAAAAAGTATTGCGATCGTAAAAATTTTCGAATTCCAGTTTTAACGGAAATACACGTTTTAGGGTCCCCTGAGTACAAATAACCGCAAAAAGGTCTGCGCGCGCGCGTGTGTGTGAGTGGTAACTCCCGGGCGGAAACGAAAAGTCCATGAAACTGAAGTTTCATATTTAAGACAAATATACGCCGAGTTGTTACAAAACCCTTTTCATCAAAATCTGCTTGCCAGAAGATACACTTCATACTATGCATCTTGCACCTTTTTTCGATTTTCTCGAAAACGGCTCTAACGATTTGGATTGAGCTCCCTAAATCAATGTAAAATTGAATAGGCTTTAACGTCATGTAGGTTTTATTATGATTAAAATGGTCTGACAGGGTTTAAATGCCGATATTTCATTAAATTGTCTTCCTCTTTGCCTTTAATTTTGTAGATCCTATAAAAATAACCATATTATCTTGTTAGGAATGAAAAATAATAGCTAAATATGTAAGTTGTGCGAATTTCAAAAACAACTAAAGGAGAAAACTGAAAACATATTTTTTTAATGCCATATTTTTGTTGTTGAACATAAAAACAGTAATATATATATGTATGATATACCGTTTGAAAGCTAAAGATTTTAGAAAAAATATTATCTTATACACAAGCTTTTAAAAGTTAATAGAGAGTGATGAAAAACCGATAAAACAAACTGGTTATTTTATATAATAATATAATAGATATTTTAATAAAACACGTGTTTCTATATAAATTCCATTTAATTAATTCTTTAATCGTTTCACTCATTTTTATCTTTTACTGTATTTGAAAATTCATCGATTTTAAAAGTGGTAAGTGAAACTGATTTTTTTTTTAATATTTCAACTAATAAGTCTATATTTCCTAAAGGAATAGGTTTCTTCCAAAACTCCTAACTACATCCTTTCCCTCGGGAACTAATTCCAGAAGAAAACTGGAGGGAATCCATTTGCGGTGCGGATAGTTAGGAGGCGGGAGTAAGATGGGGTGACAAGAGGCGGGGGACAGCTTGGAGGGCCTAGATCCGTTTAAATTGAAGGTGGTCCCTTACAAATCCCCAGGAGGTTTACATCCCGGGATTTATACCGGTCGGGTCTCCCCCGGCCCGGCGGCCCTTAATATATATTCCAATATATTCAAAGGCTAGGGAGGCAGCTAGCTAGTAAATTCTCTTCACTGTTTCCATTAGCCTAGGAGGAACAGGAAACTTTTCTAATATTACTCGCCTTTGATTTAGCGCCCTTCCCGTCGGTCCATTGTCCCCTCCCGCGGCCGCTTTGCTAATTGACGACCCGTAGGATTATTAGTGGGTAAGGTCTTAGATGGCACGGTGCTTAGGTGGAAGAAGTGGAATATTATCGGTTCAAGTCGTGGAGAATGTTTTTTTTTAACTTTTACTTACCTATATACGTATGAAATATATAGTAAGTGAAAGTATTCCGATAGTGAAAATTTTCGAATTCCAGTTTTAACTGAAATACACGTTTTAGGGTCCCCTGAGTACAAATAACCGCAAAGGTCTACGCGCGCGCAAGTGTGTGTGTGTGGTAACTCCCAGGCGGAAACGAAAAGTCCTATGAAACTGAAATTTCATATTTAAGACAAATATACGCCCGAGACGTTAAAAAACATTTTTCATCAAAATCAGCTTCCCAGAAGAGACACTTTATACTATGCATTTTGCACCTTTTTTCGATTTTCTCGAAAACGGCTCTAACTCCCTAAATCAATGTAAAATTGAATAGGCTTTAACGTCATGTAGGTTTTATTCTGATTAAAATAGTCTGACAAGGCTTAAATGTCGATATTTTATATTATTCTTCCTCTAAAGTACCTTTAATTTTGTTGATTCTATAAAAATAACCATATTATCGAATTCCAGTTTTTGATGAAAATACACGTTTTAGGGCCCCCCTGAGTCCAAATAACCAAGTCCCGAAAAAAGGCCTCTGTGTGTCTGTGTGTGGTAACTCTAGCGCAAAAACGAAAAGTTGTACGGAAATGAAATTTCATATTTAAGACAACGATACACCCGAGATATACAGCATACAGCAACATTTTCTTTACAATCAGCAAACCAAAAGAGCCACTTTATACAATGCATTTTGCACCTTTTCACGACTTTCTAAAAAATGGCTGTAACGTTTTTGTTAAACTCGCTATATTGATGTAAAATTTAATGGACCTTAATATCATGTAGGGTTTATTCTGATTGAAATAGTCTGACAGGACTTAAATGCCGATATTTTAAATTTTCTTCTTCTAAACTACCTCTAATTTTGTACATTTCAAAAGATTAACCATATCATCTTGATGACATTGATGAAGGACGGCTAAATATACAAGCTTGAACGAATTTTATGACCAACTAAAGGATAAAAGAGAAAAAGTATTTTTTAATGTAATTTTTGTGTTTTGTTTTTTATATTAAGAACAGTAATATAGGCGTAGGATTAGAGTCAGGGTATTGGAATAGGTGCTCAACCTCTTGGTTATTAACACCGAATAAAGACGTATAATATACCGTTAGAAACATAACAATTTTAGAAAAAATATTATTTGGCACAAAATGTTGTAAAAGGTAATATAAATTGACGAATAAGGAATAAACTTATTACTAAATAACAATTTAATGTAGTTATATTATTTAATATAAATCACATGTTTATTAAACGTTTATTAAAACCAACTTAGAATATATTTCAAATTGAAATATATTTAGTAGTTTTTAAGTTAATTATATTAACAGTCAAGGTAAGTGAATGTCATGTTTGCCCGCACCAGATTTTTTAAAGAGAAAATAGCTTTCCTGGCCTTAATAAATTCCCATAACATTAGAAAGCTTTAATGTATTTTTTTAAATAAGCATTCCCAGCCTTAATTATCTGTTTGTTTATTTATTTAAAGTCACTTTATGCAACTGTGGCTAATCGGACGATGATTCAGTGGGTGTTCTAAATTTTTGCTTATCCAGGTTTAATGAGGATAGGAATCTTTAGAAAGTACCTAACGTCGCACACGCTCGGGACCATCTTCTTACGTCCCCACCGAAGGACGGCATAAATAAGGCTATTTTACTCACAGAAATCCTAGGGCCACATGCAGGTTTGAACCAACGACTTTTTGCATAGAGGGCAGTTATGTTAACCACCACGCCACTGGTGCTCCCTAATATATGTATATTTGATTAAAACTATTTTGAAACGTTTAAACTAAAATGATTTATCCAAATAAACAGATATTATAAGGTAGTAGTGTTCATTTAAAACAAATATTTTGAAGCGTAAGGGAAAGAAAAGGGGAGCCCGTGGCTGAGTGGCTAGCGCGCTAGTCTCTCATGCTACAGTTTGCGAGTTCGAATCCCAGTCCCGGCGGGGCTTTTATAATGATGTAATTAAATGGGGACTCACTCGCAGCCTCTCCCCCGGGTATGTGAGACCCGTCAGCCAAATGGTGGCCACTCACAAAATTAGGCGTAGGGAGTGATGACCCTACACTACAAATTTCATCGTGAAACGCGAGTGTAATCTCTCAGATCACAACGCGAGACCCAGGGCCTGCACGGCCTGTCGCGCCACTGAAAAAAAAACTTCAATAACATTATGTATAATAGAAAAACCAATATGATGAATAGTTCTTCGTCCCTTAAAAACTGGTGTGCGGAACACAAAATTTTATCTTCTGTTATTAAAATAAATTCAAGACTTTTAAAATAAGAAAGAGATGAATTGTTATATAATTAAATACGTTGAGTTTCGATAGAAACCTTTTTTTTATTAAATAATCTATTATATTATTATCTACGATAATCAGTTATATTTATCTGCTTTTTATCACTCCACATTGACATTTACAATTTCTTGTAAAATAAAATATTTTTTTCTAAAATCATTATGTGGAATATCTTTATGGATGTGAAACGTGGCCGCTTACTTTGAAGGATGAACAACTGCTTAAGGTTTTCGAAAATAAGGTACTGCTTAAATTATTTGGTCCGAAGAGAGTTGAGGCCATTGGGGAGTTTAGAAGTTAGACAGAACGGGAATTGCCGGAATCGAGTTTGTACCCTGTGAATATAATTGAGTTGATAGTATCGCGGAGACTCAAATAGGCGCGTAAAGGTGTTGAGCTCGGTGAGGAACGGATTCCGAGAAAGTTGGTATTCGCTGAACCGACTGGTAGGCGTCCGAAAGGTAGGCCGAAGCGACGATTGGAGGATTGCATCAAGGCTGATCTTGGGGGCTTGGGCTTGGCCGGCGAACATTGGACGAGTCTGTACAAGCGAAGTTTGATGCTTCCGGGTTCGGTAAGCCTATCATTATTATTAAAATCTTTAGCTTTCTAACGGTATATTATACGCCTATATAGATTCGTACTGTTCCTAGGCCCAGGGCAGTGCGGTGTGGTGACTAGGCCTTGATCACGCTCAACTGCCAGGCCAGCAGGCTGAGTCTGCTCCAGGAGGTTCTCCATACCATAGGATCGTCCCCCGGCTGAATTACCAAAATAAATAATATTCTGTCACAGCCGGGATTCGAACCCAGGACCCGGAGAACACTAGACTAGCGCTCTATCCACTTGAACACGCCCCTCCTCAAGGATTTAAAAACGTATGATTGTTATTCCAAGAACTTATGTTTTTTTTTTTTTTATTTCGTAGTCTCTGGTAGCCGTTTATGTCGAAAGGTATTCTAATTGAGAATCCCCTTCCGTTTTGTTTTTCCTTGAATATTACGAATGCTTCAGATCGAAAAAATGACTAAAATAATATCATTTGAGAATTAAATTTCATAAAAGAATGGCTCAAGGAAAATACCTCATGCCATTGGAAATTCCTGAGTCAACTGAGCTCGGGAAGAACTGGAATAGGTTACAAAAACGATTTTCCGGAAAAACATGCTATAGCTATATCTTTCTGCGAAGTTAACCAACAATTCATCAGTCCTAAAGGTCACACTATTAATTATTTAATACGATTCGGACGCAAGACGGGGAAAAAATGGGGAATGAGTGACGCTCGTGAAGACGCGGAAATGGTGCTGACTATAGTTTATGGGGTCCCGGGTTCCGGCCTAGGAGGAAATAAAAGGAAATGAAACCCTCCACAGCTGGATATATGTACCGTCCCCTTCCAACGTCATTTCCAGCCCAAAAAATCCTTTAAATGCCTTTCAGTCCGATTAATATTTTCCGAAGTTACATTGAAAAATGTTATTTAGTTTACTTTTTTTCGCGAATAACTTTCATGATTCTTACTAGAGTCTTTTTATTTATTTTTGTGCCGCTGAAATAGTGTACTCGAGATACTTCGATTTAAGAAACTTAAAAGTATTAAATACGCCTTGGGAAGAGCTTAACTTAGCTAACTTAATTAAATATTTTAAATGGATATGTCTATTGGGCTGGTAGTCTGTAACTTTCTTTGTGTAACATCTTTGTCACCCTCATTTTCGACACGCTTTAGCTCTGTAGGTGCTGCTTAGTTTGAAAACTTGACGACAGTTTTCAAGTCCAGAATTTAGGAAGAATCTTTTGTTATATAACATTTGTCTCTAGGACCCACCGCTTATGATTGGTTCGAATGAAAAAAAAAAAATGAAAATTTGAAGTTATATCCGTACTTAACATACGCCGCTAGGACCTATTGTTTAGGAGCTATAGAATTTTTTTTTTTTTTTTTTTTTCGTAGCCCCTTTTGTTAGCTCTTCTTAAAACCTTAGTTTTTGAATTTTCTCCTTTTTCTGCATTTTAAGGATGTCAGATATCTCTATAAACCTGTAATATATTATTATCTTCTATGAATCTATAATGAGGTGATGGGGCTCACCTTTTGGTTTATGTAGAAACCTTAACCTAATCCTAAAAGCTAAATCTCAATATTCTGCATCGTTGAGGTAATCCAGAAGGTGTTAGCTTTCTATATATCGGATTGTTATAAGTTTGACCGTTTCGAAGAACTTTTTATTCCTCTCAGTAACGAATTCGGAAAGTTTGTCAATTTTTAATTCCTCGTGAATCCTTGAGGTTTTGGATCTTTGTAATGACGTTCCTTTCACAATTTTCCGCAGTACGCCATTTTGGAACGGTTGTAAACGTTTTGTGGTCGACTTAGCAATATGCGAAAAGAGTGGAGCACCATATAACAGAGTTGGACGTATAATAAATGGCCTTATATATTAATATCTTCAATCGAAGAGACATACTTGAAGAATTAATTAAGTGAATAAGATGCCTTAATAAAAAAAAAATTCAGGCAGCTATAGAATAGAATAGAAAATGATTTTATTCTGGGACTGGATTCCTTAAGAATATCGGATATGTACAGTTATGTAACAACATGTCTGCCCAACAGACAAAAATAACATAATTAATTACTATTTACAATTATGGATAATACATCGAAATTCTCTAAATTCCATAGAACCTTATCCATCACCCTAATCCGCTAGCTCAATCCCTAACCAGCTCCACACATCCCTATAAGGGTGAAATGGCAGTGGCCTCGAGACTCTACACATTCCTTTACACGTAAACATGTATATTGGAGCTCTAGCATTGGCTAGATTCTGCACGCAAAATGATATATGCTTGAGGATTATATATATGTATGAGTGACTTTTGTACATATTCTTATTGTTTCTTTATTGTATATATGTATATTATATGATTATTTTGTATATATTGTGTGAATGTAATGTAATATAAATGTTGAACTTGATCAGAATTAAAAATGTCCTAATTAGGGCAAATTGTAATATTACTCAATAAAAATTGTTTCTGGAAAGCTTCCCCAAAAAATATAATTATGGATAATTATATTATATATATATATATATATATATATATATATATATATAATATATATATATATATATAACCAAGAAAAAAAACTGTATTATGTTACATAGTCCTCTAAAAATAACATTAAATTTGACATAATTTACATCTTACCAAGAACTAATGAAAAATAAACCAATTCAACTAATAAATAATTATATTCTAATAACCATTTAATATTTAGTCCGAAAGATCGTAAATAGTTTTTTTCCATTTCCATTCCCTTGTATATTTTGATCTTTAGACATGAAATGCTTCGTAAGATATGAAGCTGATTAGGCAGATTTTCTGGTATTGATTTTAATTTCCTATTTTTAGAAGAAATATTGAATCAATGTTTTTTAAGTAAAAAACAACCTAGTATGAGGTCATTCTGAGAGGTAATAATTTTTGTGTTGCTGGCGATGATACAGAACATGATGCAAAGGTGCACCGGAAAATCGGATGTTTAAAGATAGTATTTTTTTCAGTTTTAACAATTTGTATAACAGAAGTTTTACAATTTGTCTTAATAGGGGAAATAATAATAATGTTTCCAGACCATATCCATACAATATTTACATGAAAAAAAAGTAAAATCAAATTATTTATTTTTTTATTTGTTTATCCGCCTCTACCATTTAGGGTCATTGGTGTGGTCGAAATAATTATATTCTATGGTAGAATCCTGTTAGTTTCGTGAATTCGAATAATTTGGTTACACTGTCTTCCTCGTCTTCAAGTATTTCTTTCATGGTTCCATTTAAGTTGAGTTTTTTCCTTGTTTAATTGAAAAGCGGACACTCAATCAGCAAGAGTTCTATACTTAGAGGAGTATTATTGCATTTTCGCAGGTTGGTGGTTCCAGGCGTCTGAAAAGATAGCCATGTGTAAACTGGCAGTGGCCAATCCTTAGCCTGCATACAATTATTTCCTCTCTCCTTGAAGCTCTCACACTACTTCTTCACTTTTGGCAGTCGGATTTGATAGTTCTTAGTTTTGATATTTTCTCTCTCCAACCGTCCTCCCACTCTATCAGCAGAACTTTCTTATAGCTACTCACCTAATCCTCCATTGTGATTTCTTTTGTTTGACTAATCTCCACGGCTTCACCTTTTCTGTCTGAATCAGCTGCTTGATCAGCTCTTTCGTTCCCGATAATACCACAGTGAGATGGTACCCATATCATTATCACAACTTTAGACTTAATGTTTGTTTGTCTCCCACCATTCATTTATTATATCTCTAATTATGGCATTAGATGATGTTTTGCTGTCAATAGATGTAAGAACACTCCACAAGTCTGTCACGATAGTCCATGTCATTTTTTCTGAGCTTCTTATCCACTTGAGAGCTCTCAGTATGATTGTGGCTTCTCCGGAGAAGACGGAGCTCTCGCTTGTCAGACTGTCATGCTGTTGCTCTCTGCTGTAGACAGCACAACCAACTCTGTCTTCTCTTTTGGATGCGTCAGTGAACAACATATCGAAGTCTTGATATTTTTCTGTCAGCCTGAGAAAAGAGTTATTAATTCCTATTGGGAGTGCTTTCCTTATTTTCGCCATTAATCTGTCTATACATGGTCTTATTTTTAGCCAGCAAGGCATTATCAGTTCTGGGATGGGTTTCATATTATTTATACTCATATTAATTCTGTTCAATATTTTATAAATGTTTTGATGAAACTTTTTTTCGATATCCTTGAGCCCACGGTCTCTTCCATTTTAAAATATTTACAGTCAGCCTTAAAATCCCCAGACCAATCTTCTTCTTCCATATATGGAGGGAAAGGCCAAACCTAAAAAATCCCAGCGCCTGTTCCTCAGCCGTGCCAACGATTTAAGAGCAACCGTTAGTTGCGTGACGCCGCTATCATCAAAGATAATTATTCTTATGTTTAATACGCTATCTTGAGGTAGGCACACTTTTTTAGGAAGGGAATGCAATAATTCTGGACAATATAATTGAGATCATTAAGGATCCTACAAAGCACTTTTGACTGGTTGTGGAAATAGTTAAAGTTTTGATTTAATAATAATAGTTCTCTTTATTTTTTTCTTCATTTTTTTTTTTACAGGTGATCGAATAAATCTCTCTTTTTTAGAAAAATTGAAAAGTCCTAATCTCATTGTAAAGTGAAGACTTCTTCTTCGTTTCTGATGTTTTTAGTATTATGGGCTAAATCCATTGACGATATACTGAAATCCTGTTTTTTTATGGATTGTATTAAAACTTTAAACAAATGTATTTTATTTAACTAACTCGATGAAAGCCGGATCTTAATATATTCGGAGAAAACAAAAATTTAATTGAAAGTCATTTAATTAAAAAACTTTCTTTTTTTTATATACTGCTTCATTTTTTTAAACTTTAACGATTAAGCACTGCTTATAAAGTTGAGGAAATATTTTTATATCTTGCGTCAATAAGCCTATCGAGATAAAATTTCACGAAGTCCCAGAAAACTTGTCCCTTAGCTTGTTAGTATACTTGCAAGTGGAGGGAGTTACTTGTGACCTTTAAACTTTATAATCATGTTTCCTAGCGCCCGCTCAACGTGGAAGAGGGACAAAGCCACCTCAGTACCGGGTAAATATCCAGTACAAACACGTGATGTAACAATTATATTTACTTATTAATGTAATTTTCAATGAAATGGAATATAAATTTAAAATTATGATAATTTATATTTCTCTTTATTTCACAAGTCAAAACATATCACGTTCTCACTTCGACAAATAACATACCCACCAATTTTAATCGGCGACAACCAAATTCCTCAGATTAACTCTGTACGTTACCTAGGACTAACACTAGACCGAAGGATGAATTGAGGCCCACAAGTCAAGATAAAAAGAAAAACTCCCAACCAGCGACTGAAAGTACTATACTCTCTTTTATTCAAATCATCCAAATGTAAAATTAGACATTAACTGAATACATATACATACTTGCTTAAAAGCGTATGAACATACGCCTCACAGATTTATGGTTCATCAAAAATGAATCACATACAAAAACTACAATCCTTTCAATCAATAATTTTAAGACTCATAACGTCAGCTCCTTGGTACGTTAATAACACAACATATTTATTGATATTTACAACTGTATACAAAATACAGCAAGTAAATGTGATGGGCATATGGTAAATTGACATGAAATACATGTAGCGATACCACCCATTGGCAGCACTCTAAATATATAGCATTTCCAAGTCAATTGTAACCTTTTCCAAGTCAAATGTAACTTTTTCCAAGTCAAATGTAACCTTTTCCAAGTCAAATGTAACCCTTTCCATTTCAAATGTCACCTTTTCCAAGTCAAATGTCACCTTTTCCATTTAAAATGTTACCTTTTCCAAGTCAAATGTCACCTTTTTCTTCACTTCTAGCCTTAAATATTCCGTTTTATTTATTTATTTATTGAAAAATAATTAGTTTAATTAACATTATGACTTTTTTAATAATTTTGGCATATAATAAATGATATTTTTTTTTGGGTCTCTTAGATATTTGATATCAAGTTCTGTTTTTTACTAGCTAATATTTAAAAATAATAATTATCGTCTATTTAGTTTTAAGATAGTTGTTGATTTTGATTTTTTGGATAGGAGGGGTAGTTTTTTGGAATAATTAATGTGTTTTCGGGTATTATAATTAAATTTTTCGAGCTGTATTTTTGATCGCTCGCGTGCATTTTAACTCGCATTAAATTTTAATGTTTTTTATTGATATAGGGATTAATTAATGTGCTTTCGGGTGGTTATGATTACGTTTTTCGAGCTGTATTTTTTATCGCTCATGCGTATTTCAACTCGCATTTACTTTTAATGTTTTTTATTGATATAGGGATTAATTATTTTGCTTTCGGGTGGTTATGATTACGTTTTTCGAGCTGTATTTTTTTCGCTCGCGCTTATTTTAACTAAAATTTACTTTTTATGTGTTTTCGGGTATTATAATTAAATTTTTCGAGCTGTATTTTTGATCGCTCGGGTGCATTTTAACTCGCATTAAATTTTAATGTTTTTTATTGATATAGGGATTAATTAATGTGCTTTCGGGTGGTTATGATTACGTTTTTCGAGCTGTATTTTTTATCGCTCATGCGTATTTCAACTCGCATTTACTTTTAATGTTTTTTATTGATATAGGGATTAATTAATGTGCTTTCGGGTGGTTATGATTAAGTTTTTCGAGCTGTACTTTTTATCGCTCTCGCTTATTTTTCTAAAATTTATTTTTTATGTTTCATATTGATATAGGTGTTGAAAATTGTGTTTTCGGGTCCTATAATTATGTTTTTTTAGTTTTATTTATTTATCGCTCCCGCGCATTTTAACTCGAATTTACTTTTAATGTTTTTTATTTATATAGGGATTAATTATTTTGCTTTCGGGTGGTTATGATTACGTTTTTCGAGCTGTATGTTTTATTGCTCATGCGTATTTCAACTTCTATTTACTTTTAATCTTTTTATTTTTATAGACGTTTGTAATTATCTTTTCGGGTCTTGTGATTACGTTGTTTAAGCTGTTTTTATTGTCGCTTGCTCTCATTTAAACTTGCATTTACAGTGGTCTTTCTTTGTTTTTGTTTTAGGGGATTGTCATAACGTGTTTTGAACTTTATTCTTTTATGCGCTTGGGAATTTCTACAAACCGTAGGTATTATGTTATAATATGATGTAAAAATTATTTATTGTTTTTTTGCAGGATCTGATTACATTTTTGATTTGGACGTTACATCGCGATTGCGCATTCTTCTAGATCACTTTTCATTTAAGTTAAAATGTGCACTAGCTATAAATAAATGTCATAAACTCTATTAGTATTCCCGAAAACACTATAAACGATCCCTCTATCGAATATTTATGAAATAGAAACAGTAACTTAAAATGAGTAAAAGCGATAACAAATTTGGTTCAAATAATGTTATCAGAACACCCGAAAATAGAATAAACGATTCCTCAATTAAATTATCAAATAATTGTAAGACCAAGTTAGGAAGCGGATCCTTTACAAAAGATTTAGTTGAAAAAATTACTCAGGACGCTAGAAAAGGAACTACAACTAATCCTTTAATAAAATAATAATAATAAAAAAAAAAAATAAAAAAAACCTAAACGATGTATATTCCAGCAACGTTATAATGAGAACCAAAAAAAAACAATCAATCCCAATATCAATAAAAAAATATCAAAAATAAAGGCGAGTTGAAATCCGCACGAGTGATAATAAAAAAGCTTTTAAACATTTTCATAACCCCGCGAAAACACAAGGATAGATCTCTATAAAAATAAAAAGATTAAAAGTAAATAGAAGTTGAAATACGCATGAGCGATAAAACATACAGCTCGAAAAACGTAATCATAACCACCCGAAAGCAAAATAATTAATCCCTATATAAATAAAAAACATTAAAAGTAAATTCGAGTTAAAATGCGCGGGAGCGATAAATAAATAAAACTAAAAAAACATAATTATAGGACCCGAAAACACAATTTTCAACACCTATATCAATATGAAACATAAAAAATAAATTTTAGTAAAAATAAGCGAGAGCGATAAAAAATACAGCTCGAAAAACTTAATCATAACCACCCGAAAGCACATTAATTAATCCCTATATCAATAAAACACATAAAAAGTAAATTTTAGTTAAAATAAGCGCGAGCGAAAAAAATACAGCTCGAAAAACGTAATCATAACCACCCGAAAGCAAAATAATTAATCCCTATATCAATAAAAAACATTAAAAGTAAATGCGAGTTGAAATACGCATGAGCGATAAAAAATACAGCTCGAAAAACGTAATCATAACCACCCGAAAGCACATTAATTAATCCAAAAAACTACTCCTCCTATCTAAAAAATCAAAATCAACAACTATCTTAAAACTAAATAGACGATAATTAATTTTTTTAAATATTAGCTAGTAAAAAACAGAACTTGATATCAAATATCTAAGAGACCCAAAAAAAAAATCATTTATTATATGCCAAAATTATTAAAAAAGTCATAATGTTAATTAAACTAATTATTTTTCAATAAATAAATAAATAAAACGGAATATTTAAGGCTAGAAGTGAAGAAAAAGGTGACATTTGACTTGGAAAAGGTAACATTTTAAATGGAAAAGGTGACATTTGACTTGGAAAAGGTGACATTTGAAATGGAAAGGGTTACATTTGACTTGGAAAAGGTTACATTTGACTTGGAAAAAGTTACATTTGACTTGGAAAAGGTTACAATTGACTTGGAAATGCTATATCCTAAACAAGAAGGTCTCGGGGCCTTACGTAAATAACAAAACTCAATATACGGACATACAACATCCAACAACTAAAAAACATATACGAACTCTATATTCGCGTTTTCATAGCAAATTACACTGATACGACAATATACTAATAAAGGAAATGTCATTCACTGAAATGGCTTTTAGAAGGAGGCTAAAAAGAGAGACCTTCTTTCCTAAATTAAATTAAAGCCTAGGAAGGGATGCTGCTGGGTACTTCCCTTTTCCATGTCCACATGACCGCACAGTTTCTATAGCACATTTTCTTGTCAATTATTGCGTTTGACAGGTGCGAATAACAAATATGAAGAATAAAAAAATAATATAAATATATATACACATACATAATGTTATTCGCACCAGTCAGAAACTACCTGACAATCAGCAAATGTGGTTTAAAAAATGTCAGTAACAGACATGTAGGAAAGAGCCCAGTAGCACCTCTTCCTAGGCTTTACTTTAGCAGAGGAAGTCTCTCTTCCAGCTTCCTTTCAGCCCTCTTAAAACAGGTATTTTAGCTTTTTACATGTAATTTTTAAGCGTATTTCTATGAAAACGCTAATGGAGAGTTCGAATTGTTGGTCAACTGTCGGTTGTTGCAAGTCCGTATGTAGGGTTATCTTGTTGACGTACCAAGGAGCTGTCATGACGAATCTTAAAAAAGGTTTTATTAAAATTATTTCAGTTTTTGTATGTGCGTCTTTTTTGTTGAGCTATAAATCTGTGAGGCGTAAGTTCATATGGGTTTAAGTAGGTTTTTCAAATATTGTATCTGTATTATTAGTATTATGTATGTTCTGGTGTATTATATATTTTGTGATTAGTATATTTGTATGTATTATTTTCGTATTGTATGTGTTATTTCGTATATCATGTATAATGTTTGTATTGTATTTTATTATTTATCATGTAAGTATTATATGTATGTATTATTATTAGTATATATGTATGTATTATTAGTATATATGTAAATATTATTAGTATTATTATTATTATATTACACCTGTATCATTAGTTTAGGGCTAAAATAACCTTTATTGTTGAAAAGCCTTTATGTTACAAAATAAATAAGTAGGTTTTCAGTTTCTATCTAATTCTTAGTTTTGCTTAATTAGACAATACAGATATAGAGTATAGTACTTTCAGTCGCTGGTTGAGTGTTTATCTTGACATTAGTCATCCTCCGAGCAAGTGTTAGTTGTGGGAAAGTTAAGTGAGAAGTTAAATACAAATAAATTAAAAGTTGAAAAATACTAATAAATCAATTTTTTTTAATAAAGGTTAAACAAAATATTATTGTTTTAGTGTAATGTTAAAGGTTCTTTTTTTATTAGAACATAACGTAAGTTACATATTACTTCACTATACGTCACTTGCATGTTACGGTAGCTTCTTGCTATGATTTTAAATTATCATATTGACACTTAAACACAATTTGATTTGAAAAACATGGCATCTTTACTTTTTTTACGAATTTGAGTTTTGTAAAGACCGAGTTACATATAATTTCATGGATTAATAAAGCTATCGCTAAGATTTTTAACGTATCAAATTGGTATTATGCTATAGTGAATGACTACTGTTCGAATTTTTCAGTTTATAAAATTCTCATTTAACACTCTATTATTCTTTGCAAAAAATATATATTGTCCCATGTATATTATATTATTATTATTATTAGTATACCATTATATGTAAAACATATAACTTCACTTCCTATGATTTTAAAATTAACATATTGACATCAAACACACCGGTATGTACCTAACACATGTTCATTTGGAAAACGAGGCATCCTCACTTTTTTTTCCTTTCACTTACTATATATATAGTAAGGGAAAGTATTGCGATAGTGAAAATTTTCCAAAATAACCAAGTCCCGCAAAAAGGTCTGTGTGTGTGTGTGTGTGTGGTAACTCCCGGGCGGAAATGGTAAGTCCTATGAAACTTAAATTTCATATTTAAGACAAATATATGCCCGAGACGTTACAAAACCTTTTTCATCTAAATGAGCTTACCAGAAGAGCCACTTTATACCATGCATTTTGCACCTTTTTCGATTTTCTCAAAAACGGTTCCGACGACTTTGATTAAACTCGCTATATCAATGTAAAATTTAATGTGCTTTAATATCATGCAATTTTCATTCTGATAAAATGGTCTTACAAGGCTTAAATGCAGATATTTTATATTATTCTTCTCCTAAAGTACCTTTAATTTTGTAGATTCTAAAAAAATAACCATATTATCTTGTTATCAATGAAAAATAACAGCTAAATATGTAAGTTGTGCGAATTTCAAACACAACCAAAGGATAAAACTGAAAACATATTTTTTTAATGCAATTTTTTGTTTTTAACATAAGAACAGTAATATACATGAATGATTTTATAAAAATAAATATATTATCTTGTTACCACCGATGAAAAACACATAAATATATAAGTTGAACGAATTCGATATGTAACTAAAGGAGAAAACTGAAAAAAAAAATTGTTAATGCAATTTTTTGTTATTGAACATGAGAGCAGTAATATACATGTAACATATACCTTTGGAGAGCTAAAGATTTTAGACAAAAATATTAATAAATAGTGATGAAAAGCCGATAAAACTAACTGATTATTTTAGATAATAATGTAATCGATTTTTTAATAAAACACCTGTTTTAATAGAATTTCCATTTAATTAATTCCTTAATAGTTTTAATTATTTTTATCTCTAACTGTATTTGAAAATTTTTTAATCGATTTATAAAATGGAGGTAAGTGAAAGTCTTGTGTTGCCCGCACCAGATTTTTAAAATTAAGTTTTCGTCAATGTCGATTTACTTACAATTTATTAATGAATCACTAAAATTGTATAACTTATTATTAAGCTATAGTGAATGACTACTTTTCAAATTATAAGAGTTTTTGTTTACTTGATCGCCATGTTTTACGACAAAATAAATCCTTTTTCTGTGCTTATATGTCAAAATATTTTGTGACTTTTTCTATAAATATGAGTTTTCTCGTTTTGGAGAGTCATTCATTTATGTTTAGACGGTGGTTCGTTTATTTGAACAATTTCGGTTACTTATAAGCTTAAAGACTAATGGCATTTAGCCACCTTCTAAGCATAAATAAATGACACTCCGGAATGTAAAAAACTCTCATTTCTAGAAAAAGTGGCTTATACCATTTCGCCACCTGAGCACAGATTTAACCCTACAATATAACTATTAAGGAGCGGCGTGGTCTTATGGATAGAGCATTAGGCTAGTGTTCTTCGGATCTCGGGTTCAAACCACGACTGAGGCTACATATAACTTTACTTCCTTATGATTTTAGACATGTCAATATAATAAGACTTATTATATTGGCATCTAAACATGAGTATGTAATGTAATTCGATTTGAAAAACAAGGTATCTATACTTTTCTTACGAATTGGAGTTTTTGTTAAAACCGAGTTTTATATAATTAATTTAGGCTAATGTAGGAATTGTTAACAATATTTCTAAGCATAATATTGAAATTATGTTAAGTTTGGCTGTTTTCATGTTGTAAAAGCCTAATTTTTTTCATTTTACATGTCAAACATCTAGTCCTAAGAATCGTACAAGACTGAAACGACAAAACACATGCTCGACTTTTTCGACTACTATAACACTTACTGGACGAACGTTCAAACCTTCTACTTAAGTACAAAAGGCTCGTCTACGTGACTAGCATAAGACTGATATGGACTTACGGAGTAGAGGTTTGAAGGTCTACTAAACTATCAAATCCGTCCCGCCACCAATCCATACAATAAAAAATCCTTTGAAAAATCCTCAATGCTCCTTATTTATTCACAAATAAACTCATCCATAAAGACCTTAATGTTCCCTATGTTGCTGAGTTGAAACGAACTAGGTACCACTCCATGATAAACTCCATTCAAAGACTGAACCATTAATTTCAATCTTTGCTTCTTCTACAATCTCTGATAACCCTCAGAGGTGTCTGAAAAGAAGATTACCCCGAGAACTTCTAGTTTAGCATATTTTTTTGGAGATCTGCCAATGGGTAGTATCCCTACATGTGAAATATGACAGTATAATCTTGTATTACATTTACTAGATGTTTATCATTATACAGTTGTAAATATCAATAATTATATATTTTTTTAAACATTTATTACTACAACATTGATTGCAAAATAAACAATATATATATATATATATATATATATATATATATATATATATATATATATATATATATATATATAATTCTATGGTTTTAAGAAGATATGACGGAGCTCTTTTGAATATCACTTTTGCACACCGGAACTAAAATCTATGTGTAACAATAGAAATGGTTAAACTAGTAACAATCCATCAATTCCAAAATCATTATATTTTTAGGCAATATCGACATAGTGTTGTTGCGTTTTTTTTTTAACTGACTCGTAAATACAACTGGATAAATGCAATAAAAAACCGAAACAGACAGACAGCTTACAGATTGTTAGTTATTAAACGTTGAGGTAGAATTAACAGGTTAACAAACGGTCTACGGTTCCAAGTTGGGTATAAGTTAGAGTCGGTCCTGGCAATTAGTAGACACCGGGTGCAGCTGACCGTCCCTAAATCACCGTCGGCAAGAAAAAACTTTCTCCCGCATAAATGTTCGGGCGCCAGTTTGTGCGGCAGTAGCTACACTTCTAGCCGGCCCATCTTGTTAGCATGGGGATAATGTCTTCTTGTAATTAGTGTTAGCACTTTATAATATTTTCTAAATGGCTTAAGATATTTTAAGCCGAGCCTGAATTTAAATTCATTATGAATAACATCCACGTAGTGTGAAACAAATTTTTCTTGAATGTGTCAGAAAAGTTGTCAAAGTTTATTAGTAATAAGAAAAACTCATTAAAAAGTGACACATTTACTAAAGAAATATCTCCTTTAACCTAAAATAATATTTATAGGATTTTTTGTTTTTACTTTGTTTCTCAGCCTCTACCCGAACGGTCATTGGCATCAAAGGATAATTTATTCTGTTGCAGTACCCAGTACTCGTTATGAATTTAAACAGACAGAAAACTTTTACTCCCTGATCCAGATGTGGTCCTTGTAAATTATTTGCTAACTCTAGTTTTATTTTCCGAATAGCCTTACACTATTAGCGATATTTAATTCGTGTATAATTTTACAGAAGATTTCACATAAGCAAAGCTAAGGATAATCATTTAAAATTTCTATTTACATTTATGTGTTATGAGTATACATAAACTGGCATATCATAAATTGGATATTTCTCCTTTTATATTAGGTTTGTTTAATAATAAGCGAAACATATTCAGCTAAAGAAGCCTTTATTCCGACTGACGATGGTAGATTTTCCGCCGTAGCAGTTTGTGCCTACTTTATTGATATGGAATAGAATAGATTTTATTTGTCTTTGGGGTATTATACCTCATACAAATAGAGCCTGTCTTGACTATTCACAATACATTTTTTAAGTTATATACATATGTTTTTGAAATAATAATACATCTGTTATTACAGAAAGATAAAATAAATAAATTTATATCGTATTAAGATAAAATTATCGATTATCGATAAAATTAAGATAAATTAACATTTCGGATTTTTCTTCAATATAGTAGAGTTAAAATAAAGAAAAAATAAAAATGCAATGTTTTTAAAATAATAATACATCTGTTAAAAAAATAAAACAAATTAGTATATTGAAAAAGATAAATTAACAGTTTGTTTTTTTTAGTTTTTTTTTCAATATAGTAGAGATTAAATAAAAATACATATGTTAACAAAATAATAATACATCTGTTATCAAAAATAATTAAAATAAATTTAAAAAAATGTAAAATAAAAATTTTACATTACAATGATAAAGTTCGGTTAGAATGGTTACATCAGTTACAATTTATAATAAGTTAATATTTCCTTTAAGTATGATAGAATTGTTTATGAGTTTATCATCGATTTATATACATCAAAATAGTCATTGGGGATATAGTATTGTTGACATATTATTTTTTTTGTTTACTGCGTTATTTAAATTTCGTATGTAAGTATATTGTTTTTATTCGTTTATAATAAACGGTCTCATTTTTAGGCAGTTAATTATATAATAATATATTTGGTTAATTTTTGTTGGTCTTCTATTATAAATATTGTTAGGAACTGATTTTCAAGAATATTGTTTACGTGTGGTTTGTGGTATTTTGTGGTGGAGGAGTAGATTAGATTAAATGATAGAGGGTTTCATGGAGGTATTCATATTACATATGGTACAGATTTCTGACTTTATTGATATATAATTGTATGCATTATCTAAAAACATCTGTTCCTCCCATTCGTAAGCAGGCTAAACCTGATTTATTGTGGACAATACATAACTTCACTCCCTATATTCACACACCTTTCACTAAATACTATATTTTTCTATTATTATTACCATTATAGCTAATGAACGCCTTAAAAAATTCAAAACTATGCTTACATAAAATATACTTCGCTTTCCTGGACGTTATTTTGAATAATTATGACCTAATACTGCACATAGAAATTGAGAACTGATTTTCATATTTTCTCGTTGTTGAATAAAAATTACTTACTAGTAAAAAAACAACATTGTCTGCATCATCAACAGTTCTATTAAGAGGTATTGCGCCTTCATTTCTTAAATTAACACACCCAATATGTTGTTTGGTTGTGCGGTAGTGTGTTTGCAGGTATTGAAGGCGCAAACTGAGTCTGACGTCATATCTCATTGCAGTATTTTTTATTATTTATTTATTTAACGTCACTTTATGCAACTATGGCCAATCGGACGATGCTACATTAGGATTCCTAAATTTTTCATATCCAGGTTTTATTAGGATAGGGATCTTTAACGAGTACCTGGCATCGCATCGCACAGGCTCGGGACCACCTTTTAGCGTCCCCTCCGAAGGACGGCATAACTTAGGATTATTTACTCCCATTAAAAAATCCTAGGACCACCTGAGGGTTTGAACCCGTGTCCTTTGGCATAGTAGGCTGTTATGCTAGCCACTCAGTTACAAGTGATCCCTATCTCATTGCATCCTTGCACAAATCAATTGTGGTTAATCTTGTTATTAATTTTCAATCCGAATATTTTTCAGCACTTATAAAATCAAAATATTAAACTCTACTGTAAAAATTTCTAATTTTTTTTTTTTTTAATTTGGAAGTCTACTTCAGTGGATTTTCTTTAAGATATTTTTTTCCCCTTAAAATATTGATTTGCATCGGTCCAAACGTGCAAGGACAATCAGCAATTGTGAAGAATCGTGTATGAATGTTGACATGTGAGGCACATGGAAGGATGAGAAGCCATCAGCACGCCTACTTTGACCTGAATGACTATTTTTTAACTAACTTAGTAGATCTCGCATCCAACACCTTTTTAATCTCCTGCTCGAATTCATACGCATGTCGTTTGTAGCCATATATCTTATAATTGTGTTGCTATGTCCTTGAAGTTATTATGAGAGAGAGAGAGTTGGTCACTGTTGGTAAGTGTAAGCCAATATGTAAAGTTTTGTTAGTAATATACTATGGTTAAGATATATATAAATATATTTCGTTGATTCAATAAAAATATAACTTATAAAAAATATGATAAACATAACTCGCTAGGTAAGGTCTGAATGTCCAGAATCGTGAGTTATAATTTACTTTATAACATTTATTAGAAAAATAAACTAATCAATGCCATTTTAGCCTATTCTATTTGGTTTTTACAATACATTTTTAAAGCAATTGAATAAATGTTTATTCAGTATATATCAATAGAACTGAATGCAATAATTATAAAATAGAATATCATTTGTTCGTTATTCTAAACTTTATACTTTACTTAAAAAAAATTAAATTAAAAAAATTCTTTTAATTAAAAAAATATGAAGACTCATAACTACTGCTATAAGATACGTACAGACGAAATCCTACATACTCACAACAAACAATAATCGACCAACTCATACGTATGTTTGTTAAATTGTTCATAGCTAACGACAGACACGCAACACACATATAAACGTCATGGCTAAGGTAGGTATGTTTGCTAGAAGGCTTGCTTATAAGGAGCTGGATACGATATCTCCTTTTCTGATTTAAAAAAGTAATAAAGGCCTACAGAGGGGTGCTGTTTGGCATTATCCTTCCCAATTTCCAACACGTCCTGAGTATCAAATTCCATCAGTACTTTCGCTGATTATTACTACCGATTCAATACAAAATGTATTGACATCAGGATCCATTATTATAAATTGCGTTTTGCATAAAGCCTTTTGTCATAGAAGTGCAATGATTTTTTCTTTAGTTCACTATTTATTGAAATTTACAACTGTATTACATAACACAACCAGTAAATATGCTAATAGAGAAAAGACATGAAGCAGACTGGTCGAGAAACTACCCATTTCCATCACTCCATTACATATTCTTAACAGAAAATCTCGCGGACCATCTTTTCAGACTCATCAGAGGTTTATAAGGAATAAAAAAGAATGTTGGATTGAAACTAGTGAGTTAGAGTGGGAATGGAGTTTGTTACTAGATTAGAAGAATGATATCTAGTTACCTAAGTTAGCAACATATGGAACATTTAAGTCTTTATGTGTGAGTGTATTTATGATAATCTACTATATTTAATTAGACCAAAGCACAGCGGTGACAAAAGCACGGTTTAGTGGCCAAAATACTATAGCACTTGATGTAATCAAGATAGAATAAAAATTCATTTATGAGTTGAAAATGATCTTTATGTAAAAAAAATTACTTTCGCTACATTTTTTAATATTTTAATTATTTTCAAAAGTTACTGCTTTCATACATTTTTTGTATTTGATCAATTTACTTTAATAGGAACATTCGAATTGACAGAAATGATCTATTATCTGCGTTTATGATTGCCTCACTCAGGAATTTACGACATTAACATCTCCTATATTTTACTGTGAGTAAATAAAAATTAACATATAACATGAAAATGCTATAATTATCGATTTTTTTTTTTAGGTAAATTTCTATTGATAGAAGTGAAAGATGTCAATTATTTTTCCTGTAGACTGGCAAATAATGAAAAAAACGACAATATACCACCTTGAGAAAATTGTGGTGTACCCTTAAGTATCTGCGACCCTGCTTCCCCGCGGTTGCCAAATTAAACGAGGGCGAACACTTCCCTTTGAAGAGCCTTAGGAATTTCTTTTTAATAACGAGGCCTAAAAAGAAAAAAAAATGAAATTATAATGATCGCTTACTTTTCCCCCTTTATATTGAGTAACACGACTAAAAAAAAAAAAAAAAAAAAAAAAGGATATATATATATATATATGTGTGTGTGTGTGTGTGTGTGTGTGTGTGTGTGTGTGGAATTCTCCTTCTAAGTTAAATCAATTAGGAGTTAAATGATGCTGAAATAAAGATTTAATGATTACAATTTGTTGGACATAAAATAATGAATTGAATCACAAACATAATTTACAATGAACGTACCTGAAATAAAGAATTGTTCAACAGTCCTTTGATTAATACGTTTAACTATCGTAACAGAGATATAACCTCCCTTGGTGAAATATTAACATATGATAATGAAATCAAGAATAATAAAATTCTTGATTTTACACCTCCGCTGGTCGGAGACTCTTTTTATCCAGGAGAAAAAGAGTAAGGAACCAACTTACTAGAGTGGAACACATTTGCTTCCTTCCGTTTTTTCGTTAGACTCCACTTCATATATAGATTTGGAAATACGTTTTCTAATTTTGAGTGGCCCTATTCTGACTTCCTCCTGTTCAAACTATTACCATTCGTTACATAGACCAAATCTCCTTCTTTAAACTCGTGATAAATTCTTTTCTAGTCTAGAGTAGTGCTCTTGTACCGTTCAAAACTTCTTTGTTGGTTCTTGAACGCTTCTGATCTATCTGCTTGTAAATTATGTTCTTTTTCCAACTCTTTTGGAACAATTTCAGAAGCACGCCCATAGAGTAAATAAGCCGGTGAAAACTTTGTGGAGCCATGAACTGTGTTGTTATATTCTTCAACACAGATTTTAGCAATTGTTGTCCACGGCCTTCTTTTGAAGTTTTCGTTCAATCGACATCGTATGCGGTTTACTAATGTCTGATTTAGACGTTCTTTAAGCCATTGGATTGTGGATTGTCAACGGCTGTAAAGATTAGCTGAGCACCTATTTTTTTGTATACGTTTTAAATTTAGAAGAATTTAGAGCACTGTATTGATATGCCAAAATTAATTTGATATTTTCTTCAGAAATCGGTTCAATAAATTAATGAAATCATTAGTGATCTGTCCTCTTGAAGTTGATATCCATGCATATCTTGTAAAGTGATCCATCAATACATGTATGTATTTGTGCCCAGACCTGTTTCCACCGAAGCCTCCTATTGTATCAATTGACATAATTTGAAAAGTGTACTTGGTGGTCTTAACTTTGACAATAACCCGATCCGTCGCCTTGATCTCGATTTATTTCTAGCACACACTTCACATTTACAATAACTATTTATGATGACATCCATATTTTTGAAATAGTAAAAAGATCGAGCTTTTCTGCTATTTGCTTACTTCCAATATGACGATACAAATTATGGATCTTAGGGATTAAATACAAGCCAAAAGTTTTGGAAACGTAAATCCGTTTTCTATTTTTTATTAAAGTGAAGCACAGGTAAATGAAAATTTAATTTTCCCAAATAATGAAAACATGATTGCTATGTGTGTATTCAAAAAATACAGAAATAACAACGGTTCTTATTTTAGTTGGTTTATTACTATTTTATATTTCAAATGAACTATTTTAAATAACAGTTAAATTAAGTTTCCATAGAAATCCCATTTAGTTTACAATGAAACGTCTGTTTTCATGAAATAGTATTAAATTTGAAATAATTAATAACAATGTATGTTAATAGATTTATGACAACTTACCATTTATGTTAACAACTTAGTTACAATTCGGTGCGTAATATTACTTCCAAAATCTTGCGTACTAAATGGAAGAATATAACATTCACGATCTTATACATTTGACCATTATAACCTCCCAATTTACCTATAACATATGTTCATAAGTTTATGGGCTTACAACAACTTTATATTAACTCCTGCGATTTCTTTTATTGCATATTACCTATCTGATAACTTATTCTTTCCAACGGTATATTATACTTCTAATGTCAAGTTTTGGGACTCTACTAAGCCATCCGATTCCTCCCACATCCTATCCTTACAATCCAAAATCCTGAATGCCCCTTATTTTGTCAAATTAACTCCTTCATAATGACCTCAACATCCCATTTGTTGGAGACCTAGCCTGAGATAGATATACCTCTTTTCATTCCAAACTCACTGCCCACACTTGTCCGTAATCTATTTTCCTTAGATATTCCTGATAACCCTCCTAGGCGATTGAAAAGATGGTGTTCTCGGGACCTACTGCTTCAGTGTTAGGTGCTAACTATCACTGCGTAATTCCGTCTTAGAACATTTAGATGACTTTTCTTCATCCTGAATATTTACTTATTGGGTTTGTATAATACACTTGTAAATTACAATAAATAAATATTTAAATAGAATCTTTGCGTCTTCTGACACTTGATCTGTAAACTATTCAGAGCTAATATCTCCTACCCATTACCGAATTCAACAAAAATTTAGCTTTTAAATTAGACACAGAAAAAAAGGATCCATTTTTAAATTAAAGGTAATGCATGGAATAAAAAACAAAAGGGCAATGAAATTTCCATGGTTCCCTTGACGATGGGATAGGTATCAAAGCCTGTTTGTTTAGGCAGTTATTGAACGAGAACAAACAGAGAGAGCAATCAGCGGAGAAGACTCCGATAAAGTAAAGAGGAAATAACTAATTGAAAAGAAAACGGTGTGCTTCCGATTTAATTACAGTTGTGTTTGATCCATCCGTCATCCTGGACCAATTAAAATTAATGACAAGAGAAGTTTCTTTAGCAACTTGCTCTTTGGTAAACTATTTTCGAACTGAGAATTCATATTTATAAATGCACTTCAACTACTTTGTGGTGTAAATTTTATAATGACGGGGGAATAGTTAAGCGTTAATGGTGGAGAAGATAGTTGAAGGTCCGGTTATTCATGATAACCAAGTCCCGCAAAATGGTCTGTGTGTGGTAACTCCCGGGCGGAAACTGTAAGTCCTATAAAACTGAAATTTTATATTTAAGACAAATATACGCCTGAGACGTTACAAAACCTTTTTCATCAAAATGAGCTAACCAGAAGAGCCGCTTTATACCATGCATTTTGCACCTTTTTTCGATTTTCTCAAAAACGGTTCCGACGATTTTGATTAAACTCGTTCTATCACTGTAAAATTTAATGGGCTTTAATACCATGTAGGTTTCATTTGGATTAAAATGGTCTGACATAGCTTAAATGCCGATATTTTAAATTTAGTTTCTCTAAAGTACCTTTGATTTTGTTGATTATATAAAAATAACTATATTATCTTGTTACCACTGATGAAAAACAGATAAATATAAAAATTGAATGAATTCGATGCCCAACTAAGGAAAAAAACAGAAAAAATATTTTTTTTATTTTTCGTTTTTGAACATAAGAACAGTAATATACATGTATGATATACCGTTGGAGAGCTAAAGATTTTAGAAAAAAAAATATCATCTCATACACAAGCTTTTAAAAGTCAATAGACAGTTATAAAAAGCCGATAAAACTAACTGATTATTTTAGATAATAATATAATAGATTTTTTAATAAAACACATGTTTCTATAGAAATTCGATTTAATTAATTATTTAATAGTTTCACGCTTTTATTTTTATTTATTTTGTTTCTTTTCAATTTTATCTTTTTTTATTCAATATTACCTTTTTTTCTATTTTCTTTTATTTTAATGTTAAGAACTCAAGACCAGCTCTTTTCGAAACGGGATCGAGTCTACGTTGGCCTATCTTTCTTTTATTTTATTTTAACGTCACTCATCCCAACAGTAAGCATGATTCTTTGCTATTTTAAAGCAGATTTTTACTGTTTCTTCTTGATAGAAGCGGAAAGATCATGAGTATGTTAATGTTGTATTTAGATGACTCTAAAAAAAATAAATATCTGAGCAGATTGAAGATAGAATGTCCAACTAACTAATTTTAAAGAATATCCACAAATCTCAAATTAATTTTATACAAGTCGCGATAGAACCAACCTCTCATATATACACAAAGTAAACCATTGTCACTTCATGATGATTTTCAACACCCAGAGGCAACAAAATAACAACCAACAACCTCTTCGCCGCAGTGCTCGATTACAAAATAGATCTTTTCTTCATCTTCCGAACGTTCAAGATTTGCCTCCTGCTTCTCAATATTCTTCTGATCACTTTGCATACCCATCCACTTCAAATTCTTCGACCTCTCAACATGCTTCCAGCCTCTCTACAAATTATTCTGCAACTTATCTTTCTCCCTGAAGCAGGCCTATAATTTAACACCGATAAATTAAGTTTATGCATAATTGTGTGTTATATTAACTACACCCTAAACCAACTTCTCTCATAAAAAAATCAATGTTTGTTGTTTTGTTATTTTTATATTCCCTCATCGTTTACAGCGCTCCATGCCCCTTTCACTCATATACCACATCCTTACACACTTATAATTAGTTAGTTATTTGTTTTCTACAGTAGAAATTTTCTAGAAATAATTTATATGGCAAAACAACGTTTGTCGTGTCAGCTAGTATATATATATATATATATATTACGGAACTAGCCATAAATGTAAAAAAAACAATTACACCAAAATAAAAATAATACTAGACATAAGGATTAGATAGGAATAGCATGAATATGAACAACAAGGCATCAAATGGACAGGTAGCAGTAAGCTATATAAAATATGTTTATTTAAATAGATGGAATAAGCATAACAGGTGAAGCATAAATAAATGTGATATAAATTAATCATGACAATTTAATTAAAAATCTGGTGCGGGCAACACACGACTTTCACTTACCTTCATTTTTAAAATCAATGAAAGAATTTTCAAATACAGTTAGAGATAAAAATACGTGAAACTATTAAAGAGTTAATTAAATCGAATATCTATAGAAACGTATGTTTTATTAAAAAATCTATTATATTATTATCTAAAATAATCAGTTAATTTTATCTTCTTTTCATCACTCTCTATTAACTTTTAAAAGCTTGTGTATGAAATAATATTTTTTCTAAAATCTTTAGCTCTCCAACGGTACATCATACATTTATATTACTGCTCTTATGTTCAAAACCAAAAATAGCATTAAAAAAATATTTTTTTCTGTTTTCTCCTTTAGTTGGGTATCGAAATCATTCAATTTATATATTTACCTGTTTTTTTATCAGTGGTAACAAGATAATATAGTTATTTTTATAGAATCAACAAAATTAAAGGTACTTTAGAGAAAGAAAATTTAAAATATCGGCATTTAAGCCCTGTCTGACCATTTTAATCCGAATGAAACCTAAATTATATTAAAGCCCATTAAAATTTACATCGATATAGCGAATTTAATCAAAACCGTCGGAACCTTTTTTGAGAAAATCGAAAAAAGGTGCAAAATGCATAGTATAAAGTGGCTCTACTGGTAAGCTCATTTTGATGAAAAAGGTTTTGTAACATCTCGGGCGTATATTTGTCTTAAATATGAAATTTAAGTTTCATAGGACTTACCGTTACCGCCCGGGAATTACTACACACACACACACACACACACAGACCTTTTTGCGGGACTTGGTTATTTGGAATTAGGGGACCCTAAAATGTGTATTTCCGTTGAAAACTGGAATTTGAAAATTTTCATGATCGCAATACTTTCCCTTACTATATATAGTAGGTGAAAGTAAAAATGTATAAATTTTTTAAAACAGTATGATGACATAATATATTTTTACTGATTTTTTTAAAACAGAATGATGAGATAATATATTTTCTCCGAAACTTTGATAAAATTTAATTGAATTTGAAAAGAATAAATTATATTCTGGAAGTTGGTAAATGCTTTTGTGAATATGAAAAAATAAAAAGGAGCTTCCTGAAGTAGTATAAATTAAAAGCAAGAAATTGTAATTAACTAATAAAATATTCATCAGGAATAATTTACATGAGAGAAAACTGTTTTCCGGGTGTTCCACGATAGTATATACGTGTGTGTGTGTTTTATTTACTATATAACGATTCTTTGTTAAGCAGACAAAGAACCTGGTTGTATAAAAATAATTCGTAATATCAAAGCATGCAATTTAATATGATACGTTCCTAATTTATTAGAATATGGTTGAGAGAGGAAGAATGGGCACCCTACCCTTTGATATATTGTTCGAGATAAATTCGGTGAATATGAAGTGGTTTGGAAGGGGACAAAGGGCCCGACCCTTCCACGCTGCAATTTCCGTTCCTTGAGGTGTCGGTATTTCTCTGATATTCCTCCTCTACCTACAAATGGCGGGTGATAAATAGAAATAATCAACAATGATAATTACAATGTTTTCTCTGGAAGCTGAAAATATCTAACGAATTTCAACAATGCAAAAGGAGATGAGAATGTATGGGGTACTTCTTTGCTCTGAGAACTAATGAAAAATATATTTACAATCATATACAATACTAGCTGACCCGACATACGTATATATGTAGATAAAGAGATTACCTTAGGGAAATAAAATTTAAAAAATACAAAAAAAAACCTATTCACCTAAGTAATGTTTATCTTTTTTTCCTTTCATTACATCCTTCTCCAGACTAATTTAAAATAAAAAAAATAGAGAAATCGGTCAAGCTGTTCACGCGCAATGCGATAACTAAAGAAAAAGGCGATTCATTTATATATATATATTGGGTTGTGTCACATAAAATGTCCGTTTTCAAGGTAAAGGATTTTTATTAAAAATACTATAAAACTCAGAGCTTTGAAGGGAAACAAAATCTGAAAACGCACTTTTCACTTGATCATCATTTTCAAAAAGTTTCTTTTGAAGAAGTTGTCTAAATTCCTGAACAGGTGGTAATCTGTTGGAGACAAGTCGGGAGAATATGGTGGGTGCGGAAGAACTTCGTAGCCCAGTTCTTTCAATTTTTTCATGGTATGTTTTGAAACATGGGGTCTTGCTGCCGCTCAGTGAGATCAAGAGGTACCCATGTATCGAGCTTTCTTACTTTCCAAATACACTTTAAATGTCTGGAAACGGTAGATGCACTTGCATTTAGTTGTGCTGAGAGTCCTTTAACTGTTTGGTAGGAGTTTCCTTCTACTGTATGTTTAAGGACATCATTGTATACTACGGACGGTCTTCCTCGGGGCAAGTTTTCCAAGTCGGTATCCCCAGCTGAAAACTTTGCAAACCAACGGCGAATGGTCCGTTCATTAACACTCCCTTCCCCAAACGCCTTGCAAATATTTCTAGCGGCCTCAGCTGCTGAATGAACGAGTTTAAACTCGTACAAAAATATTACTCGAAAATCGCGTGTTTCCATGTTCATATTTGGAGGTATACTAAAAAGTGGGTAATTGATTGGGAAGCTAATGTTTATTATACAAAGGTAGAGGATTAGTAACTGTTTACTTTAAATATGTAAACATTCAGAAGAAAACCACAGAGACCTGCAAAATCCTTTATCCTTAATGTTGATCTATACATTCACGTAACAAATTATAATGGATGTAATTCCTTCAAAACTCGGTTATTATCAAAGATCAAGACAACGCGATGAACAAAGAGAAAAAAAAATTGTATACCCAACTTATTAGAAAGGTGATTCCCTGATAATTCCGTTGTTATTGATGATAGAGAAAAAGTGTAATATGTTCTAGAATCAGAATTGTTTTTTTGTTTTTTTTAATAATTTGTATCCAAATCAAAAGGATATATAGTATAGTATAAATGCTTTTGATCTATTATTTTTAATTATAAAACTTTTAATTCGAACAAAAAAACTAAAAATTACCCCTCTCCGAATTGGAGGGCTTACGTTTCAAGATAGATAGAGCCCGAATAACGAATTTAAAATTGTTAATATTTTATTCACAATTTTTATTTATTTATCTTATTTTTTATATATTATTATTTTTTTTATTTATTATAGTTTTTTTGTTGTTTTTTTCTCTTCATCATAGGTAAGTTAATCGTCTTCTGAAGATGTTTTGGGCAATAATAACCACTCGCATTTTTTTTTACCTTAAAACCAAAACAACAACAACAACAACGAATTTTTAAAAAAGTCCGTTTTCCTGATTCGTAAATAAATAAATACAAAATGAAAAAAAAAGAATCATTGAAATTAGTTCATAACTAGCAGAGATATAGCGTTTTGAAATTAGCAGTGGTGATATTCCATTTTCCTTTGATTTATTTATTGCTTTTAATATTAGTTAATTTCCTATAAACAGCTATATAAACAGTTATAGTTATTTGGAAATAATAACCCATTGTGTAATAATTTGAAAGTTTTTTTCTTCTCTAACTGTATTTAAAAATTCTTAAATTTATTTTAACAACGAAGGTAAGTGAATCCGTGTGTTGCGAGCACCAAATTGTTTATAATATTATGTGCTTCGGCAGTGGCCCCGCGACCTTTTGTAAATATATTGGAGTTCTAGCACTGGATAGATTCTCCACTCAATGTGATGTATGTATGAGTGTGTGTATGTGTATATAGGTATAAGCGAATTCTTGACTATTGTATTGATTCATTATTGTGTACATATTTTATTGTAATTTTATGCCGTTTAAATATTGTATGAATGTAGTATGTATGATATCTTTCAGCACTACTATTAATGTCCAAATTGGGACAGATTGTAATTTTACTCAATAAAAATTGTTGTTGTTGAAAAAAAATATATATATATATATATATATTATGTGATTAGGTATAGGTGTTTCTATGGTGATTTTTACGTTGTTTTAATATTTGTCTATCTTACTTATTTTTCAAATATTCATCTGCATTTTTTGTAAATATTGTGAGCATGAAGTCTTTTAATAATTATTTGTATTATTGCCAAACATCGGACGTTCTAATCTGATATTATATCACATCAGTATTTACATAATTATCCCGTTGTATTATTTTTTTAACTTATATTTACATGTTTATCCTTTTTTTTTTTCATCATAAATATTTTTTTTCTGATTTTTTTTTCTATTACTAATAAGCGTTAATTTTGTACGCTTTAAGAAGGCACGCAATTTAATAAGAAACTTGTAAATAAGAATTAAATTTTTTCTTCTTCATCGCCATCCGGTATTATCTCCTCCCTAATTAAAAACATAATACGCCAGCTAAAAAAGAAAAATACGTAAATTAGATTCAGTGTCAAAATATAGTTCATAAAGTATTAAACACGTTTTTAATTTAAAAAATATATTTTCTTAATATCATCTCATAATTAAAATCTTTATCTCAGATCAACTGATTTATTCATTTTTCAACTCTTCCTTACTATAAATAAAATGCAATATTAATTACAATATAACTTTTAAAAAACATTCAGAATCATACAGTAATTAGTGGAATAAATACATCAAAGTAACAAAAAATAATCAAAGTATTAAAGTACATTAAGTGTTTAGTTAATTATATTGGTTTTTAATATATATTACAATATAGTCATTTAGTGATGCAGCTAAATTTACATGGCTCTAAATGGGGTAAGTAAATAAATCATCGATATTAAATAGATGTACCTATTTCCATATAATTTCTATGGTTAAAATTTCATTTATGAGAAACTCTGATTGAAAATAATACACTGAGCTTGTTCCATCTGCAATCGGATTATTTTATGGAATTAAATAATAAGCATACCTCTTTTCGCAGTAAAGTATCGAACTTGGAAGTGGGCAGGAGTTAAATTTAGTCAATCCCTACCATGCAGTGACTGCCCTTAAAAAATAAAATATTATCAATTTATTTTATTTTACTCTTTTTGTATTTATTGTTTTGAATTATGAGCATATATGGTTTACTAAGAAAAAAGTTTTAACGCCCCTTTCACCCACAATATTTGAAGTTATTGGTTTCAAAATAACAAAGAAAATGGACAAAAACCTACTAATAAAACTTTATCTACGTATAACTAAAAACTGAATGATATGGAAAGTAAAATTTGATAAAACATACATCCTAATAATTTATTTTGGTTTATTATTTCCAATAATCAACCTTTGTAATCGACCAAAAAAAAATTACCCCTGCTCAAAATTTGAGGGTTTACGTTTCAAGATGCTTAGAATCCGAATATCACATTAAAAAAAATCCGTTTGTCCGCGGCATATCTCCTTATTCATTTTTTTTTTTTAAATCGCTACAAAAATACTTGTCCATTCAATAATGATCCTAACACTTAGACGTTGATATCAGCTGGTTAGTTTTAAAAAGGATTTTATTCAATAACTCAGTTATTTTTGACGATAGAGAAAAGTGTGTATAGAGCTTTAGAATCAGTAAAGCACGATAAACAAAAAATAAAATAAAATCAAAGAAAAGAAAAAAATTGAAATCTCGCTCATATATACTCTTGTAACTACGTTATTTTCGATGATAGAAAAAAAAATTATTATCGTTTTTTAACCACAAAACCGCGAATAATTATATAAAAGAGAAAAAAGACAAGAAAAAAAAATAGAAATTTCGCTTATAAAAACGCTCGTAACTACGTTATTTTCGAAGATAGAAAAGAAATTCATTATCGTTTTTTAATAATTATATAAATAGGACTCCATCTTGACAAACGTCTTACATGGAACCTTCACACTAAACTAAAACGACAAGAAACGGCCCGTAGATACCGATTACTACAGCACTTACTAGACAAACGTTCAAAACTTCCAATTTACTACAAAAAGCTCATTTCTATTACTGTCATCAGACCCATCTGGACATATGGAATCGAGCTTTGGGGCTCTACTAAGCCATCTAATTCCTCCCGCATCCAATCCTTACAATCCGAAATCCTTCGCAAAATCCTAAATGCTCCTTATTTCGTCACAAATAAAATCATCCATAACGACCTTAATATCCCATTTGTGGCAGACCTTTCTCGCACCAGATATACCACTTTTAATTTCAAACTTCCTACCCATATAAACCCTCTTGTCCGAAGCCTATCAACCTCACATATTCCTGACAACCCTCCGAGGCGATTGATAAGAAGATGGCCTCGGGACCTACTTACTTAAATAAACATCTAAGTACTACCGCTGGGTAGTTTCTTCACAAGCCTTTTACGCCTTTTATTATAATTCATCACTTTTACTTATTGTATTTGTGTAATATACAGTTGTAAAATTCAATAAAATATAAATAAAAAAAAAATAAAAAAAGGTTTTATGATTGCTTAAGTCATAGTGTTCGGTAAAGGTAAAAGTTAATACTCCATAAAAATTTATGTTGTGTCATAAAGTCTTCTTTTAATCATTGGTAATAAAATTTTATTTATTTCACATAGAACAATCATGAGAAGAAAACTCCTCTTGTCATGTATATTCGAAGGACTTGTTCAAATTACATATAGGCAAATTCAACAGGAAAAGGTTTCTCCCAGTGGAACCCCATAACTTTCAGAGCGTCCAATTTGGAAATGTCAAGTTTTGCCATTAACAGTAATCCGGACTTATATCGATCAGGAACATGTTAAATCATATATTAATAAAAGCTGATGTGCGCAACAAATGACTTTCACCTTCGTTGTTAAAATCAATTTTAGAATATTTAAATGAAGTTAGAGATAAAAAATATATTTTTAATGAATTAATTACATTGAGTTTTAGTCGAAACTTTTTTCTGTTTTTATTTTTCTATAAAACTATAGATTGAATTTCGAAAATTATATTGTTTCAAGTTGATTTGGAAATATCAATTCCTTCTATCTCAAGCGCTGTAAATACCTCTTTAATGCTTTGATGAGTCCTTCCTGAAAAAGTGTTTCCTTGGGAAATCAGCCAAGGATCTATTTATAACTGCATTTAGGAGTATGTTGAACAGTAGAGATGCAAGAGAATCAATCCCCTTGCCTCAGCCCTGAGCTCATAGGGAATGAGTCTCCAATTGTTTCCGCTTTTATACTACACACCGTCAGACTCGGGTGTGGGGAGGGAAATTCCTCAGTAGCCGTCTTCAGGGGACAACTCTTCATCACAGTGTAGCAAGTTGTTTTTAATTTTCCCGCTCGGTTTTCGTCCGCCCGGTGTCTTGAACTTAATCCTATATAAGAGAACGTGCAGGGTCGCTGCCTAGGATAAGTACCGATGAGATAGAGGGATTCTGCGATTTTAAGCCATTTCCGTAGGAAGTCTCGTCCCGAATACATGGATGGAAGTATCGAGTACCGAGATAACCAGGAGCAGTTTAAAGCTATTCCTATTTAATTTTTCGTCCTATTATTTTATACCCAGCGGTAAGCATCCTCAGTTAATTTTACTTTGAAGATTATTCGATATTATTTCCTTTTTTTTTTATTTTTAAAACTGATTATTATTTATTAATTTTAGTTGGTGTTGATGATAGAATTTTCTACCGTATTATGTGTATGCCGTATGCTTGTATGCTGCTGACAAAGAAATAAAGTATAGCATCTTGAATAATATTATTTCCTATGAAGGACCTGGACCTTAAACCATGAAACCATGTCACAACAGATTCCGCATGCACTAAGAGATTTGAACAATCTTATCCACCCCTTCTGAACGTCCTCTAATGGCCCCTTATCAAATAACGATAAGCTCTTTAGCAGTCTGACAAAACGTAAAAAATAACTGAACTTCCACTATGTAAAAAATACTGAAAAAACATACAAAAATTTAAAAAATCTGAAAAGAAGACCTGCTGGGTATTGTTATTTCTCATGCCTGTCAAGTTATTATTTTTATTTGTTATTTGAACCCATTCGCTGGTTCTCACATTACTGCTGACTAGTACAAATCAATAAGCGAAGTGAAAAAAAAAAACTATATATAAACTGTGAAAAGAATCAAATAGTTCAGGAATATGTGTGAATATTTTTCTGAAATGGAGACGTTATTAGCTTAAGAACCACCTATTTAACATATCTTCAAGTCTCATTCTCTGTCCTGGTTGGATAAATAATAAAATATAAACTAAAATATTATTATTATTATACAGATATACACATACATTATTTTCCTTTACCATTATATGAAATACATAGTAAGGGAAATTATTGCGATCGTGAAAATTTTCGATTTCCAGTTTTCAACGGAAATACACGTTTTAGGATCACCTGAGTCCAAATAACCAAGTCCTGCAAACAATTCTGTGTGCTTGTGTCCGTGTGTTTGTGGTAAGTCCACACGAAAACGAAAAGGAGTTTGGATGTTCCAGCAACTTTTTCTCTAAAATCGGCTGATCGGAAGTGCTACTTTATCTGCATTTTGCACCTTTTAATAATTTTTCAAAAACGGCTCAAACGATTTAAATTAAGCTCCCTATATCGATGTAAAATATAATGGACTTTAATATCATGTAGGTTTTATTCTGATTGAAATAGTCGGACAGGACTTTAATGCCTATCTTGTAAACTTTCTTCCTCTAAAGTACCTTTAATTTAGTATATTTCATTAGCAATAATAAACAACGACGAAATATCCATGTAACACCTAAAGGAGAAAAGTGCAAAAGTATTTTTTTATGCAATGTTTGTGTTTTGCACTTTTTTTTGCGATTTACTCACAAACGGCTCTAACGATTTTGATTAAACTCGCTATGATGTAGAATTTATTGGGCTTTAATATCATATAGGTTTCATTCTGTTTAAAATAGTCTCACAAGGGCTTAAATGTTATTAATCTCACAGGGTTTAAAATAGTTTCACATTTCAAAATATTAACCATACCATCTTAATGACATTGATGGAGGACGGCTAAATATACAAGTTGGACGAATTTGATGACCAACGAAAGAATAAAAGAGCAAAATAATTATTTTAATGTAATTTTTGTTTTGTTTTCTAATAATAACAGTAATATATACCTATAATATACCGTCGGAAAGATAAAGATTTTAGAAAAAATATTATCTGATATCCAAAGTTGTAAAAGTTAATATTAAGTGACTAGGCAATAAACTAATTACTGATTAACAATTAAATGTAGTTATATAATTTAATCTAAATGATATGTTTCCAACCAAAATGAAATCACGCTTTAATCAAATTAAAATATTTTTTAAATTGAAGTATATTTAATTGTTTTTAAATTAATTTTAACAGTCGTGGTAAGTGAAAGTGGTATGTTGTAGCACCAGTATACGGACGATATTGTCCTGATTGCAGATTCTGCTGAGAAATTGCAGCAGGCAGTTGACGAATGGAATGAAGAGCTCCACGGGAAGGGCATGGACATCAGTACCAGCAAGAGTAAGATCTTACAGGTTGGAGGGATACAGGAAGATGTTATGGTATACTGCAATGGAAGAGGTATCAGATTTCACCTACCTCGGCACTGTTATGGATAGATCTGGGAGAAATAGTGAACAGGATAAGCAAGGCCAACGCTGTATACTACCAGATCTGCAATACAGTGATCGGGAAGAGAGAAGTAAGCAGAAATGGGAAACTGCACATATTTAAGGCGGTGTACCTTCCTATACTCCTTTATGGTGCAGAAAGCTGGGTAATGACTAGCAGACTGGAGAGCAAAGTCATTGCTGCGGAGATGAGATTTCTCCGAAGAATCGCAGGGAGAACAAGACGGGACTGCATCCTCAATGATAGGATCAGAGAGGAGTTAGGAGTTCCCATAATGAAGGATGTCCTGGAAACTCGGCAGCTAAGTGGTTTGGACATGTTGTCCGGATGAAGGGACACAGAGATCCATTGAAAACCATGGACTATATTCCTAATGGTAAAAGACGCCGTTGCCGACCAAGAATGTCGTACCTGGAGTACGTCGACCGTTTATGCAACAAACTAAATAAAAATATTCGCGGAGCCAGAAAAATAACAGAGAAGCACTAGCATACAACAGGGAACATTGGCAATCCTGGCTTAACACTCTCCTACGCTGAAAGGCACTACAGGGTGATGCAAAAATGAAGAAGAAGAATTTTTTTTAATATATTTTTTTTTTTTAAAACAATACCAGTAATATAGACCTATAATATACCATTGGAAAGATAAAGATTTTAGAAAAAATATTATCTGATACACAAAGCTATAAAAGTTAATATTAAGTGACTAGGGAATAAACTTATTACTGATTAACAATTTAATGTAGTTATATTATTTAATCTAAATGATATGTTTTCAAACCAAAATGGAATCGCGCTTTGATCAAATTAAAATATTTTTTAAATTGAAGTATATTTAATGGTTTTTAAATTAATTTTAACAGTCGTGATAAGTGAAAGTCGTTTTAAAATTTTATTCTCTGTTGATAAAAAAAAAGTTTCGTCTCTGATCTTTTAGATGTCCTCTTAAAAATGAAAACTTGTTTGTGACGTAGAGAGTTCCTCGTGGAAGGAAGGGGAGCAGTATACTCCTATATATTTCCGCCAAATAAGGAGAGTGCATTGAGCTCCGTCTTCAAAGATCCTTTGATCATTTCGGCAAGAGAGCTTTCCAAAATATATTTTTTGTCTTCTTCCAGGAAGTGGTAAGGACGATTCCATGCTGGATCCATATTGTTATCAGAAAAACGCTTCCTATATAGAGCTGTAACATTTGTATCATCAAAAAAAAGGACTTATTTGTGATTTTTTAACATATAACATTTTTAATTAAAAAATCTGGTGCGGGCAACACACGACTTTTACTTACCTCTATTTTTAAAATCAATGAAAGCATTTTCAAATCAGTTAGAGATAAAAATACGTGAAACTATAAAATAATTAATTAAATATAATATATTTTATCTATATATATATATTAATATTATAGAAACATGTGTTTTATTAAAACACATATCTATTATATTACTATCTAAAATAATCAGTTGGTTTTATCTTCTTTTCATCACTCCCTATTAACATTTAAAAGCTTGAGTATAAGATAATATTTTTTCTAAAATCATTAGCTTTCTAACGGTATATCATACATTATATTACTGCTCTTATGTTCAAAAACAAAAAATTTCATTAAAAAATACTTTTTCTATTTTCTCCTTTAGGGTATCGAATTCATTCAATTTATATATTTACCTGTTTTTCATCAGTGGTAACAAGATAATATAGTTATTTTTACAGAATCAACAAAATTAAAGGTACTTTAGAGAAAGAAAATTTAAAATATCGGCATTAAGCCCTGTCAGACTATTTTAATCAGAATGAAACCTAAATGCTATTAAAGCCCATTAAATTTTACATCGATATAGCGATTTTAATCAAAATCGTGGGAACCGTTTTCTGGTAAGCTCATTTTGATGAAAAAGGTTTTGTGACGTCTCGGGCGTAATTTGTCTTAAATATGAAATTTCAATTTACACACACACACACACAGTCCTTTTTGCGGGACTTAGTTATTTGGACTCAGGGGACCCTAAAATGTATTTTTCCTTGAAAACTGGAATTCGAAAATTCCAATACTTGTAATACTTTCCCTTACTATATATAGTAAGTGAAAGTAAAATATACGTTTAAAGATATTTATTACAACAGCTATTTATTTATATATATATTTTTATTTCATCTTATGGTCATTATATAGATAGGCGAATCTCAACAAAACACACTGATCATTTTGGCTAATTATTATAATAAACCTATAAAAAATTATCTTCTCCCCTCTCAAAATTCTAAGCCTTATGTTTCAAGATACGTAAAACCAGAACAAAGAATTTAAAAAAATCACTTTGTCCACTAGATAAATTTTTTTTAAATTCCCACAAAACCCTCGAGTATCCAACGATGATCCCAACACTAGACGTTGATATCAGCTTGTTATTTTTAAAATGTCGCCCGATTAAAAGTGATTTAATTCAATATCTCAGTTATTATTGAAGATAGTGAAAAAATTAAGTAGTGTTTGTTAACAAAAAAAAAATTATATAAAAGAAAAGAAAAAACATGAGCCATATATACGCCTCTAACTCAATTATTTTTCAACAAGTTCACGACGGAATATCTACGTTTTTTTTTCGCTTGCGGCCGGGCAACACTGTTGTAAGTTCGAACGTGTTTAATGTGAGATCACAACAGTTCCAGGCTTCGAATGCAATCCACCCCACGGAATAGTCAAGTGTGACCCTCGGGTGGGTCACGCCACCCCACGAACAGTCAAGTGTGGCTTGAACGTGTTATGGTAGAGAAAAAGTATTAAACAGTTTTGGAATTAGTAAATAAAAACAAACTAAGGAAAAAAATTGAAATCTTGCTTATATATACGCTTGTGTAACTCCGTTATTTTCGAAGAAAGAGAAGTATTTTACTATTGTTTTTTAACCAAAAAAACTGCTAATAATTATAAAAAAGAGAAAAAAGAAAAAAATTGTAATTTTATCTATAAATACGCCCATAGCTCAGTTATTTTTGAAGAATAATCATTGATAGCATTTTAGCCAAACAAATAAAACTAAAGCAGCATTTTTTTCAATCCATTTGATTAACATTTCTGGTAGTTAATAACTTGAAAAAACATGATTCAGAGGTGTGAATAAAAAACGATTAAACTAAAACAAAAAGTAAAATATTCAATTAACTAAATTTATAAAATATATTTGTTATTGGTAAATATAGATTGAATTATAATAATAATTGAAGAGTACGCTGAAATAATAATATATACTACAATTATCATATTTTTTATTTATTCTTGGAAAAGGTAAGACAAACAGTTGCTGCTAGACAAATTTAATTTGGTATTGTATTGTTTGTTTGTGTATGCCATTTAATGTCACTGAGACTAATATATGAATATCAATATACAATTAGGAAAGAGATCATTACTATACCTGACATCGGAGAGGCTCGGAAACCACCATTTTACGCCACCTACGAAGGACAGCATAAACAAGGATTATTTACTCGATTTGAAAATTCCGAGGGCTATCCGCCGGGTTCAAACACGCAATATATTGGGTTGTGTCATATGAAATGTCCGTTTTCAAGGTAAAGATTTTTATTAAAAATACAACATGAATACAAGATAATTTTATTCGAAGTATTTACCTTCTTTTTCTACACATTTTTCCCAATGTCACCAACTTTTTTTATCCCGGAACTGAAAAACTCTGAGCTTTGAAGTAAAACAAAATCTGAAAACGCACTTTTCACTTGATCATCATTTTCAAAAAGTTTTCCTTTGACGAAGTTGTCTAAATTCCTGAACAGATGGTAATCTGTTGGAGACAAGTCGGGAGAATATGGTGGGTGCGGAAGAACTTCGTAGCCCAGTTCTTTCAATTTTTTCATGGTATGTTTTGAAACATGGGGTCTTGCTGCCGCTCAGTGAGATCATGAGGTACCCATGTATCGAGCTTTTTTTACTTTCCCAATACACTTTAAATGTCTGGAAACGCAGTAACGTCTGTAGATGCACTTGCATTTAGTTGTGCTGAGAGTCCTTTAACTGTATGGTAGGAGTTTCCTTCTACTGTATGTTTGAGGACATCATTGTATATTACGGACGGTCTTCCTCGGGGCAAGTTTTCCAAGTCGGTATCCCCAGCTGAAAACTTAGCAAACCAACGGCGAATGGTCCGTTCACTAACACTCCCTTCCCCAAACGCCTTGCAAATATTTCTAGCGGTCTCAGCTGCTGAATGGCCGAGTTTAAACTCGTACAAAAATATTACTCGAAAATCGCGTGTTTCCATGTTCATATTTGGAGGTATACTAAAAAGTGGGTAATTGATTGAGAAGCTAATGCTTATAATGCAAAGGTAGAGGATTAGTAACTGTTTATTTTAAATATGTAAACATTCGGAAGAAAACAACAGAGACAAGCAAAATCCTTTATGTATTTCAGAAATTATAAAAACGGACATTTCATGAGAAACAACCCAATAAATCAAAAGTTTTAAATCTAACTATTGTACTTCTTTACTATTGTGAATTATCTTGGTTTGAATGAATCAAGTTTATTTGAAAATAAAATATTTCTGTAAGGTAAAGGACATTTGTTGTTAATAGATAAATTGTCCCATTTCCTTAAAGTGGGGCATAAACAACCTTGACTAAATAATGGATGAAATAAAGGATAATGGTAGGGCCAGGAAGGCAAACATTTCTGTTCCTAGTAATCCTCCCCTTCTCTCCTTACGATTCAATCCATCTCTTCTCTGTGAAAAAATCTCTAACAAGCAAAACCACTCCCCAACTTCAAGACTGTCTGTTTTTAAAGTATTATGAACATTCACTTCATCTTCTCTTCTCTCTATATATATAATAACGCGTTCCTTGGATTTGATACGGTTTTCACTACCATTTCGAAAAAATTACCCCGAAGGTTTATAAGTATAATATATTGCAATAATATTTTTCTTTAGATAGATATATAAACGTGTTTTATTAATAAATTTTACATGTTTCTTCACAGTATGCGATGTCAGGTACTCGTTAAAGATCCCTATCCTAATAAAACCTGCATAGGCAAAATTTAGGAATCCCACTGTAGCATCGTCCGATTAGCCATTGTAGCATAAATTGACGTTAAATAAATAAACAAACAAAACAGGGGAATTAAATAACAAAAACACCTTACAAAACACATTTATGATTGTACCTCGCTTCGGGGCAGTACCTCATTATGGTTTATCATTTGGAAAAATTAAGTTAGACATCAAAATAATTTTATGTGTGTTGCGCTCACCAGATCTTTTTTTTCATATACACAGCATCACCTCGCTAATATGTGGAGGCATAATTATTTTGTTATATTATTATCCATGAAAGTTAGTATTGAATATTTTTGCTCCTCGATTATTAATTATGCTATTTTCATCTGTGGTTAGCTCGATTTTATGAGTTTTGTAAAGCCGAAAATAGGAGCCGCCAATTGAGACGTTGATTTCCAAAAGGTACTATATCCACTTTAGAAAATTTTACAGGAAACGCAAAACTCTGCCATTTATTTATTATTGGACCAATTTACGTGATTCTTTTTTTATTAAAATCAAAAGTTGATATTTAGGTGTGTTGCCAACTCATTTTTCCAAATTATTGCACTTTTCGATGATTTTAAAGAGTATAATATGGATATAGTACTTTTTGGAACGAAACATGGATATAGTACTTTTTGGAAAGAATTAAAAGGGATATAGTAATTTTTTGAAGAATATAGCGCGAGGTAAGTTGGTAACAGTCACTATAACCTTCCTGATACAACATTACCAATATCTAACGTCTTTATATTGTTAATTACTAAGTTATGTATATTTCCTTATTCTCCCTCTGAGAAATATCTTTCTTTGTTGGTTAATTACATTTATTATCTATCATTCATAAAGAAAGTGAATATTCAAAGGATAATTTATCTATTTGTGGCACTATATTAAGAAAGTATGTAATTATGAAGTAAGTTTTGAACATGTATTTACTATTTGTGTGAACTTAGCAAATTTAACTATATTATTAACGACGTGTAAACAATATTTAACCATAGATACTGATAAATAATAACTTTTGAGCTTTTATTTTACATAAAAAAGTCTACTACTAAGTTAGATCAGACACGGATATTCTTCACGTATTTAGGAAGTTCGTGGAATGCTAATTCCAACTATTTGCTGCATCAAATACCATTATTCTATTAAAATGTGAGTTTCTGAAAAATTTTAAACCAAATTTATATTGCTGCAAGAAGAAATACTATTTAAAAAACTTAATTTAAATGACAACCTACGAGAACCGAAGCGACGCAATTAAGTTGTAAGTTTAAGTTGTAACAGCCTAAAAACTGATTATTAGGTTAAAACCAGTGATCAAAATAATAGCGGTGATTCAAGACGTGCTAAATTGAACCAATAAAAGTGAATAAAATGATGAAAACAATAAATTAATGGTGATATATTACGGGATTAGGTGCTTATGCCGTATAGTAGGAAATATAGTAACCTTTTGGAAGGAAATGAAAGGAAAGGTTATATCTGTTTACATAGGATATAGTACCTTTTGGAACGAAACATGGATATAGTACCTTTTGGAATGAAATAAAAATGCGGATTTAGTACCTTTTGGAATGAAATGCAATTTTTAAATACTTTTTTAAAGGATTTTTACGATTTTTTGATAAAATTTGATGATGGATTTAGATAAAACTAAACCATTAGAATACAAATATGTGAAAATATCAAATTTGAAAAAAATGTCCTTTAGTACCTTTTGGAAATCAACGTCTCAATTGTGTTAATTGTTCGCTTTGCAAATTCTGAGGAATGTGCTTACAAAGCTTGGTTTGAACTAAAGGCTGTATAATCATCTTAAAGCAATTAGCATCAAGTTGAGGGAATCGGATATGGGGCAAGTGACAGGAAACTATAAACTTACTGATCACGCCTTAATTACTCATTGCTCTTTCACAGTGACTAACATCAAACGGCTCCTAATATCTTCTCTTCCATTCAGTTAAAGAGGCTAATTACGGCTTAGTGATGGCAGTCATCACATGTGTTATTCGATTATAAATAGTCATCAATGTTTTAATAATGCAAGTGGTTTTAGAACCGTAAATATAATTTTTAACGGTGTATTTTAAACTCTTTCCATAATTGCTTTTTTGGGGTTCAGGGAATAGCTGAGTAGATACATATGCATATGTATGTCCCCTCTCCACTTCTAGATGCTAGGGACCTTAACAAGTAGGAGCTAATTTTAGCCTCATTAATCTGCTTCACTAAAGGCCTTTCTCATTGAAAATCGGTATGTCTTACAAGACATGGAATATATAGTGAGGGAAAGTATTGCGATCGTGAAAATTATCGAATTCTAGTTTTCAATGGAAATATACGGTTTAGGGTCCCCTGAGTCCAAATGATGTGTGTGTGTGTGGTAACTCTCTTGCATAAACGAATAGTCCTATAAAGCTGAAATTTCATATTTGAGACAACTTGCTCTAGATGTTACAGAAACTTATTCATCAAAATCAGCCAAGCAGAAGATCCACTTTATACCATGCATTTTGCACCTTTTTACAATTTTCTCAAAAATGACTAACGATTTTGATTAAACTCGCTATATCGATGTAAAATTTAATGGGCTTTATTAATATCAGGTAAGTTTCATTCTGATTGAAATAGTCTGACAGTGGTTAAATACCGATATTTTTAATTCTATTCCTCTTAAATACCTTTAATATTGTAGATTCTATAAAAATAATCATATCGTCTTGTTATCATTGATAAAAAACATGTAAATATATAACGAATTCGAATTCCAACTAAAGGAGAAAACTGCAAACATATTTGTTTAATGCATTTTTTTGTTTTTGAACATAAGAATAGTAATATACATGTTTAATATACCGTTGCAAGGCTAAAGGTTTTAGAAAAAAAATATTATCTTATATACAAGTTTATAAAGAGTAATGAAAAGCCGATAAAAACTAACTGATTATTTTAAATAAAAATATAATAGATTTTTTATTAAAACACATGTTTCTATAGAATTTAATTAATTCGTTATTAGTTTCGATTATTTTCATTTGTGACTATATTTGAAAATTCTTTTATCGATATTAAAAACGGAGGTAAGTGAAAGTCATGTGTTACCGGCACCAGATTTTTTGTTTTGTTTATTTACATTAAATTTCTAGGGTTTTTCTCCTGTTATAATTTTTTTTTCGCCTAAATGTTTTTTATTCACACCATTCAACTTCATGGAACCAGTGAATCCAATGGTTTAAGTTGTGATCTTATGGCGTGGTAGAATTGATGGATAGAGTGATACCCTGCGGAATCTCTTCCTGTTTCGATTCCTATTTCCTATTTATGACAGAAGTTCCCTCATTCAACTTCTTTTCATCCTTCGACAGATGATGTGAGGCATGTTGGTAGTGACCAAGCTCTGTATTAATGTGTTAGTATGTCCGTGTAAGTTGTTGTGAAAAAGTTTCCTGATATCCAAAGAGTCCTGATATTTTCATTGACTGTTGACTTGAGAAAGTCTGTGTGTAGAGTATTTTTTCTGTCGTACCAAGGAGAATTTTTTTTAGTTCTGAAAGCATTTGATTGAAAAATTCGAATTTAATGTAAGTTTGTATTTTTCGCTGTACATCTGTAGCACGCTGTAAAAGTCCAAATGGGTTTCAGTAAGTAGGTGTAAGTGTTCAATTTCTGTCTTACGTTTTAATTGCAGTTGAACAGATCCGGTACCTAGGACTCCATCTAGACAAACGTCTTACTTGGAATCCTCACACTAGACTGAAACGACAAGAAACAGCTCGCAGATACCGCTTACTACAACACTTACTGGACAAACGGTCAAAACTTTCCACATACTACAAAAATTAATTTATATTACCATCATTAGGCCTATTTGGACATATGGGATTGAGTTATGGGGATCCAACAAACCTTCCAATTCTTCCCGCATTCAATCCTTGCAATCCAAAATCCTCCGAAAGATCCTAAACGCCCCTTACTTTGTCACCAATAAAATAATTCATAAAGACCTAAATATCCCATTAGTCGCAGATCTAGCCCGAACTAGATATTCCTCCTTTTATTTCAAATTACCCGTCCACTCCAACCCACTCGTCCGCAAACTCTCATCTCCTATTCCTGATCATCTTCCTAGGCGGCTGAAAAGACGATGGTCTCGAGACCTACTTATCTGAATAAACTTTGAAGTGCTACCACTGGGTTTCTTCACATGCCTATATCACGCCCACTTGATCTATTAGCACATTTACTTAATTTATTTTATTGTATAATACAGTTGTAAATTTCTTTTAAATAAAAAAAATTAAAAATTTTTTGAACGTCTTGAAAGAAGTGAATACAAACGTTTCAGCCTTTGTTTAGCGTTATTTGTCAGGTTTTGGTGTGTAGCTCTCACGTCATTCTACTCTCAAATGTCTAGCCGAGATATCTGATTGTGTTTGTCGATGGAATTTGGATATTGTCAAGATATACTGAAGAGCAGGTTTCATGTCGGAGAGTGAAAGTAATGTGTTGGGATTTGTCTTGGTAAGTCGAATTTTCCAAAGCTTCCACTAATCTCGAAGTTTTCTTATAAATACGTAGTTATTTATCTATTATTTTAATTACACAATTTGATATTAAAACAATAACTAAATATATTTTGAACGAATCAGCATCTTTTCAGGAAATATTTGTGCAGTTGAAAATTTTTTATTGTTTTTTCACATCACTTCCTTTCTACACACCTGTCTTTTTGATATATTTGATTTGCAATTTTATAAAGCTACATCCATGCTGACGTTACGATGTAGTCTCTGAAAAACATTTCTAACCAAACTAATTGTGTCACGAAACCAAGCCGAAGACTTCGTTCCTATTTGTCTTCTGATTCAGAATCGATAAAAAGGTCAAGATTCCTTAATCAATCACCCGCTGTAACAGAACTTGACCTTTTCTCAGCTTGAGCGTAGCACAAACTTGAACTGGAACTACCATCCTAAATCCGGACATTCCAAAATAGTTACATGAGGAAGATGGTTGGGGGTGCGGTCATAAATTAAAACCACACAATTAAAAATAAGAGTTATTTTTATTATGTGCCGACGTTTCGGCCTACAATGTGGGCCTTCATCAGGGCTAAAAGAAACAAGATAACAACCAATGTAATTAGACTTAATAATGCGTTAGGTATATAATAATAATATGACAGTAATAAATTATGGGAACATAAATAATATTAAATGTAAAATGATAATAAGATGACAATTATAAAGTATGGAAATAAGGTGACAGTTATAAAGTATGGAAATAAACAAAATTAAGATGATAGTTATAAAGTATGGAAGTAGACATAATTGAGATGATAATATTGTAATGAGAATATATAAATAGAGACTCAGTAAATGAAAAAAAAAAAAAATGATAAAGGAAAAATATGTGAACAATTAAAATTTTAAATATTAACAATTATGAGTTGATATATGACGGTAATATATTAAAAACATAGTTAAGAGTATAGGTAATATATAAAAAAATAGTCATTACAAAAGAGAAACAGTATGAATAAAAAATAATAATTTAAATTTTAAAATAATGTAATATTAAACTAATAATTATATGTCAGGATATGTAACGGAGAAATATATGAGTATGGAAAGGGGGAGAAAGAAATGGGCGATGAAAAAAGACCCTTATAAATAAGAAAAAATACTTACACGACGTGCAAGCGTTGCCTACGAAGTGATGTTTCTCAGTTTAAAAAACGCTCATTGCGTGGAACGGAAAATATGAGAACTAGAATGTCCGTTAGGAAAATTCCAAGAAGCTAAGTTATGTTTATTGATTCGATTGTTAAAAAATAGCCAAAAGTAATGACTTTTGGCTATTTTTTAACAATCCCTTTAATAACCCTTAACCATTCCTTTGATTTTGATAAAACATCCATTCTTGCCACTGTTCCCAACCATGACAAACGACTCATTACAGAATGCATTTACATACAACTAGAACCCCTTCCTGTTAATCAAAAGACTGACAAACATAACTTGTCACTAGCTTATTCCCAAATATTAAATTTAATAAAGCATCCCTAGCTCATTTTTTAAACAACCATCTGATCATCTCTTCATAATTTTATTTTTATTTATTTATTATCAATTTTTTATTTATATATTTATTTAATTTTCGTACTCCCCTTTTTTATTTATTTATTTGTTTACCTACTAGATTACTGTTTATTTATCATTTCCTTCGACAGCTCCTTATCGTCATTCGTTATTACCTTATCATCATTCATCATTTATTATCGTCATCCGTTATTACTTAAAATCTTTTAATCTTTACCTCGTCACTATTTCTTACAATTTTATCAAATACTCATAAGTAATAACTCAAGTACTCTCAAGTAATGACTTTTGGCTATTTTTTAACAATCGAATCAATAAACATAACTTAGCTTCTTGGAATTTTCCTAACGGACATTCTAGTTCTCATATTTTCCGTTCCACGCAATGAGCGTTTTTTAAACTGAGAAACATCACTTCGTAGGCAACGCTTGCACGTCGTGTAAGTATTTTTTCTTATTTATAAGGGTCTTTTTTCATCGCCCATTTCTTTCTCCCCCTTTCCATACTCATATATTTCTCCGTTACATATCCTGACATATAATTATTAGTTTAATATTACATTATTTTAAAATTTAAATTATTATTTTTTATTCATACTGTTTCTCTTTTGTAATGACTATTTTTTTATATATTACCTATACTCTTAACTATGTTTTTAATATATTACCGTCATATATCAACTCATAATTGTTAATATTTAAAATTTTAATTGTTCACATATTTTTCCTTTATCAATTTTTTTTTTCATTTACTGAGTCTCTATTTATATATTCTCATTACAATATTATCATCTCAATTATGTCTACTTCCATACTTTATAACTATCATCTTAATTTTGTTTATTTCCATACTTTATAACTGTCACCTTATTTCCATACTTTATAATTGTCATCTTATTATCATTTTACATTTAATATTATTTATGTTCCCATAATTTATTACTGTCATATTATTATTATATACCTAACGCATTATTAAGTCTAATTACATTGGTTGTTATCTTGTTTCTTTTAGCCCTGATGAAGGCCCACATTGTAGGCCGAAACGTCGGCACATAATAAAAATAACTCTTATTTTTAATTGTGTGGTTTTAATTTATGACCGCACCCCCAACCATCTTCCTCATCTAATTTCTCTACGGTCAACAAAACTCCATCATTCAAAATAGTTACAGAATCTCAAAATAATTTATAAGATACCATATCTTGCCGAATTTTATTGGAAATGCAAATCTCAAAAGAAGGGAACTTAATTTCTAACTTAACATAATATCTTTTCAGAGGCAGCGAATCAGTCTGGCTGATTTTAATACGATATCCATATATTAAATTTTTTTTTTCAGCAGTCTGGAATAAAATTTAATTTACTGTAACCTATCGAAACGTCAGGGACCTGTATGTTAGTGGATCTATTGGAGTAATGTTAATACTAAGAAGGAGCTCAATTGCATTGTATAATGGTCATGCGTTTCTTATTCGTTACAATCCTTTTTTTTACCCAACCTCAAAATTTGATGAGGGGAGCTCGTGGCTGAGTGGCTAGCGCGCTAGTCTCTCATGCTACAAGTTGCGAGTTCGAATCCCAGTCCCGGCGGGGCTTTTATAAGCATGTAACATAATGGGGATTCACTCGCAGCCTCTCCCCAGGAATGTGAGACCTGTCAGCCAAATGGTGGCCACTCACAAAATTAGGCGTAGGGAGTGATGACCCTACACTATAAATTGTATCGTGAAACGCGGGTGTAAACTCCCAGGAGATTTGATGGCTTTCGTTTCAAGATCCAAAGAACCCGAATATTAAAAAATAAAAAATCCGTTTGTCTGCCGTCAGCGGCTTATCTCCGAAACTAATAGACCTATATTTTTGAAATTCTGCACAAAAATACCAGAACATCCGAAGATGATCGCAACACGTAGAAGTTGATACTCGCCGATTATTTTAAAAATTGCGGCCGCATAAATTTTTATTTTTTTATTTATTTTTTTTTAGAGAAAAAAGTACTGAATTTTAGCATCAGTACACCGCTACGAACAAAAAAAAATTAAAGGAAAAAGTGAACAATCGAATTCTTGCCTATATATACTCCTGTAACTCCTCATTTTCGAAGATGAAGAAAAAATCTATAAAGTTTTAGAATCAGAACACCGCTTTTAATTTTTAAACAGATAAAAAAGAAAAGAGAACAATTAAAATTTTACTTTTACTACCATAACTCAGTTTATTTTTATTTTTACTTATACATACCCATGTATAAAGTATTGTGATCCTGAACATTTTTGAAAGTTTTAGGGTCCCCTCAGTCCAAATTACCAAGTCTCGAAAAAAGGTTCTGTTTGTGTGTATTTGCTTGTGTGTGTGTGGTAGGAAAATGAAATTTCATATATAGGACAACTATACGCCTAAAATGTCACAGCAACTATTTTTACTTTCACTTACCTATATATGAAATATATAGTAAGGGAAAGTATTGCGATCAATTTTCGAATTCTAGTTTTTGAAGGAAATACACGTTTTAGGGTCTCCTGAGTCCAAATGACCAAGTCCCACAAAAAGGTCTGTGTAACTCCCGGGCGAAAACGAAAAGTCCTATAAACCTGAAATTTCATATTTAAGAAAACCAGAAGTCTGAAATGTTACAGAATTATTTTCATCAAAATCAGCTGACCGGAAGATCTACTTTATACAATGCATTTAGTACCTTTTTACGATTTTCTCAAAAACGGCTGAAACGATTTTGATCAAATTCCTTATATTGATGTAAAATTTAATGGGCCTTAATATCATGTAGGGTTTTTCTGATTGAAATATTCTGACAGGGCTTAGATGCCGATATTTTAAATTTTCTTTCTCTAAACTACCTTTACTTTTGTACATCCAAAAGATTAACCATATCATCTAAATGAAATTGATGAAAAAAGGCTAAATATACAAATTGGACAAATTTTATGACACAATATTAGGATAAAAGAGAAAAACTTTTTTCTTTTTTTAATTATTTGTATTTATTTTATTTTTTTATTAAGAACAGTAATATAGACCTATAATATAGAGAAAGATTTAAGAAAAATATTATCTGATACAAAAAATTGTTAAAAGTTAATATAAAGTGAAGAATAGAGAATAAACTTATTACTGATTAACAATTTAATGTAGTTATATCATTTAATCTAAATCATACGTTAAAATTAATACAAATTTCATTTAAATCAACTTAATATTTTTCAAATTGAAGTATATTTAATAGTTTTTAAATTGATTTTAACAGTCGAGGTAAGTGAAAGTCGTGTGTTGTCCGCACCAGATTTTTAAGATTAAATAAATATTTAATAAATAAATAAATACCTAACAATTTTGTGTTATTTGATGGATAAATTTCTTATAAAATCAAAACAAAATATATAGGTAGAGATAAAGTGATTTGAAATTAGTAGTTGTGATAGACCAGTTTTCTTTGAATCACTTATTGCCTTTCATATTAGTAAATTTTCTATAAAGAGCTATATAAACAGTTATACTATAATGACGTTATTTGGAAATAAAAAACCAACGTGTAATAATTTGCAGCGTTTTTATTTGTATTACTTTAAATGTAATCAAATGAAGCTGAATGAAAAATATTTTCAGAACTCCGAACCCCCTATTAAAACTATTAATTAAGACCATTTATGAATCCAAATCACACCCCTTCGCTTTGGAACTGTTTAAGAAGTGTGGAGCCTCAATGAAATCCTTGTACTGGAAAGGAAAGGGAGACTGAGGCACCATCTGCCGAGCGTTTTAAATATTAACCTCAACTTAAGTGCTTCTCCTCGTATCTCCTCAACTTTGTCTTCGCCACCACCGAATCCGATTTATTTTGGATTTCTGAACTCTTGGTGCTCATGTTCATTTCGGCTGGTCTGCAAAATACAGCGAGATTTGAGCATCAAGATCCCACCTGTAGATTTTGCTAGGGTACAAATCTTTGAATGCAGTTATATGAAATTTATTGTGATCCCTTTGATTCACTATGTTTGAAGTTTTGTTTTAATACGTAAAATAAAAATTTATTTCATAGGCGACATATTAATAATAAATCTGGTGCGCCCAACACGCAAAGCTCACACACCTCCGTTGTTAAAATAAATTTAACAACTTTTAAATAAAGTTTGAGATAAAAAATTTCATAATGACACATGTGTCCTATTAAAAAATCTATTGTTTTATTTTTTATCACAATGAGATACTTGTTTTAGATTTTTATCACTTTCCATGTTTCGTTCTTAAATAAACATACATATTTGGCGCAACAACCCGTTACCGGGTCAAGGCCTCCTCTAAAAGTTTCCGTCAGTTGACTCTGTCTGCTGCTCTCCAGCTCCTAACGCCCAGAACACGTGCATCCGCTGCGACTGAGTCAGCCCACCTCACATTTGGCCTGCCCGCTCTGCGTTTGTCGTGAAGCTCCTCGAACAAAGTCTTCGTTCTTACATTATTTAGATAATGTGCTGTAGGGACAAAAAATACAAAGCATGCCCTTATCTTATTGTTAGTTTTTGTCTTGATGTGATATCTACAAAATTACAAGAATTAGAAAGATTTTCCCAACAAATGTTTTCAGCCACGAAGCCAGCTGCAACACTAAAAGTATTTACCTGACAAAAAAAATGATTTACGGTTGTATTTTATATGGTAATATATTGTATTTTATATTATAATTGATAATAACTGTTCAAAATTTCATGAAAATCAAAATTGTTGAATAGAAAAATTAATGAAAATTGGACGATTTCAAATAGATTTTTTTTTTTTTTTTTTTTTAGACACCCTTCCACCAAATTGGATCCATTTCGGACCAATTCAAAATGGATTGACCCATACTTATTTTATTTTTTTAATGGACCCTCGATAGCAACCTGCTTATTTTACTTTTGATCAAACTGCTTAATTTTATTTACATTGTCCATTATTCGCTTGTATTAATGGTTGTTATCAGTTATTGCATTAATATAAAAATCGGGCACATCAGTATATTAGCATTAATAAACAACGGCTAAATATGCTTGTACACCTAAAGGAGAAAAACGCAACAGTATTTTTTATGCAACGTTCTTTTTTAACATAAAAATAGTAATTTACGACGTATAATGTACCGTTTAATAGCTAAAATGTTTAAAAAAAAATATTATCTAATACTCGAAATTGTAAAGGTTAATGAAGTGATAAAAAGCCGATAAAACTAACTGATTGTTGGAGATAAAAATATAATAGATTATTTAATAAAATTCATGTTTCTATTGAAATTCAATTTAATTAATTCTTTAAATGTTTATTTTTATCTCTAAATCTATTTCAAAATTCTTAAATTGATTTTAACAAAGGAAGTAAGCGAAAGTTACGTGTGTTGTGCATCAGATGTTTCTCAAATGTAATGCTGATTTAAAACACTTGTATATTAATTCATTTAGATAGTTTTAGGTGCCACGAACAACTTGGGTCGGAATATGGAGGATATTCTAGCCTTTTTTTATTTATTTATAAAATTTAACTATATTACATAAAAATATAAATAAAGGACTAATCTAAAATTTGATAAAATTGAGTAGTTTTTCAGTAGTGCCTATAATAGAAAATAGTTCTATTCCCAAGATGAGTAATACTTTATTAATACTGATTTTACACACTTCACTTTTCACACTAAGTTTTATAATTGTTATCAACTTCACATTGATAAATTTCATTTATTTATTAGCGATTAATGAATTTACAAATACATATATAATTAATTACCTTTAAAAGACTCCTTGGTCCATTCTCACGAATCGAAGTTAATATAAATTCACTTATCAATGAATAAGTTAAAATTACAGTAATAACCTCTATGCATATTAATTCACACTTTTTATAGAAGGAAATCCAGCATAATCAAGATAAATTGAAAAGGGCTAAAATCACTTAGGCAGCATGAAAAGCCTTTTGCAGACGAAAGGATAATTAAATTTTCACCCCGTACGTTTTAATTAATTAGATGCTTATTCCGGCTTCGCAAGCGTTTTCATGAAATGCCTGATCCCGTTGCATGTACTGTATTCGATAGCTATTGCTTTTTATCTTTGGCTGTATCACGTAAGAATTTTATTTAATTCTATATTTTGTTCACAAAACTTTTTTTTTTTTTAATCTTAACATTCCTAATATATTAACTTATAATCTAAATAACCGAAAATAAGGAGATCTAGATAAAAGGAAAGGCCGAATAATTCATCGTCTATTTAAAATTAATGTGAGCTTCTAATAAAATGTTAAACTTGCGCAAATTTAACTTAGCAAAAGATTTTTATCGAGGTTCTCTCGTCCAAAAAGTGCGATAATATACCACAGTGTATTAAACACTTAAAAAATTAACCAATTAACCTGTTAATCGGGGAATTCCTTTTTTCATTACGCAGCATATAACAGGTGCCAATTCTTTCACTAGGACATGTCAGTACGTCAAGCCGGGAGAACATAATTTCATATTATTACTTTTTTTTATTTATGCTTAAAATAAATGAAGAAACTATAAAAATTATATATATTTATAATATAATATATATATATATATATATATATATATATATATATATATATATATTTATAAGCTTCTTTATTTCAAATCAAAACACAGACATATTACAGTGCAAGTAGAAGTCACTATCCCACTAAGGCGAGCCCGTGTGTGGGAAAGGAGTTCACCTGCGGCAATTCAATAAAAATACAATAACAAACAGTAACAGTACACAGTATGATACAATACAATACTTAAATAATATAACACAATTTTATAAAGAAATAGTAACACACTATACAGTAAAAAAAAAAAAACTATATACTACATAAGAAATATAAAATACAATTATAAAGAAACAGTAACACACTACACAGCAAAAACAATATAATACATAAGGGATATAAGATACAATTATTAAGAAAAAGTAACACAGTATAAAGCAGTAATTGACTAACTAAGCTTAAAAGCTGTAAGGAATACATATACATATATACAAGATATAAAATTAAGGCATGCAAATATAAAATTGAATTACACAATCCCTAATTAATACGAAAAACAATTATAAGAAACAGTTAAACAGTACACAGTATTAAACTGTAATTGACTAAACCAAAAGCAATAAGGAATACAAATTCATATATTCAAGATATAAAATTAAGGACAAGTAAATACAAGATTGAATTACATGATAAGCAATATAAAGATACATAACGTAGTACACAGTAAGACGTGTATAATATAATAATTATATTATTATATATATTATAATTATATTAAAGCCCATTAAATTTTACATCGATATAGCGAGTTTAATCAAAATCATGGGATGAAGTAGGACTTCCGGTCAGCCGATTTTAGTGAAAAAGTTGCTGTAACGTCTCGGGCGTATAAATTGTCTTAAATATGAAATTTTAGTTTTATAGGACTTTCACTTTACGAGCTGGAGTTACCACACACACACACACCTTTTAGCGGGACTTGCTTATTTCGACTCAGGGGATCCTATAAGTGTATTTCCGTTGAAAACTGGAATTCGAAAATTTTCACGACCGCACTACTTTCCCTTACTAATATATTTCATATATAGGGAAGCGAAAGTAAAAACATCTGTGGGCATAGATTCCGCTTCAATACAGTTTAGATGAACCTCCACATTCAGGAAATCGGAGTTGATCAAGGAAAAAGATAGCAAATCAAGGAAATACGGAATATTTCTTAAGTTATCCAAAATCCTGCGATCTTGAAACTTTTTTAGCTTCTTTGCGTACTTCTAAAGGATTTCATTTTGTGTAGAAGGGCTCGAGAAACTCCTTTAGAAGTACATCAAGTTTCAAGTGTTAATCTTCTTTTCAAGGCTTAGGCTCTTTCTCATAAATGATGTAAGCTTTAAGTTTAATAATTAAAAAATGTCTTAAATACTTTTCCAAATATTAATTATCACATTTCTTCTCGGCCAACAATGAAGTTGGTCGAAGGAACTGGAAAACATTTTGAACACCTTAATATTATTTTAAATTTTAGATAATATAAAAATTATTATATCTGTATAAAGTTAATAAACAATTACACACTTAAGAACAAACCATTTTCGAATCCCATCCTCGTTGCCAATATTATATCTGCCTGATGATAATAAATAATTACACACTTAGGAACATACATTATCACTCTTTTATTTATTCTCACAATTGGAACAGCTGTTTTAATTAATATCTTTTACTTTTTAAAACTCGTTTTATCGCTTGATGTAATCAACACATTTTTTAAAAATCTGGTACGCGTGACAACACATGAATTTCTCTTACCTCCATTTTTAAAATCGATTAAAGGATTTTCAAATACAGTTAGAGATAAAAATAAGGAAAACTATTAAAGAATTAATTAAATTGAATTTCTATTGAACATGTGATTTATTAAAAAATCTATTATATTATCATCTAAAATAATCAGTTAGTTTTACCGGCTTTTCGTCACTCCTTATAAATTTTACAAGCTTGTGTATTAGATAATACTTTTTCTAAAATCTTTAGCTTTCCAAAAGTATATTATACATGTATATTACAGTTTTTATCTTCAAAATAAAAAAAATGCTTTAAAATTTTTTTTTTTCATTTTTATCTTTAGTTGGATAAAGGAATTCGTTTAAGTTATATATTTACTGTTGTTGTTTTTTTTTTGTTTTTTAATCAAGGCAACAAGATGATATGGTTATTTTTTTAGAATCTCATAGAAAATTAAGGTACTTTAGAGGAAGAAAATTTGGCTTTTTTTTTTTTTTATTAATGGTAACAAGATGGTTCTTTTTAATAGAATCTACAAAATTAAAGGTAATTTAGAGGAAAGAAAATTTAAAATATCGGCATTTAAGCCCCATCAAACTATTTCAATCAAAGTGAAACCTATATTATATTAAATCCCATAAATTTTGTATCAATATAGCGAGTTTAATCAAAATCGGTGTAGACGTTTTTTAGAAAATCGTAAAATGGAGCAAAATGCATGGTATAAAGTGGCTCGTCTGGTTAGATGATTTTGAATAAAATAAATATAAATATTTAAATATGAAACTTCAGTTTCATAGGACTTTTTAGCTGGATAACTCCGCCTAATCCACGCCTGGAGTTATCACTGGACTCAGGGACCCTAAAACGTATTAAATGGTAAGTGAAAGTAAAAATAACTTTTGAATTTAAATCAAATCAATTTTTTCAAATAATTAATAATCTTTGCTAGATTAGTTCAGTGCAAAACACTATTCAGGAAGGAGCACAAATTTTAGGAAATGATGATTTTTTACTATCACTTACCTATAAATGAAAAATATTGTAAGAGGGGAAAGTATTCGGTATTCGTCGGAATGACACGTTTTAGGGTCCCTTGAGTCCTAATAAAATGAAAAATAATTTTTATTCTGGGCCATTTAAGAATAATATACAGTGGATAGAGGAAGTCCAATTTGTCCGGCATCATTTGGTTATTCAAATAACCAAGTCCCGAAAAAAGATTTCTGTGTGTGGTGCTGAATTCAAAAAACAAAAAGATGCTCGGAACTGAAAATTCGTTTTAAAAGAACTGTACACCCGAGATGTTATAGCAAATTTTTCATCAAAATTCGACGAAGCAGACGAGTCACTTTGTAACATTCATTTTACATCTTTTCACATTTCCTCCAAAACGACTTTCATATGATGTTTAATTTATTTATTGAATTAGTCTGACAGAGCTTAGATGTCGATAGTTTATTTTTCTTTATCTAAAGTGCCCTTAATTTTGTATATCCCAAAAAAATAAACATATCATCTTATTAGCATCCATACAAAAAGGCTAAATACACAAGTTAAACAAATTTGATAATCAACCAAAGGGAGAAAAGACCAAAAGTATATTTATTGTAATTTTTTGTGTTTTATTATCAGAACAATAATATAGATGTATAATATACCGTTGGAAAGCTAAATATTTTATAAGGTATATAAAGCGACGAATAGGGCATACACTTATTACTAATTACATTATTATAATATATTTTATATTATTTACTCTAAACGATATGTTTCCAACGAACTTTTTATTTATATTAATTTAAATCCTTTTCCAACTTTATGTTTATTTAATAGTTCTTGAATTGATTTGAACAGCCGAGGTAAGTAAAAGTCATGTGGTGTCCGCACCAGATTTTTTAAAAGCTTTAAACTACGATGAAATTTAACTCATTACAATTTAAAAATATAATACATACTCAATTTAAAAACAAATTAAAATGATAATAGTTCTCTTGCGTCCATAGTTCTCATTATTATGTGTGTTAACGATTAATAAATTGTATTTAATGTGTTGAAAACGTTTGATAAATTCATTTCAATAAATCGTTACAAAATGTAACTTAATATTTATTATGTGGTATGTTCTTTGCTAATAATTGATCTAATATTATTAAGCATGTGATATTAAGTATTGCAAACTTCTACCATCTTCTCGGAAACAGCTTCAATGATCTAGATCAAATTTGTTACATCAATGTATAACCCAGTCAGCTTCAACATAATGTAGATTTTATCCTTATTGAAACAGTTTGACATGTCTTTAATACCTAAATTGGTTAACCTTTTAGTCTTTACTTCAACTTACCTATATTTAAAATATATAGTAAGGGAAATTATTGAAAATTTTCGAATTCCAGTTTTCGACTGAAATACACGTTTAGGGTCCTCTGAGTCCAAATATCCAAGTCCCGAAAAAAGGTCTGTGTGTGTGTGTGAGTGGTATGACTAGCACAAAAATGCAAAGTTATACGAAACCGGAGTTTTATATTTAAGTCAACTATACGCCCGAGATAAACTTAACTTTTATTTATCAAAATCGGCTAACCAGAATAGCCACTTTATACCATGCATTTTGCGCCTTTTTACGGTTTTCTTAAAAACGGCTCTAACTATTTTGATTAAACTCGTTAAATCGGTGTTAAATTTAATTGGTTTTAATATCATGTAGGTTTCATTCTGATTCAAATAGTCCAACATGGGTTAAATGCAAAATTCTCTTCCTCTGAAGTACCCTTAATTTTTTAATAGATTCTAAAAAAGTAATCATATCATCTTGTTAGATTAAAAAAAAAACAGTAAATACATAAGTTAAACGAATTCTATATCCAACTGAAGGATAAAACAGCTAAATTATTTTTTAATGCAATTTTTGTGTTGTTGAACATAAGAAGAGCAATATAGATGTATAATATAGCATGGGAAAGCTAATGATTTTTGAAAAAAATATTATCTAATACAAAAACTTGTAAAGGTTATTAAAAAGAGATGAAAATCCAAAAAAACTAATTGATTGTTATATACAATAATATAATATATTATTTAATAAAACACATGTTTCCATCGAAACTCATTGTGATTCTTTAACTTTATTTAAAGTCTGAATTTTAAGTTTTAACTTATTTATATGTTCTTTGATTGATTTTTACAAGGAAGTTTAGTGAAAGTCGTGTGTAGAGCAAACCAGATTTTTTAAATTAAAATACTCCTCCATCTCTTGTTAAAATAAAATGCAAATACGTATGAAAAAAAAAATTCATGACCAACAAAAAGTGAAATATTTTCCAGTTCTTTTTTTTTTTTTTTTTTGTAATATAAATAGTAATATACTACTGGAATTTGAATATACACATAAAATACACCATTTTAAATTTGAGGAACATATGAAAATGTTTTTAAACTTACAAAATAAGTAATGAAATAGATACATTCAGTGATTGACGCTTGAAAAACATTTAATGTTTTTCAAAGGATCTATAGCATTAATGTCCCCCCCCTTATAAATACCACTTTGGTGTAATACCACAATATGTATCAAGGCTGTAGCTTGTGGCCACTTGAAAAATCTTATACAAATAAAAATCATTAAATAAATAAATAATAATAATGATATGTAATTGAATTTAAAATAACAATTTTACCTCGAATTTTCTAACTTGTTATCATTCCAATTTTTACTTTCACTTACTATATACAAGTATAATAAGGGATATAAGTATTGCGATCGTGAAAATTTTTCGAATTCCCGTTTTCAACGGAAATACACATTTTAGAGTCCCCTGAGTCCAAATAACCAAGTCCCGCAAAAAGGTTGGTGTGTGTCTTTGTGTGGTAAATCCCAGGCAGAAACGGTATATCCTATGAAACTGAAATTTCATATTTAAGACAAATATACGCCCGAGACGTTACAAAACTTTTTTCATCAAAATGAACCAGAAGTGCCACTTTATACCATGCATTTAGCAGTTTTTGTCGATTTCTTCGAAACGGTTCCAACGATTTTGATTAAACTCGCTATATAGATGCAAAATTGAATAGTCTTAAACGTCATGTAGGTGTTATTCTGATTAAAATGGTTTGACAGGGCTTAATGCCGATATTTTAAATTTTCTTTCCTTAAAGTATCTTTAATTTTGTAGATTCTATAAAAACAACTAAATCACATTGTTACCACTGATAAAAAAAAGGTAAATATATAATTTGAACGAATTCGATATCTAATGAAAGGAGAAAACTGAAAAAATATCTTTTTAATGCAATTTTTTTATGTTGAACATAGCAACAGTAATATACATGTATAATGCACCGTTGGAAAGCGAAGATTTTAGAAAAAATATTATCTAATGCACAAACTTGCTAAAGTAAGTAGAGAGTGATGAAAAGCCGATAAAACTAAGTTACTATTTTAGATAATAATAGATTTTTTTTAATAAAACACATGTTTCTATAGAAATTCCATTTAACTAATTATTTAATGGTTTCATTAATTTTTATCTGTTACTGTATTCGAAAATTCTTTAATCGATTCTAAAAATGGAGGTAAGTGAAAGCCGTGTGTTACCGGCACTAGATTTTTTGTTTTCTTTATTAACATTAAATTGTTAGGATTTTTATTCTGTAAATTCAGTCGGTGGCGACCCTAAGGTATGTTCAATTTCAATGGTATGATTTGCATATTTGTAGATCATTTTGATATCATGAAAATATATAGGTTTTGTCGATAATTTCAGAGAAATGTCTCTTGATATAATTATACTTATATATTATATATTAAATATATGAAATTTACCAATTGTAATGTGTACAATTTAAATGATAAACTAGCATTTCAGATTAAATAGAATCTATATAAATAATAAATAACAAAAGTTCTGCAACGAAACGCAAAACAATGTCGCATGGGGGAAATGGCATGGAACACCTGGGATGCAGGCAACGGTGTCAACCAGATACTTTGTATCCGTGGCATTACCCACCAATTTTATTTCTCAACATTGTATTGTGTTTCCGAGCATAATTTCTCTTTCTTTATTTTTTATATAGATTTTATCTACTCTGAAATGCTATCATTCAAATTGTATACATTACAATAGATAAATTATATATATTTAATTTAAGGGAAATAAATAACAAAAATGCCATACAAAACATATTTATGATTGTACCTCGCTTCGTGGCAGTACTCTACTATGGTTTATCATTTGGAAAAATTTAGTTAGAGATCAAAATTATTTGATTTGTCATTTTTTTCTTGTCTTTCCATCAAAGAAATAGCCAACAATGCGTTCTACTTTACCGAGAGCGTGGAAATCCATTTACGGTTTTCAAATTTTGTCCGTTATTAGATTAGGCCTTAATCGTGCTCAGCCGCCAGGTTTTTCCCCAATTAATTTTGGTATCCACTTTATAGAGGCTGGGTCTGCCCCAGGAGGGTCTCCATACCCTAGGGTCGCCCCCCGACTGAATTAACAAATAAATAATATTCCGCCACAGCCGGGATTCGAACCCAGGACCCGGAGCACAGCAGACTAGCGCTCTATCCACTGGACCACGCCGCTCCCTAATAATATATTGAGATATTTAATTGTTTTTAATTTTTTCAACATTTTTTGAAATTTCTTAAAAAATCACCAAGTCGTTATATGAAACCCAAAATTTAATTAAAGTTATAAAGATTTTTAGCAAAGATAAATGCAGGAAATATAGATATATAAAGATGGATATAAGAAATAAATAGATAAAAAGACATTTCTCTGAAATTGTCGACAAAACCTATATATTTTCGTGATATAAAAATGAGCTAAAAATATGCCAATCTAATAAAATTGAAACTGAATTTTAATAGAAAAAATGTGAAATTAAAATGGCTGATATTATCTAAGTTTATTTCGATTGTTGTAGTCTTTTATTCGAAAATAGTGCGTTTGGAATCGACTGTTTTTTCGTTGCCTATTAACAGTAGAATTCTTATGTACTGAGCCCATAACCTTCGGGCTGTAGTTGTTTTTTTTTTTTTTTTTTTTTTTTTTTATCTCTTCTAAATAGGTTAGTGTAACCTTAACCTACAACTTATTTCAGAGAACCTAAAGTAAAGATTTATCTATTAAAAAACTGTTTAACACGGGAATGAAGTCATCTTTAATAACGAACCAGTTTTAGAATAGGGCCAAAATGAAAAAAACAAGAAATATAATTAAGATGAAGCAAACACAGTATTCTGAGAACGCATTCTAAAACAAACAGAATCATTAGAGGGGATTTAATTTTAAAAAGGAGCGCAAATTAAGCAACACGTCGAGACACCGTATATAAATTCGGACAACTGGTTTAATTAAGGCAATAATAAAATTTAACCTGTTAATTAAGGATGTTATATAACGGTATTACAAGAGGACACCATTTAAAACATATTACACGGCGAGCTTTATACACGGCAGAGCCTCCGCGGAAAATGTAAGTTTTATTTAGCGAGGTCTCGGCCGGAGGATTTTAACTTTCTTAATATTAAACTTAACTCATATTTTCATTTCCTGTCGCTTTATTAACGCTTCATAAGGAGCTGGAAAGCTTATTAATTTGTTTAGTTACTAGAACACCACGCCTTTTTACCAAACTTTCATTTTCATTAATAAACAGTCTCCGTTATTAAAGAACTTTAACGGATGATGAATAAATTGAAGTGAATTATGCATTAGTGATTAATTGTCATAATTTAATTAGCTATTTGATAATAAACCCATCTTCAGTCTCCAAGTGGATCCCTAGAAATTAGATTAAGAAAAAAAAATCTGGTGCGGGCAACACACGACTTTCACTTACCTCCATTTTTAAAATCAATGAAAGAATTTTTAAAAAAAACAGAGATAAAAATACGTGAAACTATTAAGGAATTGAATTAAATTGAATTTCTATAGAAACATTTGTTTTATTAAAAAATCTATTATATTATTATCTAAAATAATCAGTTAGTTTTATGTTCATTTCATCACTCTCTATTAACTTTTAAAAGCTTGTGTATGAGATAATAATTTTTCTAAAATCTTTAGCTTTCCAACGGTATATCATACATGTATATTACTGCTCTTGTGTTCAAAAACGAAAAATTGCATTAAAAAAATATTTTTTCTGTTTTCTCCTTTAGTTGGGTATCGAATTTATTTAATTGATATATTTACCTGTTTTTCATCATAGTTAACAAGATAATATAGTTATTTTTATTGAATCTACAAAATTAAAGGTACTTTAGAGGAAGAAAATTAAAAATATCGGCATTTAAGCCCTGGTAGACTATTTTAATCAGAATAAAACCTACATGATATTAAAGCCAATTAAATTTTACATCGATATAGGAAGTTTAATCAAAATCGTCGGAACCGTTTTCGAGAAAATCGAAAAAAGGTGCAAAATGCATGGTATAAAGTGCCTTTTCTGGTAAGCTCATTTAAATGAAAAAAGTTTTGTCACGTCTCGGGCGTATAGTTGTCTTAAATATGAAATTTCAGTTTCATAGGACTTACCTTTTCCGCCCGGGAGTTACCACACACACATACACACAGATCTTTTTGCGGGACTTGGTTATTTGGACTCAGGGGACCCTCAAATGTGGATTTCCGTTGAAAACTGGAATTCGAAAATTTTCACGATCGCAATACTTCCCCTTACTATATATAGTAAGTGAAAGTAAAAAAGATAGCTTGAAAAGTTGGCCTAGTATTCTCCAGATTCCGGATTCGATACCGACTATAGAAGGGCAATGAATTGTTCTCTTATATCAGCGTGGATCTATCGTATTATGGAGGTAACACCAAGGAAAAAAAAATTAATAAAGGTGGAAAAATATGATAAAAACAGACTGCCCTGATAAAACATTTTAAGAATTAATAAAAATAGTATTTATAAATTATCCACAAAAAAAAGTAGAAAAATACTTTTTTTAACATTTTAAAATAAAAATTTTTTAGTAAGCTTAATCGAAGGGGAAGTCTTTTTCACAAGTATACTACCATATTAAAAATAGAATTAATATAATTACCCTTTTTTCTTTTTATTCAATTCACTTTATTTTATTGTACAGCTGTTTTTACTTTCACTTACTATATATAGTAAGGGGAAGTATTGCGATCGTGAAAATTTTCAGATTCCAGTTTTCAACGGAAATACACGTTTTACGGTCCCCTGAGTCCAAATAACCAAGTCCCGCAAAAAGGTCTGTGTGTGTGTGTGTGTGTCTGTGGTAACTCCCGGGTGGAAACGGTAAGTCCTATGAAACTGAAATTTCATATTTAAGACAATTGTACGCCCGAGACGTGACAAAAGATTTTTCATCAAAATGAGCTTACCAGAAGAGGCACTTTATACCATGCATTTTGCACCTTTTTTCGATTTTCTCGAAAACGGTTCCGACGATTTTGATTATACTCGCTATATCGATGTATAATTTAATGGAATTTAATATCATTTAGGTTTCATTTGGATTAAAATGGTTTGACAGGGCTTAAATGCCGATATTTTGAATTTTCTACCCTTAAAGTACCTTTAATTTTGTAGATTCGATAAAAATATCTATATTATCTTGTTAACGCTGATGAAAAACAGGTAAATATATAAATTGAATAAATTCGAAACCCAACTAAAGGAGAAAACAGAAAAAAAGTTTCTCAATGCAATTTTTCGTTTTTGAACATAAGAACAGAAATATACATGTATGATATACCGTTGGAAAGCTAATGATTTTAGAAAAAATATTATCGCGAACACAAGCTTTTAAAAGGTAATAGAGAGTGATAAAAAGCCGATAATACTAAGCGATTACTTTTGATAATAATACAATCGATTTTTTTAATAAAACACATGTTTTTATAGAAATTCCATTTAATCAATTCTTTAATGGTATCACTCATTTTTATCTCTTACTGTATTTGAAAATTCTTTAATCGATACTAAAAACGGAGGTAAGTGAAAGTCGTGTGCTGACCGCACCAGATTTTTTCTTTTGTAAAATATGTTGTTTGTGTATCCATTTAACGTCGCTTTATGCTACTGACGGAGTTAAATGGATTATCTAATCGGACGATGCTACAGTGAGAGTCCTAAATTTTGCCTATCCAGGTTTTATTAGGATAGGGATCTTCAACGAGTACCTGACATCGCACAGGCTCTGAACCACCTTTTAACGTCCCCTCCTAAAGACGGCATAACTAAGGATTTTGTACTTCCATTAAAAATCCTAGGACTACCTGTGGGTTTGAACCCGTGACCTTCGGCTTAGGAGGCTGTTATGCTAACCATCCTGCTTCAAGTGATCGCTCGTAAAATGAGTTTATGACCCAATGCTACATTAACTCGCTCTGTTTTCTATATAAGTTAACATTGTATCTTCCATTAATTTATACCTATGCATCTGTTGTTAATAGGATGTTGTTTGAAATATATTTTTCAGAATAATTAATTTTCATTATGATTTGATTATTATAATGAATTCCAACGTTGTTGGCCAGTAGTTCTTACCAGAACTGAGTTATCTCTCCAGACCGCAGCACTACCTTAGACTTAACTCTACCAGAGGTTATTGATGTAAATATCCGTAGGATTATAAAAGCCAACATCGGGCTCCCTACTAACACTTCTGCGCCGATGTTATACCCGCCAAGGAGGGATAGAGGTCCTCATCCATATCAATGGCTTATTTAGAACATTAGTTCATCGCACAGCGACAGTCTACTGTCCCGGATGCCCTGTACTAGTCCATATTTCGTTATGAAAATTGCTGAATTCCATCATAAAGACAAGTTGTTAATCACGATGACCGATGTGTGAAAGTTCTACGACAGTTGCTGCAAGAAAATACCTTTGAAGAATGTTCCAATTGCAGGTTCCAGGGCATAGGTATTCGACTCTTTAAAGCTGGATTCCCGAAAGGCAACAGAAACATTTATGAGAAGCAAGTGCTTTCGTGGTCAGGAGCCTGCAGACAGACGAGGGAAGTTGGTTCCTCTGTCGCAAATACGACAGTCTGAAACATCAGGCCATGTTCTAGGAAAATGCGCCAACAATTCTCCCCTCATAATACCGGTACCACAAGGTTAAGAAACGAGTTAGTGAGACTCCTGAGGGACAAAGACTTGTTTTGACGAGGTCACTCCGGTGACACCGCTGCCTTTGTCGAATTCCGTAAGAGCGGGAAAACGGCATTAGTCGTAGACCCAACCGTCCTGTATGAGACAAATATCGAGAGGATCAGCCTGGTGTAGTAGGAAGAGGGAAAAAAAAAAGAAATATATGAAAAATGCATTCCTTTCCTGAACGGAAAATTCGGGGAGACCTTTGGCGAGTGACAGTTCTCCATGAGGTCTCGTGGAACGAAGGGGCTTCCAAGAGGAGCTAAGCAACCTACTGTATTTAGGCAGCATAATGTAAAATAAAGCAGTTTTCTATCTCTAGGGCCAATATATTTTATAACCCAATCAATACACGTCTAATAAGAATTAATAATCATTCATAAAATTGTGAGAATCCAACATCAAAACAGGGGACAAAGTTTTCTATCCAATCTCTATTTTCAAACTCGACCTAATTTTGAATAGTAAATCATCCAACCTCTAGATCTTCACATACACAATAATTCCACACCCACCACTTTTTTAAAGAGAAAAAATGTTTAAAATATTTGTAGTATATTTTATATTTAAATTTATAGTCCCATGAATATTCAAGCGAGACAGTATAGAGCAAAATGAAATCAGAAATATAAATATTATTTGATGTTTTTTTTAATTATAGCATGAAATTGATTCATTAATTAGTTATTCTACGATTTTTATGTGAGTAATATACGTTGTAGGCATAAACTTATATTTCAGATATCATTTTGATTTAGCACATAGTTTCTGCCTTTGGGGTTTGATTTTCTTTTTCCTTTCCTTTTTTTTTTTCGAACTAACCAGCTCCGATTTCCAATGAGACTAGGCCGCAGAAGAGTATCGACCATGTGGGTGTGGCAAGAGGACACTCGAACATGTACCGGAGCCACTAACGTTATGTACATAACACAGCTGCCAGCATTTGGCCCAAGATCGATTCCAGCTGGAATGTAAACACTCTCCGTGTTCGACAGCTTTCGCGGATCGTGATAAGAATTAATGGCAGATTTATGTCTTTTCCTCATGTCCGACGCCAACTTCCAATCCGGTTTAAAAAGAAGGATTTACGCATTGCTCTTTTTTTTTTTTTCTTCTCCAGGATATATTTAAATTTTGAATTCGTACTAATAACAACAGAGCCTTAAGGACCGCTATGTAAATATCAGATACATACTCAAGTTTCAAAGGTCTTGAGATACAGTCTATAAATAAGCAATTCTCTCATATTAATGTCCTAACTAGGGGATTCCTATGTAAATACATATTTGCTTCTGACTTCAATTTCCCCTTGTAACAACTATAGAATAGAAAAAATATATGTATAGAATAGAAAAATAATTTTTATTCTGGACTAGGTCCCTTAAGAACAATATGATATGTACAATTAATATATACAATGTGTCTGGCCACAAGACCAAAGGATTATATTTATTAATTCTTATTTACAAAGCTTTAAGAAGAAAATTAGGATACAATAAAACAAAAGAGTAAAATAACTAAAAGAGTAAAATAAATGAATAACTTCTGATATGTTGAACAAAACTTAACATTGAAACTGACTCATAATAATTGATCGATATAGAAACATGAACAATAAATAATAAATTTTCGTTTTGAATAGATATTTTATATGAAATATCAGGCTTGTGGAGCGTCCGTTTGAGATGACAATAGGTCTTGAATGATGTTAGGGAAGAAGCATGGCGGATATGAATAGGTAGGGAATTCCAGAGAGTAGTAGAGCGGACAAGAAAGGAATGTTCAAAACATGTTGTTCTGTGGGCAGGAATATAAAGGTCAGAATGGCGCGATCTTGTTTGGAGGGAGCGGACTGACGATTTATATTGCAGAAGTTTGTGGATATAGAGAGGTAGCTGGGAGTTAATATAGTTTGGTAAAGGAATGATCCAAGGAAATATTGTCTGAGGTTTGAGGGAAGGAGCCTCTTTAACTCACTGTGTAAATGGGTCACATGAGACCTCTTCGGTGTCGCAAAGTGCGTGCCAATCTTTCCAAACACGATTAAAAATAATATTTTGTAATTTACTCCATTTTTATTTTTGTCAGAATGGGAATAGTTGCAAAAAAACACAACAAAAAATGAGTTTTAAAATATCTTCGCGAGTTACTAAAAGAAATATTCAGGAGTGATGGAGATATTTTATATCGTTCTTGCTGTGACAAGGCTGTGACCCAACATATTGGTACAGGATCTCACATATCAAATAAAGAAAAAAAGTCAAAATTTAAGCAAGGTTTTATCACACCATCTATCTCATGCGGAGACAGTAAGTCTACATTTTATACAGATTTTGTCGAGCCTTTGTGCAAGCTGACATTCCGTTTAGCAAATTTAATTATCCGTCTCATGAATTCTTTTAGGAAAAGTACATTGAAAAAAGGTTCCTGATGAATACGATAAAATATCAAGGAGGAGCCCCTTTTTCGATACTAAGGCCCAAACGACGTAGTTTTACGTTTGAAAATGTCTACAGTGAATAAAAAGTTTGTTGTTTTTGTATTTTTTATGCTTAAAATAAAACCGTTTTTTTATTGTAATAAAAAAATATGAGAGTATAGACTCTTTTAGAAGGCTATTTACTGTTTACATATTTCACTAATTTTACACAATTATTTCCATATTTGTATCAAAACCAATACATATATATGACATTTTTAATTACATGAAAATCCTAGCCCTAGTCCTTACAATAAAATAGTATTAATTTTTGTATACAATTACTAGTATATGATGTTATTGTTTCAGAGACAGATAATCATTTTGAATAAATTTAAGAGTCCAGTGAATTCACAATGAATTGATATTGTAGTTGGATTCATAGAAGTGAATAAATATTGCACTAAATTAAGCAAGGTAAAATTTTATAATTAATATTAGGTTAAGGTACAGGTAATAGTTAAAATTTATATTTTAATTTAGAAAATATTTACCAATCTAATTTATATCAAATATATATATATATATATATATATATAGTATACGATTCTATACATCAAAGCAGACTTTTTTTTCCTCTATTTAAAATCGAAATATTGAGGGAAAAAATGAATAAATCAGGCGGGCTTTTGATGGTCATAGCTATCATAAATATATCTGTAACTTTGATTATGGATATTTATACTTTCGCTTACCTATATATGAGATATATAGTAAGGGAAAGAAAGTATTGCGATCGTGAAAATTTTCGAATTCCAATTTCTAAGTCCCGCAAAAAGATCTGTATGTGGTAACTCCCGCGCGTAAAGGGAAAGTCCTATAAAACTAAAATTTCATATTTAAGACAACTTATACGCCTCAGACGTTACAAAACCTTTTTCATCACAATCAGCTTATCAGAAGAGCCACACCATGCATTTTGCACCTTTTTACAATTTTCTCCAAAATGGCTCAAATGATTTTGATTAAACTCGCTATATCGATGTAAAATGTAATGGGCTTTAACATTATGTAGGTTTCATTCTGATTGAAATAGTTTAACAGCGAAAATAAATTGTCTTCCTTTAAAGTACCTTTAATTTTGTAGATTTTATAACAATGACCATATTATCTTGTTAGTATTGATAAATTACAGCTAAATATGCAAGTTAAGCTAATTTGTAATATTACTGATTATTTTTTATATTTTTTTTTTATTGAGATATATTACAATTTGTTACAAAATGAACAATAATAATATTGATAACAGACCACATCCATACTATATATACAGAAAATAATAATAATGGTCAAATTTCATAAAATATAACATAAATTCAAATATATACAATAAAATAATAATAATAAATAAAAAACAAAACAAATCGAAACATAAACCTATTATTGAGATAAATAAAAAGTTGGCAAATAAATAAACATCTTACACACAATCATAACTATATACAATATATACAATTGCTAAAGGGACCCCAGCAAGCGCTTTTTCCTCCACTTGTGGAGGAAAAAGCGGAATCCAAGAGATCCCAGCACCTCTATCTCAGCCGCATCACTGGTCTGAGCCAGTGGAGGCTGAGTTAGGGCGCTGTAGCCACAAACATACCGTACATGAGTGGAGGATCTGACCATTGTCAGAACTCCAGTTTAAATGTTTACAATAGGTCTCGTGGCCACTGCCGTTTCAATCTTCGAGGAGGGTTGTAGGGATGGGTGGTGCTGGATAGGGATTGTGCTAGAGGGTTAGGATGATGACTAAGGTTCTGATGAAATTTGGAAAATTTGGATGGTACCAGGTCTAAAACAAACGGAATATTAAGGTCATGGTGTAGGGTACAGTTGGTAACGTAATAAGGAGCATTAACTATTGTTCGGAGGACTTTGGATTGGAAGGATTGGATGCGTTTAATGTTAGAATGTTTAGCTGTCCCCCACAGTTCAAGTCCGTAGGTCCATATAGGTTTCAGTACTGTCTTGTATATTAGTAATTTGTTGTCAACTGTAAGATGCGATTTTCTGTTTAGTAGTCTGTATAACTGGCCGAATCTGCGGACGCTGCCTTGAGGAACACCGGCCTCAACAATATATTGTTCGGAAAATTCGGAACCACAGCGAACTCGGAAGGAGCGGTTGGATAAATAGGATCGGAGGATTAGGTATAAGGATTGAGGTAAATGGGTTTTGAGCTTAAAGAGCAGTCCCGGGTGCCACACCCGGTCAAAAGCTTGAGCTATGTCCAGAAAGGCACCCGAACAATACTCCTTGCACTCAAGGGCGGAGGAAATGTGGTCTACAACTCGGAGTCCTTGCTGAACCGTGGAATGTTGAGGACGAAATCCGAACTGATGTGAAGGAAAATTTTGAAATTTGGCTAGGATTTGTTTTAGTAGGAGCTTTTCGAAAATTTTTGAGAGGATCGGAAGTAGGCTGATAGGTCTGTAAGATGACGTGTTGTTAGAAGGTTTGCCTGGTTTTAGGAAAAGGATCATAGTTGAATGTTTCCATAAGAGAGGAAAATAGGTAGTGCGTAGGATACAGTTATAGAGATATGTAAGGAATGTAATGGCTTTAGGTGGAAGTTGTCTTAAGATTTGAGGAGTAAGGAGATCGTATCCAGGGGATTTACGGAGAGGAAGCTTTTTAAGAAGATATCTGACCTCAGAGGGATTAACTGCTTTAGGTGGTAAGGATAGTGGTATTGGTGACGTGAGGAACTCTTCAACTGCTGCAGTATGGGTTGGATTAAGCTCTGGATGAGGAGTAAAAACTTTGGAAAGGTGCTGTGCGAATTCCTCGGCCTTATGCTTGTCAGAAGCAGCCCAGGAACCATCACAGCGCCGGAGAGGATGGGAAATGGTGTGGGATTTTAGGATTCTCTTCGTGACATTCCACAGGGAATTGTCACGAGTCGAGAGAGAGGAGACGTAGGTATTGTAGGATTGGGAACGGAAGATCGCCAACTCCCGCTTTAATTTTCTACAAAAAAAATTATAGGAGCGGCGATCTTCTGGGTGGCGGGTGCGTTGCCATAATGTTCTAGCTCGACGTTTGCTGTTGATGAGGTCTGTCAGGTGTTGTGGTAAATGGCTTTTGTAAGGAATTATTTGGGATTGTTTGGGAGAGGAGGCAGTCCAGGCGGCTTGTTGAATAGCGGTTGTAAAGGAATATACGGCGTCGTCAAGGTCATTTGGGGTTTTGAGAATCACTCTGAGGTCAATATCATTAGTGAGAATTTCGCGGAAGAGGTTCCAGTTGACAGGGCCCCTAATGAATGACGGTGGGATAGGTTTAGGAATAGGTGTTATGGATACATTTAGAATCAATGGACTATGATCAGAGGATAGTTCATCAAGGCGAGCTATGGAAAAATTCAGAGAGCCTAATCCGCTGTGGATGAAGAAGTCGAGGATGTCAGGATTACGGTTAGGATCTGTTGGCCAGTAGGTAGGAGAATCGGGACTTAGGAGATGAAAGCGTCGGGAGTTGAGTGCAGACTGCAATGTCCGTCCACGAGAATTGGTGGTTCTAGAACCCCACTGTTGGTTCTTAGCGTTTAAGTCTGCACCCAAAATGAAGTGATTACCCAAGGAGTTGAGGAAGGATCCAAATTGGGCAGAGGAAATGGGATGTTTAGGAGGGCAGTATGCTGATGCGATGATAAGCGGAAAGGAAAAGGTTTTGATAACGATGGAAGTTGCTTGTAGGTAATCGTGGGCGGAAATTGGGTGTAAGTGATGGGTGAGGGATCGGCGGACTATGACAGCAGTACCGGCATGGGCTTTGCCGTCTGGATGGTCTGTCCGGTATGTCGTGTATCCTGGTATTTTAAAGTACTGTTTAGTGGTTAGTCTAGTTTCAGTAATGAGTGCAACATCAATGTTTTTGTCCTGCAGTACGTCTGTAAGTTCGTCAGTGTGAGTTCTAACACCATTCGCATTCCAAAGGAGAATGGATAAGGGATTAGGTGAGGTCATTTATGGTTTTTTTAAGGCAGGAATGAGATTTGTTACGAGATTCGTAAGGAGTGATATTAGGGGCATAACAAGGGATTTAATTTCGGAAATAAAGGATGTCATCAAACTGGTAAGTTCTGTGGCGTTTGAAGGAGGAGGAATATGAGAGATTTGTGGTGGATTAGGATTCTTAGGATTGGTTACATTTTGAGAAAGAGGTATATGTGGAATGGATTGAGGTACATTTTGTAGTTCCGGCAGGGCCACGGCTTCAGTACTTTGATTCCCACCTCCAAGTAAGTGGGCAAATGATAAATTGGCATCAATAAGTTTTGAGGGTTCTCTTCTGTTTCTTACTTGTCTTGCTGTTTCATCCAGTACTTGAGGTTTTTGAAACCTGGTCCTCAGCTCCTTATAGATTTGGCATCCTTTATAGTTGGCCGGGTGGTCCTTCAGGCAATGAGCACATACAGCTGGTGTTGATTTTGGTTTTGTACACTCCACAGACTTGTGCTGTTCACCGCATTTCACGCATCGAGGTATGTGATGACAATAACTTTTAGTATGACCATATGCTTGACAATTATGGCACTGAATTATCTCTCTCTTTGTGTAAGGTTTTTCAACTCTTACACTGGAATAGTACAATCTATTGAGGTCATAGATTTTTCAACTCCTTCAGCTGGTTCCAAATCCACAAAAAAGAGAGGTAGAGGAATTTTATCCTTTAGGACGTTAGTGACTTGTAATATTACTAAAGGAGAAAACTGAACAAATATTTTTTAATGCAATTGTTTGTTTTTGAAATTATGGACAGTAATGTAAATGTATAATATATCTAAAGATTTTAGAAAAAATAGTATCTCAAATATATTATTTTAAAATTTAACGAAGAGTGATGAAAAGCCGATAAAACAAACTCATTGTCGTTGATAATAATATAATAGATTAATTAATAAAACACATGTTTATATTAAAATCAAATTTAAACAATTCTTTAACAATTTATTTTCGTTTCTAAATTTGTTTAATAATTCTTAAATTGATATAAATTATGGAGGTAAGTGAAAGTCGTGTGTTGCCCGCACCAGATTTTTTTTTGTATATTACATTCGAGAATTTATCAAAAGGAATTTATCGAGGAGTTATTTGTCTATGATAGAATTTACTGGTATATGTACTTTGCCTTATATAAATTCCTGAAAAGTAGTATCTACAAAATAATATAAATGGATTATTTACTTTCTGTTAACTGACGAGATTCCATTGCACATGTTATAATAATTTATCAGCATATTCTATAAAATATTGGAATTATTTATTTCAGGCAGATGCTGATGGATTCTTCATTCCCTTAGTAGTAATGAAATAAAAGCAGCGTGGGAGAAAATTAACATTTTTCATAATATCACTCCTCCATCGATAAAAATATCAGTTCAGGCATTGAATTATATTTATATATATTCAATCATAATACGTATATATATTTTTCTGCTGGGGGATCGGCAATGTATGTGGGTGTTAGTAGATACTGTCGGTTATGGAACATGTTTGCCGGGCGAACATCGGTTTAGGCTGATGGTCGGCCCTTTTAGCCCTAACTCACTTACCCATGGCCACTGCTTTTAATAGCCTTCCAGCTTCCGTGTCTCCTCTCGTCTGCTCCGGACACTTAGACGAGGATGTCCAAGATAGGGGTGGGAAAAAATAATGACGCCACACCTATTCCCTGATGTTATACTTGAAAAATCTGTTGCGAGCAACACAAGACTTTCACTTACTGCCGTTGTTAAAATCGATAAAAGAATTTTTAAATACAGCTAAAGATAAAAATGAGTGAAACTAGTGAAGAATTAATTAAATTCAATTGACGGGGGTTACCTGTATGATGTCAGGTACTCGTTAAAGATCCCTATCCTAATTAAACCTGGATAGGCAAAATTTAGGACCCCCACTGTAGCATCGTCCGATTAGCCATAGCTGCATGAAGGGACGTTAAATAAATAAACAAATTCATAAACATGTGTTTTATAAAAAAATGTAAGCCTTAAGTTTAATAGTTAAAAATGTCTTAAATACATTTCCAAATAATAATTATCACATTTCTTCTCAGCCAACAATGAAGTTGGTCGAAGGAACTGAAAAACGTTTTGAACACCTTAATAGTATTTTAGATTTTGTATACTATAACAATTGTTATATATGTATAATGATAACACTTACCTCCGTTATTTATATCAATTTAAGAATTTTTAAACCAATTTAGAAGCGAAAATAAATTGTTAAAGTATTATTTACATTGAATTTTAGCAGAAACAGGTTTTTTGTTAAACAATCTATTAGGGATTACTTGTAGCTGGGTGGCTACCATAACAGCCTCCTATGGCAAAGGTCATGGGTTTAAACCCGCAGGTGGTCCTAGGATTATTTAATGGGAATAAAATATCCTTAGTTATGCCGTCCTTCGGAGGGGATGTAAAAAGGTGGTCTCGAGGCAGTGCCATGTCAAGTACTCGAAAAAGGCTCCTAACCTAATTGAACCTGGATACGCAAAATTTAGGACTCCCACTGTAGCATCGTCCGATTAGCCACAGCAGCATAAAGGGAAGTTAAATAAAATAAACAAACAAATAATCTACTATATTATTAACTAAAATAATCAGTTAGTTTATAGGTTTTTCATCATTATTCATTAACTTTTACAAACTTTTGTATAAAATAATATTTTTTCTAAAATCATACATTAGCTTACCAACGGTATATTAAACACCTATATTACTGTTTTTTTTATTTATTTATTTAAAGAAATTTACAACTGTATTAAATAAATACAACAAGTATATAGGCTTTATATATGATTAGTACACATGGTAGTCCTGAGAAGAAACTACCCATTGGTAGCACTCCAATGTCTTATGTTAGGAGGTCTCTTGGCCATCTTCTTTTAAGGCGCCTCGGTGGGTTATCGGGAATAGATGTGGAGGAGAGGTCACGGATAAGCGGGTTTGAGTGGGCAGGGAGTTTGGAATGAAAAGAGGTATATCCGTAACGGGCCAAGTCATTACTGTTTTTAAATTCAAAAACACAATAATTGCATAAACAAATATTTTTGCTCTTTTTTCCTTAAGTGGGATATCGAATTCGTTCAAGTTATATATTTACCTGTTATTGAATTATCGGCATTTAAGCCCAGTCACAGTATTTCAATCAGAATGAAACCTACATAATATTATAGACCATTATATTTTACATAGATATAGCGAGTTTCATCAACATCGTTAGAGCCGTTTTTGAGAAAATCGTAAAATTGTGTAGTATAAAGTAGCACTTTTGCTCAGCCGATTTTCATGAAAAAGTTGCTGTAAAATTTCGGGCGTATATTCATCTTAAATATGTAGTGTCAGTTTTATAGGGCTTTTCATTTTCGCGCTGGGCTTACCATTAACACGCGGACACACAGACCTTTTTGCGGGACAAGGTTATTTGTACTCAGAGGACCCTAAAACGTGTATTTCCGTTGAAAACTGGAATTCAAAAATTTTCCCAATCGCAATACTTTCCCTTGAGCCCGTGGCTGAGTGGATAGTGCGCTATCCTGCCACGCTGAAGTTGTGAGTTCGAATCCCAGTCCTAGGAGGACTTTTTCAAGCATAAAAATAAATGGGGATTCACTCACAATCTCCCACGGGTATGTGGGATCCGCCAACTAATTGATAGCCACCCACAAAAATAGGCGTAGAGAGTGATGACCCTACCTTATAAAATGTCATCAAGTATCGCGGTGTGGAATATAAACTAAGCCGCGCAGCCAAGGGCCTCCAAGGCCTGTCGCGCCACCCGAAAAAAAAAATTACTTTTCCTTACTATATATCTCATATATAAGTAAGTGGAAGTGAAAATACACTTACTTCTTTTAGTACCAACGTCCTCAAATTGGTATTTATATTTGGGAAATGAAAATGTGTATGAGGTTTCTAATTTAAATATGGACCACGGCTGAAATAACAGAATAATTAATTCTGCCTCAGGCGGGTTTCGAACCTGGGACCAGTAGCCTAATGATTATTTAACCATAATTTTATAAATGACTCCTAAAAAGTAAATACTTATTACATATTAATAAATATTCAATATCGGTATAAAATGTCCATTATGGAGATAATTCTGATTTCATATGAAATAACAGGTGGGGGTAAACTGATCAATGTCCAATACAGCAAGTGACTTGTATAAAATTAATAAAATAAAATACATCCCGCGTTCCCAAGTTCCATAAGGAAAACTTGTTTTAATTCAGGAAGGAGAAAATTTAATTTTTATACATTCAGTGAGACACATAAAGGTAATAATATAAACATAAGATTTATAACTAATATGAGCATTTAAAACTCAAAAAATTTATATAATATATAATATATATATATATATATATTATAATTAACATTTTTTTTAGTTCCCCATCCTCAAAAAAACTTTGTTGTTCAACAAAATATTCATCAAAACAAATAAAATTCATTTAAAAAAATGTTAATCATAAATATTTGGGAAACCTGCTGTCTGCGGTTTACATAGACAACCACCAGATACCACAATTAAACACAGTAACGTACTTGGGACTTATTTTTGACAAAAAGGTTGATATGGGGCCCACACGTCTAGAATAAACGTAAAAGTTTAAATTTTCGACTGAGATTATTGTATTCGATACTTCATAGACATTAAAAATTACCCACTAGACAGAAACGTATACATTTATTTATTAAAACCAATGGGGACTTACGCTTACCAAATATACGGACCTGCTAAAAAGACACACATACGAAAAATATAAACCTTTCAACCGCAATTTTTAAGACTGGCAACGAACTCACCACTATATGTTTCAAACGATACCCTTCATACTGACTTACGTATTCCAACTACAAAAAACCACATTTGATCAACTTACAAACGATTTCACGACAAACTAAATGGACACATAAACAAAGTTGTGCAAAACATGGCTACGACTGACATACCATCCATATCTCGGCGGAGGCTGAAACCTCTTAACTTGAAAATATAGTTGTGCTTAATGTCAGGAGGATGCACCACAGGGTGCTGTCTCCCTCATGCCTGCCCTCGCCATGTTTCCTTAGATTTCAGCACATATGCTGATTGTTTTTTTGTTTTTTAAAGCTGTAAATAAAATGTTAAGTGAAAAAAAAAAAATTGCAATGATACCATAAAATATGCCCTGTTCATTCATTCAGTCATACTAAAATGTCATATAACATATCGTATGACTTAATATATCCATATTAAAAAAATCATTGATGATTTTTTGATTGATTAAATGATTTATTTTTAATATTTTTATTTTATCCTGCCCTTCCAAAGGGAACCTATAGCTCTAGGTACCAGGCGGGTCGCAATGGCTAATAGCGCAATGTCCTGTTTCGGGTCATGCCGGCAGGATAGCTGGAAATATGATGAATACCAGCCCCGGATCATGAGCGGCCGAGTCTAAGGCGGGGGGGGGGGGCATGGTTCGTGGCGTGGCCATGCCCACCAAATACCCCAGTAGGCCTTGAGACGACTTCGGTGACGTGGCGAGGAGCGCCGCCACTAAAAAAGCGCTGCTCCCTAGTGCGGGACTCCGCCTAGGAGAAGGACAACTCCGAAGAAAAACCCGGGTAGATGGAACTCGTCAACCAGGTGATGGCAGTCTGTCTAAGGAAAGGAAAATCCTGAAATAAAACCCCGGTCCTCCAGGTTGGGGGTTGTCGTTTGGGTTAGCTGCTCAACGGTGTAAAATTTGCTTTGCTAAAAACAGTCAAAACAGAGCCTCGGATTCGGACGGATTATATGGAAATAGACAATGGAAACGGATACGGACCCTCCATTTCGGAACGTGGAATGTACAAAGTTTATCCAATAAGAAACAAGAAGTACAAAGAGAGATATCTGGATCCCAGTTAGATGTGATCGTACTTACAGAAACCAAGTTAAAAGGAAAAGGGCAGGAATGGATGGGAGATTATGTTCATTTATGGAGTGGTGTGCCAAAGGAAGAACGAGCAAAAGCGGGTGTCTCTGTCGTGGTGAAGAAAAAACTAAAAAATAGAATAACACATTGCGAGGAATATTCCGAGAGGCTGATGAGAGTGGATCTCAACCTCTGGGGAAGGAGTGTAGTAGTTAATGGAGTGTATGCACCAGGGAACCACGAACCGCAGGTGATAAAAGATTCCTTTGAGGAAAGCCTAAGAGATGTTTTGGAAAAAGTGCGGCCTAACACAGAGATCATTCTTGCTGGTGATTTCAATGCGAGGGTGGGACAGGAAATTGGTAGCCGGGTGGTTGGACGTTGTGGTGAAAGGATGGTGACGGATAATGGTCGGAGACTCATAGATATCTGTGAGGCATTCGATCTTAAAATTCAAAACACCTTTTTTAGACATAAGCAAATCCATCAAATCACGTGGAACAAACCGGGTTTCCAGCCCTCGATGTTGGATTATTGCATCACAAGGCAACGATGTTTTCCATCTTGTTCACATCTTCCGGTTCCATTCAAGGTGGAAGATGTGAGAGTTTTCAGAGGATGGGAGTGTGGCAATGACCATTATATGCTGAGAGCCAAAATTCTCTTCCCTTGGATAATGTCAAAATATAGGCAGGAGAAACATGATACATGTGCTCTGGACACTCCAAAGTACAACTTACAGCTTCTGGGTGACTCAAGTGTTAGAACTCTGTACCAATGGAGATTGGATGAAAAGATAGATGTATCTTATGGGTCAACAGCGAAAGAGAAGTATGGGCATTTGAAGGAATGTGTTCATTTGGCGGCGAGGGAGGCTCTTGGAGAGGAGGATGAGCGACGTCTGCCGGATTGGTGGTCACAAGAAGTAGCCCAGCTGGTAAGAGAAAAGAAGACAGCATATGGAAAATATCTTTCCTCCACCATGAGAGAGGACTGGGTGACATATAGAACCCTGAACCGGAAGGTAAAAGAAATGGTTACAAAAGCCAAGAACGCTTCATGGGAAAGGTGTTGCCAACAGATCAACAGTACGTTAGGGTTCAATCGGATCCGAGAGTCCTGGAGCGTACTGAAAAAGTTGCGGGCATCAAGGAAAGGAAATATACTTTCCCCTATTAAGGAAAAGGAGTGGGAAAACCACTACAAAACTCTCCTAACTGAAGATAGGCCACAGTTTACAAATAGGGAAAATGACACCGAGTCCGAAGCAGATAACACACCGGTCCAGGTGAAGGAGGACGATGTTCAACGGGCCCTATCAAAGGCAAAGACTGGCACATCTCCGGGACCAGGCGGAATTGCTATGGAGCTCCAGAAAGCGGGAAGTGCGAAATTGGTCACTCTTTTGACGGATGTGATTAATCTTGTTCTCAAGGGAGATGATATTCCGGAAGATCTGAGAGCTGGTTATATTTCGTCAATATACAAGAGGGGAGACAGAAAAGTGTGCAGGAACTACCGAGGAATATGCGTACAAAGCTCCGTCACCAGGATTATGGGTAGAATGCTCCGGGACAAGTTAGAGGAGGCATATTTTACCCCTCGGGAGCAAGCAGGTTTTACAGCGGGCCGGTCGTGTACGGACAACTTATTTGTTCTTCGCCAGCTTATTGAAAAGTCCCAAGAAAGAAAGCAGCAACTCCATATGGCGTTTATCGACCTGGAACAGGCGTATGATAATGTACCCAGGGAGAGACTGTGGTTGGCACTTAGGGAGGCTGGTATAAGTGGGTCATTGATAAAGGCTGTGAGGCACTTGTACAGCAATGATGTATATCAGATAAGATGTGGGAACCATCTCTCTAACCCTTTTCATGGTACCAAGGGATTAAAGCAGGGGTGTAGTATGTCACCTACTCTTTTTAAGATATACCTGCATGAATCGGTGAAGCCATGGTACGAGCAATGTGGGGATGTTGGACCGTTCATTGACGACGAGCAGCTGATATCTTTGTTTTTTGCGGATGACCAGGTCGTTTTTGCGAGGCGGAAAGTCTATCTCGAAATGATGATACTCTCACTGAAGTCCTGCTATGAAGCGGCGGGCTTAAAAATTAACTTCGAGAAGACCGAGTACATGGCCATTGGCGATAATGACACTGGTGCGCTTCGGGTAGACAGCGAAACTTGTAAAAAGGTGGACGTTTTCAAATATCTTGGATCTTATTTGGATGCTACCGGGTCGTCTGAGCATGACGTGAGAAAGAAGGTGGAACAGGCCCGTAAGGCTACCCGAATGTTACATCCAGTCCTTTGGAATACGGAGATATCTTCCGAGAACAAACGCCGAATTTTCTCAGCCATAGTTGAGTCTATCCTGACATACGCTTCAGAAAAATGGACAATGAACTCCCGTTTGTATTCGAAGGTGCAAGCGGTGGAGATGGATTTCTGGAGAAGGTGTATTCGGGTCACCAGGCTGGACAAGGTTAGAAATGAAGTTGTTCGCCAGAGGATGGAGGTGGGTACATCGGTGAATGAAAGGATCGGGGCACGCCGCCTAAGATGGTATGGACATGTTAAAAGAATGAATGAGGAATGTTGGCCCACTAGAATCCTGGATTGGGTTCCACCAGGAAGGAGAGGGCGCGGACGACCCAGAAGCAGGTGGATTGAAGGAGTCCAAGAAGAAATGGCTGGCCGAGGCCTGCAAGAAGATGATTGGTTGGACCGAAGCGCTTGGAACTCTGCACTGACTGGTGGAGGCAACCCTTGATGGAACGCCTATAAAGTAAAGTAAAGTATTTTATTCTTTTTTTTATATGTAATTGTCTGTGGCAAATCGGACTACGCTAATGTGAGGGTCTTAAATTTAAATTAGGACAGAGATCTTTAAGGAAAGTTTGACATCACGCAGGCTCGGGATCACCATTTTACATCCCTTCTTTTATATAGCACAACCAAGAATTTTTTTCTCTCTTTGAAAAATCGTTGGGCCACAAGCTGGGTTTGGATCCGCATTCTTTGGCATATGAGGCTGCTATGCCTACACTACACCACAGGTTGCCCCATATATCCATATTTTATCGATGAATTTATTTATTTGTTATTCCGCATCTACCCTTTCGGGTCATTAGCGGGTCTTGATAGGCTTATAATGAGTTTAACAGACCAATCCACAATGTCTCTAAAAAACTCCAAAATTCTTAAAACTATGTCCTCATCATTTCTTAGTGCTCCTTTTAAATTTGGAGGTATGCTATGTCTTGTTCTGGTGTCAGTGTACAGTGTGCATGATGTTACAATGTGTTTTATGGTCAGTGTTGTGTTGAATGTCCAGGTGTCCAGGCTCCAGTAAGTATCCATGCATATAGGCTGTATGTCCTATCCTCAGCATTCATCATCATCTGTACAGATTTTATGAGTGCGCTATCTGGTGTCGACCAGTTGTATTCTGAAAACCCCGTTATTACAAAAATTCAGGAATATTTGTCGAAGCTCAAGGACAAAGGAAAAAATGTTCACCTTATATGAGGCCTCTGACATAAGGGCATAGTTGGAAACGAACTTGCAGACCAAGCTGCTAAGAAAGCAAGAAATCTGTCTGGCCGTGGAAGTGCCCTATTATCTTCCTCTAATTTGGCACGCAGTCTGAAAGAAAATATAAATAAAGAATGGCAGGCAATGTGGGAACAGAATTTAAGCAAATGGGAAGCAAATATTGGCCCGCCTGCGGATCGTACATACAAGACTTACCCATTAGCACCTTACGCAACGGGAACAACTACTAATATGTCCAAAATGTGACGCACAACTCAGTGTAAAGCACTTGATCGAAGTGTGCTCTGTTATCAGAAGAATACTCCCTCAACATGGGGTACTCCCAGGTGGAACGGTGGCTCTAGGCGACGAAGAGAGGATTATCGGCGGTCTGTTGAAAGGCCTAAAAGTTTATAACATTGATGTAACGATTAACTTTACATCAAAGTTATAAACTTTCGGTGCTATAAATTAATGATAGAAAGACATTAAAGTTTAATAACCCTAAGGTATTTATGACCACCCCATGGTTGAACGCCTATATATAGGCTCCTCAGCCTTGCTAGCACTACCTCTTCCTTTCTACTTTTTCTGCATGATGTGGTCCAAGCTTCTTGCTTCATCTCTTTCAGTTTAGTACTGGAAGTAGCCCATTTAGTTTTTCACTTGTTAATAACGGCCATCTTTCAATGTCTCTTCCAATCTTTGGCTGTTGTGATGTTGACAGTTTTAGGCCCAGGTTCATTCAGCCTCACCCTGTTTGTTTCTCTGTCGGCGACTTCGCTTCCTAAAATACCGAAATGTGACGGAACCCATGTATAACTTGTTTATTAAAATTTTCTTGCAATTACCAAATACTATTAGGTATTTCCCTTACTAGGGAATTACTAATTACTGTCGGGTAATTAAAATATTATACATTACTTAACTTTTGTAAGATTTTTACTTTCACTTACTATATATAGTAAGGGAAAGTATTGCGATCGTGAAAATTTTCGAATTCCAGTTTTCAACGGAAATACAGGTTTAAGTGTACCCTGAGTCCAAATGACCAAGTCCCGCAAAAAGTGTGTATGTGTGTGTGCCTGTCTGTTGTGGTGCCTGTCTGAGTCCAGCTAGAAAACGAAAAGCTGTATGAAACTGAAATTTCATATTTAAGACAAATATACGCCCGAAACGTTACAGCACTTTTTTCACTAAAATCCAGACCGACCAGAAGAGCCACTTTATACCATGCATTTTGCACTTTTTTACGATATTCTCAAAAACGGCTCTAACGATATTAATTAAAATCGCTATATCGATGTAGAATTGGACGGGCTTTAATATCATGTAAATTTCAATCTGATTGAAATAGTCTGACAGGGCTTAAATGCCGATATTTCAAAATGTCTTTCTCTAAAGTACCTTTAATTTTGTAGTTTTTATGAAATTGGCCGTATCATCTGATTAACATTGCTAAAAAACAGGTAAATATTTAAGTTAAACTAGTTCAATAACCAACTAAAGGAGATAACTGCAAACATATTTTTTTAATCCAATTTTATGTTTTTGAACATAAGAACAGTAATATACCGTTGGAATGCTAAAGATTTAAAAAAAATATTATGCCATAAATACTATTGTAAAAGTTAACGGAGAGTGATGGAAAGCCGACAAAACAAACTGATTGTCGTAGATAATAATATAATAGATTATTTATTAAAACTTAATAGATTATTCTTTTAAAATTCAAGGTAAATAATTCTTTAACAATTTATTTTCGTTTCTAAATTTGCTTAAAAATTCTCAAGTTGATATAAATAACGGAAGTAAGTGAAAGTCGTGTGTTGCACTCACCAGATTATTTTTAAATGTAAATATCACGACAGGAAAATAGTAAAATGTAGAAATGACAAAGATATAAATAAATTAAAAAAATCATGTCACATGTTCATTTTTCATTAAATTGTAAAATATTCCGATAAATTTCAAGCTAATTATAAACCGTTTTCAGCAAAATTATAACTTTAATAATACCACATCATATAACCAGGTCAAAGCTTTCAGGACAAACAGTAAAGTCTTAACTAAGTTGAGATTTTACTTGTAGTACCTTAGGAAAGTGTTCTTACTTAGTACATAATTTAGACTATAATAAATTAACTTCAATCTATTTATATATATTCGATATATACATTTTACGTTCAATCCTGATTTATGTTTTAAAGGACAATTTATTTACTTTATGTCTTCAGGATATAATAAATGATACGTGGTATGTTATTATATTAATAACTTTAGAAGTTTAATAACTTTTGAATTTTAACAAATTCTCTATTTTCGATTTTACGATCAGTCCTTGAATATTTAACTTTTTAGTTTTAATAATTTATTATTTATAAACTTTTTTATTTTACTATATAAGTTTACTACATTCCATGTATTAACTAAATAATATGAAATAAAGCAGAGGCATCATAACACAAAAATAATAATAATAAATAACTAAAAGGCTAATCTTTAAAAGAAGACAAAAAAAATTAAAATTCAAGCAGTCATAGGGACGCGATAGAGGTGTAAACTTTTTTGGAATTCTCGATTTGCACTAGAATTTAGTTGGAAAAAAAATTACGTTCATACAAGCAGGTTATATTGAGAATGCACGTTTAATTGCAAAATATCATCACTCTGTAGAAATATATCATCTTGAAATATGTCATCGTGATCTGAATGTGAACTGTAGGCTTGTATGAGTTGGTGGTACTCATAACACATTTTTTGTTTCATGGAAATTCGGAAATTAAAAATATGCTTTATAACTGCTTCAAGCTAGAAGGCTGAAACGGCAGTGGCCCCGAGATATTTTGTAAATACGTATGCTAGAGTTCTGACACTGGTCAGATTCTCCTCTCGATTGCGGTGTGATTGTGGCTATGGCTCCTCACTTAGCTCCCTCTGACCTCTCACCAGTGATGGACAAGCCCGTCCGGGGTTCCCTAGCTGATTGTAATATTGTACATAGGTATCAATGTGACAATGTGTTATGTTTATTTATTGCTTACTTCATTCATCGGGGGGCGGGTGACCGAGCGTGTTAGCGCGCGTTGCCTAGCAACAGATAACCGAAAAGTGAAAACCAATAATTACGAGTCCTACTCTCGTGCTGGGGATTTTATATCATAGGGGCATATATCCCCGCCCTCACGGCCGAGAGAACCCCGTATAGCCTTCATAGGAGAGGTAGGGGTGGAAAAAAAAAAAAAAAAAAAAAAAAAAAAAAAAAAAAAAAAAAAAAAAAAGCTTACTTCATTTATTTTATCCACAAATTTTGTTATTGTAAACGTTTATTTAGTTTGGTTTCATTTTATGTAATTGGACTTTCCTTTTGTTTATATTGTAAATATTGTATGAATGTGATCCTTTAGCAATATCATTATTGTCCATTGTGACAAATTGTAATACATACGAATAAATAAATATTATTATAAAAAATAAATAAATAAATATTATTATAACTGTTTCAAAAGATTGATCTATATCCGAAAGAATAAAATAAGTTGCTCTTTTTTTGGCTGTTAGTCGTTGACTTTTTTGCCTATGTTGATCTTTTCAATCCTTCATTTTCTCTTTATCTTGAATTTCGGCATTACAATTCAAATTACTCTCAGTTTTAAAAGATTGATCCATATATTAAAAATTAAAATTGTTGGGGTTTTTCTTATATCTATACCGCTGATTTTTGGTCTGTTTTTGTTTTGTTTTTTCTATTCGACTCTTAATTTTCTCTTTCTCCTCAACCGTTATTGGTTATTTCTCATTTTGTTGATTAGGCTATTGGATTGGTTTTCTTATTATTCCTATACCGCTTACATCTAATTTTATTTTTTAATTTTTCTCCTTTGAATCGAAAACCGCAAATACATCGGGATTTTCTACTCAAAGAAGGGATCATCCTCCTTTATTTTTAATAAAGATATATTTAATTTAATAAAAAAAAAAGAAGATATTTGAAATATGGTTATTTCTTCGCTAATATTATAAAGATATTTTTCTCGAGTTCAATTACCAAAGGTTAACATTTAAATACATTACCTCGTAAACTGTGCTGTATTAGTTTAGAAGTAATCATTGTTTGAAATATATTTTAGGATATCTGTAGGTGTGTAACACTGATAAATGTGCAACACAGAGATCAACTCAGTCTCTCTTCCAAGGAAACAAAATAACATATGAAACAAAAAAACATACGTTTTAATTAGGAATAAAATATACTTTGTTGTAGGCTCTTTATTTGTTCTTGATTGTTTGTTTATTTATTTAACTTCACTTTATGCCACTATGGCTAAACGGACGATGCTAAAGTGGGAGTCCTAAATTTTGCCTATCCAGGTTTAATTAGGTTAATGGCTTTTATCGAGTACCTGACATCGCACAGGCTCGAGACCACCTTTTTACATCCCATCCGAAGGACGGCGTAACTAAGGATATTTTACCCCTATTAAAAATAAATCTTGGACCACCTGCGGGTTAGAACCCGTCGCATTTGACATAGAAGGCTTTTATGCTAGCCACCATGCTACAGGTGATCCCATGTGTTCTTAATTGAAATCTTTATTATTAAAACCAATTTATCCAATTGACCCGATATTCTTTTTTATTTAAAAAGACTTTAAAAATTTATAATAAGATCATCATGATTTTTATACGTATGTTTAAATATATTCATGGAGAACACTTGTAGCTGGGTGGTTAGCATAACAGCCTCCTATGATAAAGGTCACGGGTTCAAACCCGCAGGTGGTCCTAGGATTATTTAATGGGAGTAAAAAAACCTTAGTTATACCTGTTATTTTTTTTTCGTTTTTTTTTTTTTTTTTTTATTCCCTTCGAAGGGGACGTTAAAAGATGGTCCCGAGACTGTGCGACGTCAGGTACTCGTTAAAGATCCTTATCCTAATAAAACCTAGGTAGGCAAAATTTAGAACTCCCACCAAATCGTCCGATTAGCCATAGTAGCATAAATGGACGTTAAATAAATAAACAAACAAATATATTCATGCAAAGTAATGTTAAAACAATATTTACAAATATCGATATTTTAGTGTCCAGGGAATTAAGATATTCATTATGTTAAATTAAGATTTGAGCTCTAAGACATAGTTTATCTACAAATGCTTTACTCATTCCATTTGCAACTGATTTTAATTAAATTGAATACTGAAATACCAACATTATAAATATCGATATTTTTGAGCTGATCGACACCGGTATCGATTACGTCCACGATATCGATATCCTGTCCCTAGGGTATAGGTAAACACATATCGCTGCGCATGCGCCAGTCTACGGCATGTGACATCAGCATGTTGGTAACGAGAAACTCTCTCCCGACAGGATACGTTTTTCCCTGTCACTTTCACAAAATTTTCAAGAATTTTTCACTGAAAACAATTGTAAATAAATAATAAAACTAATAATAAAAAAAAAGGTACACTAAAATATTTTAACAATTAAAATATGAAAACTAAGAAGTAAACTGTCGTATTATTAACTATGCTTGCCTTAAGGTCAAGAAAAGGGTAGATAAATCAGTATGTGAATGTCAATGAGCCATATTGCCCATGGCTATAGATGATAATAAAGATATGAAAACTAAAATGTTAACCAAGCATACCTGGGATCACTTGTAGCTGGGTGGTAAGCATAACAGCCTCCTATGCCAAAGGTCACGGGTTCAAACCCACAGGTGGTCCTAAGATTTTTTAATGGGAGTACAAAATCCTTAGTTATGCCGTCCTTCGGAGGGGACGATAAAAGGTGGTCCCGAGCCTGTGCGATGTCAGGTACTCGTTAAAGATCCCTATCCTAATAAAACCTGGATAGGCAAAATTTAGGACTCCCACTGTAGCATCGTCCGATTAGCCATAGTAGCATAAATTGACGTTAAATAAATAAACAACAAAGAAACCAAGCATACCTAAAGTTCTAAAAAATGTTGTATATTTGTAAGTGGCTCCTGAATGCGACTGTGGAAAAGGCTGTATACTAGCAAATAGGTATTTCAGAGTTAAATACTCAAATGCAGAATGTATTTCTCTTTAATTTATATATATATATATATATATATATATATATATATTTATATATATATATATATATATATATATATATATTTATATATATATATATATATATATTGATATTTACAACTGTATTTTAAATACATTCAGTAAATTTTTCTCTTTAATTAAATAGAATAAAAACAGCAATCGAACCTGTGATCAATCACGAATATCCTAATATGTAAAAAAAAATATAAAAATGCCAACTGTTTCCGACCTAGTATGAATACTATGAAAGGACAGACTTTACATTATCATTTTCTCTATTATCGTCTACCAAGTGATACCCAAATGGTAAAAAATTAACAAGTATTGCAACTGAATTATTATGCAAATAGATTGCTCTTCATCTGCAGCATCATCTTAAAACAAATTTCGACTAAAAAGTATATATTAGTCCTCCTCCCAGTGTTGGAGATGCTGAAAATGCCTTTTTATTCGACAGGTATTTCCTATTCCGACAGGCTCCGAAAAGAATTTGGTACGTATGTGAGAAAGGAGTACTTCCTGACACTATATGTTACCAATACCCTGAAACTCAATATCAAATATGCACCCCTGTGTTGTGTCGAGTCCCAGCTGCCAAAATAAAATTTGGATCTCTGAAGAAATTGCAACAGTCGGCCCAAAATACTAGGACTGCCCGCCGACATTTGATGACTCCAAATAAAAAAACATCAAGGATGTCATAATGACATTCACAAGTACAAACGACGAAGACAAGACCGGTAGTCAACTATATTTTCTCATGTTCTCTGTATAACAGAAAAATCATCCAAACTCCAAATAAAACTTGTATCGTACAAAGTATAATTGTATTATATCAGATATGCACTAAACAGTTATTTATGTCACTACTTGACCTTATATCAATAATCGTTTTAATGCATATTATGCATTTATGCATCACATATTAATTTTTTTATGAAAATCCAAAACGACATCAACAAGGTATGAACCTTTTAAATGATGATCAGTGCAATGATATAAAACATAGTTATACCATATATCATTATAATTTCTAGGCAGTGTATTAATAATTATCAGGCCCAATATCAGTGGATTAATAAAATAAACTTTCAACAAGCGACTTTGCTTACTCCATGACATCGCTAATTAATTTACCGAAAATTATAATGAAATAAATATAAATTATCTGGGACAGTATTATCAGAATTTAATATAAAAAGCTTTTAAATATTGCCTTTTAATGTCAATTAAGCCATAATAAATTCTCCGAATTGAGTAATTCTGTCCAAGCGTGGACTTAAAATCATTTTCTTCCCTATTAAAACACATGCTCGATTAAATACCTTATTGATAAAATATTTTTTTTTTATTTCTTTATCCACACCTGTTTATACATACATATAACAATCAGTGGATTGTCTGTCAGAATTACAATAAAAAGTGGCATGTCAGGCATGAGGAAGATAACAATACCCAGTGGTATCTCTTCCGTGGCATGTTTTAATTCAAAAGATTATAGAAGATCTCTCATCCATGACCTTTTCAGTCTTCTCCTGATGTTGTGGGGCATATTGGTTGTTGCCATTTGTTCTATGAGAGGGTTGTAATGTCCTAGTAATTTGTTGTGAAATCGAGAGTAGTGAGTTCGTATGTATTCGCTGACGGTATACATGTGTAAGTCTGTATGTAAAGTTGTGTTTGAAACATACCAAGGTGCTTGCGTAATTCGTCTAAGTATTTTTGACTGAAAAGTTTGAAGTCTTTGTATATGAGTCTTTTTTGCAGCTCCGAAAATTTGAGAGGCGTATGACCATATTGGTTTTAGTAAGTATGTGTAGGTGGCAAGTTTCTGTCTTAATTTTAGTTTTGATTGTCGTCTGAGTAGTGTGTGCAGCAGTCTACTTCTTTGGTTTAGGTCTTTCGTTTTTTCTTAATGTGCGGGCCCAAGATTCTCCTGTCAAAAGTTAGTCCAAGGTAGTTGACACTGTCTGTTTGTGGTATTGGTATATTATCAATGTACACTGGTGGGCAGGTTTCACGTCTTAGTGTAAATATCATATGTTGGCATTTGTCATAGTTTAGTCTTGTTTTCCACAGCTTGCACCAATCCTGTACTTTTTGTAAGTGATGTTGTATAGTCAGTGAGGCTTGAGTATGATCTTCATGTTTTGATAAGATAGCAGTGTCGTCTGCGTATGTTTCCGTCAGGATGTTTGAACTGTCTGGTATGTCGTGCGAGTATAATATATATAGCAGTGGTGGACCTTGGGGCACACCTGCCAGCACTGGTCTTATTGAACAAGTTTCTGTACCTTGTCGGACGGAGAAAAAATTTGTCAGAGAGAAATGAATGAATAATAAGAAAGTATGTGTGTGGTAGTATCTTTTTGAGTTTAAACAGGAGACCCTGGTGCCAAATGCTTGAGCTACGTCCAGGAATACACCTGTTGCAAACAATTTTTGCTCAAGCGCAGTTGAAATGAAATCAGTCACTCTGTGTAGTTGATGTGTTGTGGAGTGGAATTTTCTAAATCCAAATTGATGATCGGGAATTATTTGATTATCACCTAGTCTGTCTATTAATCTTTTGTATAATAATTTTTCGATTATTTTGGAGCAAATAGAAAGCAAACTAATTGGGCGGTAGGAAGAGGGGTTGTTTTTGTCCTTGTTTGGTTTATTAATCATGGAAATGTAAGAGTATTTCCATTGAATTGGAAATTTTGTAGTCCTAAGTATTGCATTATAAATAGTCATGAGAAACTAGAGCCTTTCTTGGCATTTGCTGGAGTGCTACAGCATTTACAAACCAGGAGCTTTCTTTTTTTGTAAGTCTTTAATGTGTTCTGCGACCTGTGATGGAGTGAAGGAAGGAGGAGGCAATGAGAGCTGTAGTGGAATGTCTAAGGTTTTGAGTACAAATTCGTCGTGTTCTTTATTAGTGTCGTCAGTATGTGGTGTGAAAACAGATGAAAGATGGTCAGCAAAGAGTTCAGATTTTTCTTCATCCGACACGGCCCAGGAACCCTCTTCTCTCCTTAAAGGAGCCGACACCGTGCGATGCTTTAAGACGTTTTTTGTGTGTCTCCATAAGCTTCTATCATCAGTTCCTAAATTTTCAATGTAAGATTCATAAGTAGTTCTGTTGAATTTTTGTATCTTTCGTTTCAGTTCATTGTTAAGTTTGTTAAATGTCCGTTTGTCTGATGGTAATCTGTTTGTTTGCCACACTTTACGAGCTCTTCTCTTTGCTCTGATCAGGTCCCTTATGTATTGTGGGTAGCAAGGTAAGTTCGTTGCATGTTTGTTGCTGGGTTGAGATGAAGACCACGCTGCATTCTGTACAGACTTGGTGAAGACATCAACTGCCGTCTCAAGTTCTTCCTCGGTTTTCAGCGATAAAGGAATTGAAATAAGAGATTCTAAGTACACTCTGTAGAAATCCCAGTCCATATTTTTCTGAGTGAGTGATGGTCTTTTTTTTGCTTCTGAGGGTTCATCATGAAGAATCAGGTGTACTAAGGAGTGATCAGAGCAAAGATCGAAGCCAGTTTTAACAGTGTGAGGTACAGTTCTAAGTCCTTTAGTTATAAAAAAGACAAGTAAGTCAGGAGTTTTGTGTAGAGAATTTGGCCAGTATGTAGGGGTATTTGGGGAGATTGTGTCCAATGAAAGATTTTGGAGGACACTTAACAGATTTCCTCCTCGTGTGGTGCAGAGCCGGGAACCCCAGTTGTAGTGTTTGGCGTTAACATCGCCTCCAGCGATAAAGCATCTCCCTAATAGTTTAAAAAAGTCAGAAAACATTGTTGGTGTCAAAACGTACCTTGGCGGACAGTACACAGCTGCAAGGGTGATAGTGTGGTGCTGAGTGTAAAGTGTGATGCCTGTTGATTGTATTATCGGTGAGATGGGTAGTTCTACAGAGTTATGTTTAAGAACTGCTCTTATCAGTATAGCCGTTCCACCATGTGCTGTCTTGTCAGGGTGGTCTGTTCTGTACATAACGTAACCTGGAATGTAAAATTTTGAACGTGGTGTTAAGTGAGTTTCAGTTATTAGTGCTACGTCTGTCTTATTTTCATGCAAATATAAGTCAAGCTCAGTTCTATGTTGGTTAAGTCCGTTAGCGTTCCAAAGGAGTATTGACAAGGTACCCACTGTTAAGTGACTAGGGTCCATATGATGTGCACCACACTTGTGAAATCTGTGATAAATGTTGGAGAATACTGGAAAGGGGGTGGATAAGATTATTAAGTTCTCTGATTATGTCTACCATTTGGGAAGAACTACTTACAGTTGGAGGTACCTGCTGGGTAATACCTTTTCCCATACCTGACAGTATTGGTTGCTGTTGAGGTCCAGAGCTAAATCTCGGTTGTACTGGCAGAGGGTGCTTCTGAGGTCCAGCACTGGTTTCTGGTTGTGCTGGCACATGCTTTTGCGGAGTTGGAGGATACTGAAGAGGTAAAGAGTACTGAGGAGGCGGTGCATACTGAAGGGGCGAAGGTTGCTGCGGCGGTGGAGGGTAGTGGGATGGCTGACTGAGGGTCGGGAAGTCTTCTGAGCGAGGAGGCATCTGTGCTGGTTGAATGTGTGTTGGTCGTTGGAACTGTCTTCTGGCATTTCTAAGGCCCCTTAAAGTTTGACAGCCCTTATAGTTTGCTGGGTGTTCTCCACCACAGTTAGCACACTTAGCTGGTGTGTCTCTCGGCTTAGTGCAGGTAGTGCTAACATGATTAAGACCACATCTAACACACCTCGGTGGATGGTTACAGTATGATCTTGTGTGACCGTACTGCTGGCACCTTAAGCACTGTGGGATGGTTCTCTTTTTTCGAGGTTCTTCAATTTCTATTCGAGAGTAATAAATATACTCGATTTCAAATATTTTTTCGTTAAATGATGACTTTGTGATGTCCACAAAGAACATCGGTAATGGTGTTTTAAATCGAGAAATTACATTTGTTACGTTCGTAACTTCGTATCCCAATTCCTTGAATTCGTTTTTTAATATTTCTTTGTCAATGGTGTGATGAAGACCCTTGATCACAACTCTTGGGGTACGATCCTCTAATAGTTGATATGAGTGAAAATCTGCACCATTTTGTCTTAGTGCACTAGTGAGTTTTCGGTATGTTGTCGGGGTGTCTGTGTATACAGTTATACCTTTCAGGGTTGATTTCATTTTAAACTTTTGATGGCCTGCTTCTTTTTCTAAAAATGACACAAAATGTGAGTAGTTTTGAACACCATTGATAAAAATAGGTGGTACCTTTTCATTTTTGTTTGTCGTTTGTTCAGAGAAATTTGCTGGTTCAGTAGTTTGTGTGAGTACTTCAAAGCTGTTGCTGGTAGGAATAACCTGACTTGGTCGTTTTTGATGTGGCGTGTCTTTATCACTATTGAGAGGCCTTTTTCTTCCTATCACTAGCTCCCATGCATTATTTTCTTCACTGTTAGTAAGAGTGTCCATTTCACTAACCGAAAGCGCGGGCGCTGACGGCTCCCCGTCAATGGGGTGGAATTTTTGTTTATTAGCACTTCTACTAAAACGAAACGAGCCTAATAATTAGTAATTTAGTGATTGGAAACACTGCATTAAACTGTAAAACTAAGAAATTAATTGAGTTCAAAGAATATTAACAAAAATTTGTAACCTGTATCTGTCTCATGTGATTTTCCGTAAGCTTGACAAATATAAGTTATTATAAACTACCGGAAAAGTTAACAAACTTTTAGAAAAACGTTTTTGAACACTAAAACGCACTTGAACGCACTTTAGAACATGGTTTTATTCAAAATAAAGTGGCACTAGAAAGAGTAACCTCATTCTTGTTTGGCGTATTTTTTCGATAAAATATTAATTTATTAACTTCAAAGGTAGTGATTTAATTTTGAATTTTAGTTATCTTTGAGTAAAATGTCATCACAATATTTGCATTTTGAATTATGTCTTGCATACATCATAAAACCTGGTTACATGGAACTTGTTTGGCCCGGATTATCAGTGGTTCCTGAAAAAAAAAAAAAAAAAAAAAAAACTTTGTAATGAATATATAAATTCCAAAATGAATTGGTTAATAATGACTAAACTACCTAAATAATTAATACATACAATAAAAAAATATTAATAATAAAAATTAATAAATTACGATCCAAAACGAAATAAATAATTTCTATAAATTGAAAGAATAACCAAATACGTATGAGCACTGGGGGGGAAAAAAATAACATAAATAAAATTTCTTTATATAAATCAAATCTTTATTAAAATAATAACAAATCCCTTTATCTTTAATAAAGAAAATCTGGAACGGGTAACACACGACTTTCACATACCTCCGTTGCTAAAATCGATTGAAGAATTGTCAAATACAGCTAGAGATAAAAATCAGTGAACTAATAAAGAAAATTAATTAAATTGAATATTTATAGAAACATGTGTTATATTAAAAAATCTTTTATATTGTTATCTAAAACAACCAGTTAATTTTATCGGCTATTCATCACTCTTTGTTAACTTTTATAAAAAAAATAAAAATAAAAAACCCTCTTTAAATTTCTCTTTTATCAAAGTTGTATGCATGTACATATCTCTTATTTTGATTATTATCTAGTTTCATTTTCAATATTATTATTCTGGGCTTGCTTCTTAATTTATTATTATTTGTAAATTCTGTTTTTTGTTTATTTACTCCAAGAGACTAAAGTTTTTATTTTTAATTTTCTTGTAATATTATTCTAAAGGGACTTGTCACAGACTGTTATTATTAAAAAGAAAAATGCAGTATGAATATACATTCATTTGTAAAGGTCATTCTTCAATGAAGTAAAAGTTTAAAACATGATAGGTGGAATAATCAGGAGTCAGTCTTTCTCTAAATATTTTTAAACTTACCGACGTTTCGGCTGCAGTTTTATGATTGGACATTGGGCTCAGTAATGCCCTGATGATAGCTCACAAGCTTGAGCCGAAACGTCGGCAAAATTAAAAATATTTAGAAAAAGACTGACTCCTGATCATTCCACCTATAATAGTTTCTACAGTCGACTATACATCCTCAATATAACTCAAAACAAAAGTTTAAAATATGATATTTGCAATACATTATATAATCTTTAATACGCCTAGGATGATATGAAAAACTAAACGATTGCCATTATTCGGCTACAATTATAATATTTAGGAAAAAGTGAATGCAAAAACTTTAATCTGCCAGGTTGCCGCTGTAGTAGAAATATATTAGGATGGGTCGTGCCATTATTGAAGAATTACAGCCCGAAAGTTCTTCAATATTGAAGTTGGCCCTGGAGTTGGGCAAGAAGAAGGAAGTTTAATATGTAAATATTCTGAATCTGTTCTGCTCCTTGCCTTGTAATAAAGGTGCCCACTTTAACCAATATTATACCGTAATTTCTACTAATGCTCTCCAGTTGAGGGTCACCCTCAGGACCTAAGGTAGATATAAAATCCCTTAAGAAGAATTTTTTTTTCTTATTTGCAACATCTGATAGTACTTTATTTTGTATATTATTTTAAAAATAATTCTGCCGATTTATTGTAGGCTTCAAAAACCGTCGTACTCTCAAGTCCTCCTTTTTCCAATTTAACTCAGATAAATAAATTCATGACTGCCGAGCAGTAAACTTGGCTATAAGCATCTGCTTGAATATTTGATGACCATCGCATGTCAGCCAAAGTAAATACGCTCATAATTTATTTCTCATGTCTTCCCTTTGAAGTAACAAGATCGCAATTCATCTCCTGGAATCTTTATTTAAAGAGGAACACGAAAATAAATGCTTTTGAATAAAACAAGACAATATGAAATATTTTTTTTTTTAATTTTTGTAGTTAAGTAATATTAGATTATTTCTCTATTAGGGATATTAAATAGAAAAAAAAATCAAATGTTTGTTTGTTTGTTTTGTTTTGTTTTAGGGCATAGAACATCTAGGTCATCAACGCCCGATGGTTTGTTATTATGATTGATTCTTCAAAGGAGGTTATTTTTAATTCAAGTGAGATTAAGAATAAGAAGAAAAAATAAATAATTAAAATAAGTAAAGGATACAGATTAAAAAATAAATAAAATCATAACAACAGAAATTAGACATTAATAGGATAATAAATTAAACAGATACATAATAAAGAGGGTATGTCTTCGATTGATGTGTTGGATAGTCAGAGGCTATTTAACAGTTTGACCCTTGCTAAAAACTTAATTACGGCATTTATTATGGGCTCATCGTCCCGCAGAGCCATTCTTATATTGGGCGGTATACCCAGCTGGTGTAATATTGTACGATAATAAGAGCATTCCTCAAATACGTGGCTGATAGAAAAAAAAAAAAAAAAATTCAAATGTTATTCACAAGATCCCCCAAGAATAACATATGTGAACAAGACAAACACAAATTATAAATGCCCAATAAACATTAAATAAAACTGTAAACAGTAATGACTACAATTATGTTTAAATAATTAACAAAAGCCCATCTTCAATTTAGTAAAACAAAAAATCATTTTAATAATAATTCTTTATTTATTCTGGGACAAGTCCCTTTAGAATAATACAGCAGGAAACATGAAGTGGACTTAAGACTATAGTCTTAGAGTATAATATAATAATTGAAAACAATAGAATTGAACTGATAACCAGAACAGAGAAAATAAGATAAAAGATAAATTCTAATAAAAATGCACAAACAAGAGAAATAAATGTATGTTAACATGAGAACAATAAAAAAAAAAAAAAAGAACTGATTTCTTTTTATATTTTAAAATAAAATATACGGAGAAAAGAAAATTACAATTATTCAATGTATATTAACGTAAGAACAAAAAATATATAATAAGATTTAAAAAGAACAAAATATTACATATACATATATATATATACATATATATATATATACACATACACACACATACACATATATATATACACACACATACACATATATATATATATATACACACACACACACATATATATACACACACATACACATATATATATATATATATATACACACACACACACACATATATATATATATATACATATATATATACACATACATACACACATATATATATATATATATACACATATACATACACACACATACACACACATATATATACATTATATACATATTTACATATTATATTATATACATATTATACATATATTATATACATATTTTACTGTGTTTTATTCGCATATTCAACACGTGCGTGCAACACACGATTTTCAATTGCCTCGGTTGTTAAAATCAATTCGAAAACTTTTAAATGAAGTTAGAGTTTAAAAAACATGAATAATTAAATCCGACGAAAATGTGTTTCAGATTAAATGATCCAACAACAGAAAGTACCTGCAACAATCCCTTAGTTTTACCCGCTTTTCATCACTCGCCATCAACTTTTTATTAAATATATTTCTCTCTCTCTCTCTCTCTCTCTCTCTCTATATATATATATATATATATATATATATATATATATATATATATACAATATAAATGAATTGCCTTTTCCCTTGGTGACTGATTTCTCTAATTCTTTTTTTGTTGTGTTTATATCAGTAAGGAGTAAGATCTGAAGAAAGAAAAAAAAACAGAAAAGTTACTCTGTTAGGATTTTTTTTTTTAATTTTTTATGGTAATTATACTATACATATAAATTATTCCCCTTTTCCCTTTGTAATCGCATTACGCGGGAACGGCTTGACTGACTTAACTAAGACATAGATGAAGACATAGCTAGTATTTTATATTTTAAGTGGAACAAAAAATGCATATAACCCATAGCCCGATTAGGAAGGAAAAACCAATTCTGAATTTTTTTTTTTTTTTATATCGATGGTTTTCAACGGAAAAACTCAAACTTTATGTGCGCAGACAGAAAAACAAGTGGTACCAAATGAAAGAAAAGAAAATTTTCCAGAAGATTACGAAGTCAAATCCTCAAATAAGAAATTAAGTGCAGCACAATGTCATCAGAAAATTCCATTCCAAAATTTCCAAGAATATTCGGAAACGTCTCACTCTTCAATCGTTGGGTTATAGATTTTTCGGATCTCAGAAAAACTTCTTCGTTTAATAAGGTTTGAAATAATGCAAAACAAACCTATCTTCATAGGCCAATCAAGGATGCGAGGATTTTTATTATTGCGGATTTTTATTGTAGAATTTTTTATTATTGCTAGGAGGCAATGATAAAAAAATAAAAGAACCAATAGGAGTATGTTTGCTTAATCTGTCTTATAAATGTTTACTCATACTGTGGGAGTCAATACTAGACGTCAAGAGAACAAAATAGTTTATTGTAGAAGATCCGAACTTGAAAGGATCTGCACCGAGCTGATAATAAAATGAAACATATTTTATAACAAATTTAGTATATTAGAAATATGTTAAGAATGGGTTGCCTAAAAAAATACTGTACGGACTATTTTTAAATATTTATAAAAATTATTTTTAATTAAATGTTGCAATATCGTGATAATAAGAAAAAATTTACCCTGTAATTTGGTATTTGTGTAAAAAATGGTCCTGTAATTTTATATGGGATATCAATTTATATGCAACCCAGACCAAGTTTTTTGCAGACCGATTGATATGCTTGCAATAAAACAACGCTTACTTATATTGATATAATTTGTTTTCTATTATCAAGCCGGTGCAGATAACTGATATTGACATACCCGCTTTTACCTACAACAACGATAGTTTGTCCAGGAAAATATTAGGCAACCCAACGGCTGCACATTCAATACCTTTGATGCTTTAAGTAAGGGTAAAAGTTTTCTTATTTCATGATGTTGCAACATTTAATTAAAAATAATTTTTTTTAAATAATTAAAAATAGTCCGTCCAGTATTTTTTAGGCAACCCATTCTTAACATATTTTCTTATATACTAAATTTGTTATAAAATATGTTTCATTCTATTATCAGCTCGGTGCAGATCCTTTCAAGTTCGGATCTTAGAATATTACAAGACCCACAGTCTGATGTCGACGGTTAGAGAGGAAGATTAATTTTTGAGATTTTTGCTGTTCAATGAAAACCATGGATAACTGCAGATAAGAAATGATGAATAGTTACTTCATCATGCAGCTTCTTTTGAGAATCCCTTCAGAATTCGCATGTTCTTCTAGACTTCCGATTCCTGATAATTAAGATGAAACATTTAGATTTTAAAAATTTTCTTTAAAGTAAACAAAATTCTAAAACTCTTCCTTAACAGATTTCTGAATCTGATAAGTTGTATTTCAGTTAAAAAAAATAGTAGAAAAACATACATTTACGTGGATAGCATACCTACTATAGAAATTCCTTATTATGATTGTTACAAGCAGCTACTATAACTTATAATTGTTATAAAAATTTCTTTATACATACTTAAAATTAAATAAATATGCATTTTTCTGCGCGGAGGGTCCTCATAGGAGCTGGAGACTGGAGGACGATGGGATTCTATTAACTAGCTACAAAGGAAAGCTCTTTGCTTGAGAGGTGAACCCTGTTTATTACCCTTCCTTAACATACTTAGCCTAACTTCCATCAACCACCAGTCCCACAAATAAAAAGTCCTATTTTTCTACTTATCTTTTTTATATCTATTTTGTAGTGCGTCTAACACTTTCTTTTTTCAACACACCGATGCTAGTTAGTTGACTCGCTCCAATTATATTTAGAATTTAATTTAACGGGTATAATCTACGAAAACCATTTTTATTTATTCTTTGTATATGTCAATCATGTAATCATTTCAATTAACGTACATTATTGATACATTACGACCTTAAATCGAGTGAACCGCTCAGAAAGCAAGAAGATGACCGGTGGCAGAAAATGTGGGACGATAGCCAGGTAAGCAAACTGAAGCATATAAAACAAACAGTGAAACCCTGGTCTACATCTAGCTGTAGCAGCCGCAGGGAGGAGGTCGCGTTAACCCGGCTAAGGATAGGACACTCGCGGCTGACGCACTCTTATCTTTTTGCTAGGCAGCCGGTGCCCCGATGCCAGCACTGTGATGGAACCCTTACCATTCGGCATATTTTTCAAGAATGCCCTTATTATTCATCACACCTGAATAAAATTGGACTAAGCCCGAATATTTCAGCGGTGCTGGGTGATAGAGAGAAAACCATTGAATTAGTTTTTGATTTTCTTAAGGAGCAGTCATCATTATCGAAATTATAAAGACCATTTCTAGTCAGTTAGCAGTACTAGTATTAGCTTTTTAAACTATTGTTTACATAAAAATATTTTTTTCTTTCTTTATTTATTTTTTTATTTATTTATTATTTTTTTTTTTTTTTTAGAAACAATTCTTTATTGAACAATATTACAATCTGTCCAATTTAGGACATTTTTAATAGGGATAAAGTACAACATTCATACTGCATTCACACGATATATACAAAACAATAAATTTATATAATAATAATACAATATAAATAAATACAAAACAAAATCAATAAAAATATATACAAAAGTCACTCATACCTATATACAATTCACAAGCATTCAGCACGTGAGTGGAGAATCTAGCCAATGCTAGAACTCCAATATACATTTTACAAGAGGTCTCGAGGCCACTGCCGTTTCAACCTTCTAAGAGGATGGTAAGGATGTGTGGAGCTGGATAAGGATTGAGCTAGGGGATTAGGGTGATGGATAAGGTTCTGATGGAATTTAGAGAATTTTAATGGTATAAGGTCTAAAATAAATGGAATATTTAGGTCGCGGTGTAAGGTATGGTTGGATACATAATAAGGAGCATTAACTATTGTTCGAAGGACTTTTGATTGGAAGGATTGAATGCGTTTGATGTTAGAAAATTTAGCCAAGATACCGGACTGTGTCGGAGAAAGGAAGCGGAACGGAGTTAAAGAGAACTGGAGGGCAGGATTGTCTTCGAAGGGTAAAGGTGACATGTCTGCATTTGGATTGATTTACTTTGATTCTCCAGTTGTTACACCAGTCTTCAATTTGAGAAAGATGTGTTTGGAGGCCTGTAGATGCAATTTCGGGATCTAAGTGAGAGGATAGGATAGCTGTGTCATCAGCGTACGTTGCTAGGAAGGTATTAGGGCAAAGAGGAATATCAGCCGTGTATATATTGTAGAGGATAGGACCAAGGACACTACCCTGAGGAACACCGGATTCGACTGGATAATAATTGGAATATTCTGCACCACAACGAACTCGGAAGGAGCGGTTTGATAGATAGGATCGGAGGACTAGGTATAAGGATAGGGGTAAATGGTTTTTGAGCTTAAAGAGCAATCCCGGGTGCCACACCCGGTCAAATGCTTGCGTTATGTCCAGAAATGCACCCGAGCAGTACTCCTTGTTCTCAAGGGCAGAGGAAATATGGTCAACGACTCGGAGCCCTTGCTGAACGGTTGAATGTTGGGAACGGAATCCAAACTGATGGGAAGGAATAGTGTGGGATTCTAATGACGGTAATATTCGTTTGAGGAGGATTTTTTCAAAGATTTTTGAAAGGATTGGGAGTAGGCTGATAGGTCTATATGATGTCGTAGTGTTAGGAGGTTTACCTGGTTTTAGGAAGAGAATTATTGTGGAATGTTTCCATAAGAGAGGAAAATGAGTAGTGCGTAGAATGGAGTTGTAAATATATGTAAGAAATATAACGGCTTTAGATGGAAGCTGTCTGAGAATCTGAGGAGTGAGGAGATCGTATCCAGGAGATTTACGGAGTGCAAGTTTTCGGAGAAGATATTTGACCTCAGAGGGATTAACTGCTTTAGGAGGTAATGAAAGCGGGATTGGAGACTGAAGGAACTGTTCCACTACTGAAGTGTGGTTTGGATTGGATTCTGGATGAGGTGTGAAGACTTGGGAAACGTGTTTGGCAAGTTCCTCGGCATTGTCCTCATCAGACGCAGCCCAGGAACCATTACTACGACGGAGAGGATGGGAAATATGGTGGGATTTTAGAATTTTCTTGGTGACATTCCACAGGGAATTGTCACAAGCCGAAAGAGAAGAAAGGAAGGAACTAAAGGATTGGGAACGGAAGGTCGCCAACTCCCTCTTTAATTGTCTACAATAAAAGTTATAGGAGCGGCGATCTGTGGGGTGACGGGTGCGTTGCCATAAGGATCTGGATCGGCGTTTGGTGCGGATGAGGTCTATGAGGTGTTGTGGTAAATGATTTTGGTTATAACTTATCTGGGAGTGCTTGGGAGAGGAGGCAGTCCAAACAGCTTGTTGAATAGCGATGGTGAAGGAGTTTACGGCATCGTCAAGGTCATCTGGAGTTTTGAGTTTCACTCTGAGGTCAATATCACTGGTCAGGATTTGGCGAAAAAGGTCCCAGTTTACTGGTCCTCTGATAAATGACGGTGGGGTGGGTTTAGGAATAGGAATTAGGGATAATTTAAGGAGCAATGGACTATGGTCAGAGGACAGTTCATCAAGGCGAGTCACCGACATGTTTAGGGAGCCTAATCCGCTGTGAATGAAGAAGTCAAGGATGTCAGGATTACGGTTAGGATCAGTTGGCCAGTAGGTAGGGGAGTCAGGAGGCAGGAGGTTGAAACGTCTAGAGCTGAGTGCAGACTGTAAATTCCGCCCACGACAATTCGTGGATCTGCAACCCCATTGTTGGTTCTTAGCATTCATGTCTGCACCCAGAATGAAGTGGTTTCCTAAGGCATTGAGGAAGGATTCGAATAGAATGTTGGAGATGGAATGTTTAGGAGGGCAGTACGCTGATGCGAGGGTGATCGGAAAAGAAAAAGTCTTGATTACTATGGCGGTGCATTGTAGGAAATCATAGGAGGGAACTGGGAGTATATGGTGGGAGAGGGACTGGTGCACAATGACAGCAGTACCGGCATGGGCTTTTCCGTCTGGGTGGTCTGTACGGTATGTTACGTATTGCGGTAGTTTAAAGAACTGTTTAGTGGTTAGTCTAGTTTCAGTAATAAGTGCTACATCAACGTTTTTGTCTTGCAATAAAGCTGTAAGTTCGTCAGTGTGATTTCTAACACCATTCGCATTCCAAAGGAGAATGGACAAGGAGTTAGGTGTAGTCATTTAAGGATTTTTTAAGGAAGGGATTAAATTTGATACGAGATTAGTAAGTAGTGATATTAGCGGCATAACAAGAGATTTGATTTCAGTGATGAAAGATGTCATCAAACTTGTAAGGTCTGTGACATTTGATGGAGGAGGAATATGAGAAATTTGATGCGGATGAGGTTTTTGAGGGTTGGGTAAATGTTGAGGAATAGGTGGTTGTGGAAGGGGTTCAGGATTTTGAGGTATGCGTTGTTCCGGCAGGACCTCTTTGTTCTAGTTCCCACCTCCAAGTAGATGGGCAAATGTTACATTGGAATCAATTGTTTTTGAAGGTTGTCTTCTGCTTCTGATCGGTTCAGCTGTTTCATCCAGATTCTGAGGTTTTTGGTATCTGCTTTTGAGGTTCTTGTAGATTTGACATCCCTTGTAGTTAGCCGGGTGGTCCTCTAGGCACAGAGCACATACAGCGGGTGTTGATCTTAATCGTGTACATTCTTCTGATTTATGTTGCTCACCGCATTTCACACAGCGTGGTGTGTGGTGGCAGTAAGTTCTCGTATGACCATATGCCTGACAATTATGGCACTGAACTATTTCTTTCTTAGTGTAAGGTTTCTCAACTCTTACACTAGTATAGTACAACCTATTGAGGTCGTAAATTTTTTCAACTCCTGCTGATGGTTCCAAGTCCACGAAGAATAGAGGCAGTGGAATTTTATCTTTTAGGACATTGGTCACTTGCCGCACTTTATAGCCTATCTCCGTCAGTTCTTCTTTGATAGCTGTAACTGGTGTCGAAGGGTGTAGGTTTCTAATTACAACCCTTAAAGCTCTCTCCTGAAGCAACTGATAGGTATGAAAATCAGCTTTGGTCTCAGTCAGATATTTTACTATTTTTCTGTAGCTTTCGGCGGTAGTCGGGGATATTTTAGTATCACTGGTTCTACTTATACAAGAATAACTATTAGGATCAGTTACTTTGTTTAAATGCGCACACATCAGTTGAAAATTTTTAACAAATATTGGTGGAGGTAGTGGTTCCCTGGGTATAGGAGAAGATTCCATGGTTTCTTTTTCATTTTGGAGGATCTGAAATGGATTCGGTGTAAAAAACGGCGATTCATCAGTTAATCCTTGTGATGATGTGCTAGGCTGTGGTTCAGATCCTAAAGAGGTAGCTGAAGCGGTCGCTGGTGGAATCATTTTTTTATTATTTTCACGGCGAGGTCTCTGTTTTGTAGGAGACGAGTTTGAACCTGCAGATCTAGATCTTTTACTTGTAGCTTTTGAGGACATAACTTGATGGAAATATCTCATTGATTAAAAAAAAAAAAAAAAAAAAGAAGGAAAAAAAGGAAAAATAATAAATAAATAATGAGATGAGAATGAGAAGGAAAGATAATAAAAGAAAGATAAGCTAAAGAAAAGCAAGCCCGAGCTTGCCGAGCTAGCGGCAATCAGCTGATCAGTGACCCTCCTTTCACTTTTCGCGATTCTACAAAGTAAATTATAACTTTGCTTACCGATATTTCTCCAATATTCACTGCTGTGGTTTTCTTGAAGTCTAGTGATGTTTTCCAGACTGAACTCAAGCGAATTCCTACTGAAAAGAGCAAAAATCTGAGAGACGAAGTAACGTATGACTGTTATCATCGAGCGCATCAGCTGTTCCTATTTATTATTTATTTATTTATTTTATTTTTTTATTATTTTTTTTTCTTTCTTTCTCTCAATCACTCATTACCTAATAGTTCTTTCTTATAAAGGTTGAATATGCATATAGTGTCTAGGCGTTGATGACCTTAGGGTTTTACGCCTTAAAACCTAAACAAACAAACAAACGACCTTAAATGGCCACTTCGTCTGATGTGAGCTTAGCACCCTATAGCTGGAAGAGTCCTGCACAGTGCGAATATGAATATGATAATAAAACGGGGGGGGGGGGAAGGGGAGAGGGTGACAAAACAAAAACAATAAGAAAGCTTCCTTCGGTGTCCTGTATTAAGGATGTGGTTGACCTTCGTTTGAAACATATTACCGATCTTATTCCGCCTTTAGTTATCTGCATCTATATTCCTTGGTATTAATTGTAGAAAAATTGTAAATTTATGTGCACAATTGAATTGAATATACGGAAATATAGAGAATATTTTGTAGTTTTTAATTCAGTTGGCCTTGTCAATCGAACTCGCGACCTTCCTTGAATGACTGTTGGTTCTGGTTCGCTGATCTTTTAGTATTTCTTATTAAACATCTAGGTATTGACTGGTAATCGCTACTAATGGAACGATAGAGTGGAATGACTGGCATGTGGAATTATATTAAATGGTAATTAACTAATTTTATTAAAAATTAATTTTTTTTTTTTTTTTTTTTTTTACTTCTATATTAAAGTCTAAACTTTTGTTTTTATGGTTATCATCATCAGATTGTGTATCATATTATCATTATTTGTATCCATAATATTTATGGATGTTGGTAAATTTTCTGTTTTATTTCAAATGTTATCATTGTCACTACATTAAAAAAAAATTTCATTATATATTAATATGCATCTCTTTTGTTTTGATGTTTGTAGCCCTGATGACGGCTCACAAGCTTGAGCCGAAACATTGGCAAAATTAAAATTTTTGCAAAAAATGACTGATTCCTGACTATTCCACCTATAATAGTTTCTACAGTCGACTATACATCCTCAATATAGTTAGTAAATGTTTTAGTTTGATTTACGGCACCCTTTAGGTGCAAGACTTAATCGGTAAGGATGGGATGGGTATTCAACCACAATTTTAAAAAATCTGGTGCGCCCAATATACGACTTACACTTACCTTAGTTGTTAAAATCAATTTAAGAATTTTCAAATACAGAAATGACAAAAGGTTAAAAAATTAATTACGTGGAGTTCCAACAGAAACATGTGTTTAAAAAAATAATTTATTGTATTATTATCTACTATCAGTTATTTTTATCGACTTTTCATCACTCTTCATGTCTTCCTTCCTCGATGGCACAAAAACTCCCGAAGAGTCAGGGCCGCCTGCAACTTAGTCCGCCGGTCTTCCCTGTCCTGTACGGCTGCTTTCCTAATGCTCAGAAGCTTCCTGGGTGTTTCTTCAGGCCCCATCCTTGACCAGCTTCTAATGAATTTTACTCTACTTTTCACCATGAAGCTTCTGTGCGTCAGACTTACTCAAGAATGATCACACTTTACTAGCCAATTTAGCAGACGACAGAGATCTTTTGACATCCCACCAACACCCAGATCTGGCAACTTTAAGTTGTAAGACCATCTTGTCGATTTATCTAGTTGAGCTAAAAAGCGGAAAGTGAAAATGAAACAAAGAAGGAGTGTTTTTTATTCTTTTCAAGCTCAAACATGGTGAATGTCCAACAGCGTGTTTTCAGGATATACCAACTTCAACTTCAGAAGAAGTACGATATTTGGGACTGACTTAGATTGACATGGAGGACCAACATTGGACTTAAGAGAAAACAGCTGAATAGACGATTTAGACTATTATCCAGGCTACTTGACAAACGATAAAAATTATCCTTGAAAACCAAAATTACTATTTGCAAAGTACTGATCAAACCCTTATGGACATACAGCCTAGAGCTATGGGGCTCTCCTAAAACCTTCAATATTCAAATAGCATAGTATTTCCAATTCATATTACTATTTTATGTGACAAAGGAATTACTTCACAAGTACTTGGACTTACCCACCTTTCCAGATTCTGCCTAAAACATGAATCCATCTTCCCAAACACTTAATTCCACCACCAATCAGTTAATCCAACCCCGACGACTTTTGAGGTGGTGGCCTAGAGATGCCTTGAATTAACCAATTATTCGGATGTTAACATATTTGCTTATTTCAAACAGTTTTAGATGGCGAATACCAATTTCACATGCCGAAACAATAATAATTAAATATGTTGTGTTATATGATTATAAATGACATTGCCATAATCTTAACATTATTCGTTCGTGCGATTTCAGCTCATTTCATATTAATTACAAAATTAAATATTTTCTAAATAAATGTCTGCGATGTTTTCACTGTCTTAAGAATGTCAATAAAAATACCGAAGGACTGTGGAAAACAGGAATGACTAATAAATGTTTGAACGTTTATGAATCAATTACACGGCAAAATATGTAACGACTTCAATAAACTACCGGAGTAGACGTTTTGAAAAATAATAAGTGGAAAGAGCTATAATAGATCCTTCAATATGTTAGATCGTGGTGATGTAACAACAGGTGGGGTAGAACAATGTCGGTCGATACATCCCCAAACCTCAGCCTTGGTCAGGTTCTTTATTTTTCTTCATATATATTTTATATAACATCTTATATCCTCTGTTTATTTATCACCCACTGATAAAATATACATAGAGATGTGAATTCATAATTTTGCGGTTTTATCAGTGAAAACTCAATATTTTTGGTTTATCAGTTAAAATATTATTGTATCATTAAGCTATGTATATTCTACCAAGTTATTTTTTTTTACTTTTAATAATATCGGGGTTTTAAAGTGGAGAGGAACTAGTCTACTGATATCCAGCATAATTATTGAATACTGTTAGTATAGAAGAGATAAGAACACTTTTATTCAACGGACGGATCTAAGGCTACAGATATTTAGCATACTAATATCATTGACACAATCCATGTTTCTGCTCCATATAAAGTGGTCCCTAAGAGGAAGTATATTTTTTGGACAGTCCCAAAATCGTCTGAAAAGAAATGATTGGCTCTGGAAATGGACTTAATATCTAGAAAGAGGATATCTAGGCTACAAAGATTCCCAAATGAGAAAATAAGAGAACAAATATGGGCTGAGCTGAACATCCTAAATGAACTCTTAAAGAAGAGATTCATGTGGATGGACGAAACGTGTTAGCCAAATAGACTGCTGAATTACTACTAGGAGAAGAGACTAAGACGAGGAAGATCTCCCATTATGTGGATATAGGTGTAATGTATTGAGGATACTGAGGGGAGTTCATAATTAAATAATTTTAATATTAAACAATTAATGATAACGAACCTTTGTCGGCAAAACATCAAATGATCTTGACCTAGCCCTCTAGATTTCCCATCGGTATGGGCCTCCCAGCGGTACCAGAAACCTCTGGTAGTTTCCCCCCAGTGGCGGCCAACAAGAATATTAAGATGGGTGGAAAGATAAGAATAATAGCACAAAGGCTATACCGCCAACCAGGGCACTTCCCATCTCGGCCCACCCGAGGTGACGAGAATGAGAGAGAAGAACCGGAGAGTTAGTCAAGTTTTATCCTCAGGAAGAGGGAGTCGGGTTCCATCTACAAGAAGAGGAGGTGGCCGTGGGGGTTCTGAGAGCAGCTGGAGGATGATGCCGGGAAAAAGGACCTAAGACTGTTTTCCCCTTCGCCAGCCGGTTGAATGTCCCTCAATATTCTCAATCAATGTGATAGGCAATGTGTTAATATAATTTATATGTGTAAATTAATAATTATAGTAATGTATTAATTGAATCTTGTTTACTTTAATCTTACCCTGCATGCCACCTATTGGATTGGTAAACACGATACCTTTGGAAAGGAGATCCAATGGTATCATTGAATATAGTTTATATGTTGACTAAATATAGTAAGTAAGCTAGTTTTTAAAGCTACCGTTGCCTTAGAAAAGCAGCCGGTTAAAAACATACCATAGGATGTGAGAGAGAACATAGTAGCTAGAGGTTTGACGAAGGAGGATTGCAGAGATACTGGCGTTTAGGAATACTAAGTTTCTATAGCATTTCCAAGTAAATTGTAACCTTTTCCAAGTCAAATGTAACTTTTTCCATTTCAAATGTAACCTTTTCCAAGTCAAATATATCCCTTTCCATTTCAAATGTCACCTTTTCCATTTCAAATGTTACCTTTTCCAAAGCAATTGTCACCTTTTTCTTCACTTCTAGCCTTAAATATTCCGTTTTATTTATTTCTTTATTGAAAAAAAATTAGCTTAATTAAAATTATGACCTTTTTAATAATTTTGGTATATCCTATCGCCATTTTTGTTTATATTTTTCAGATATTTGATATCAAGTTCTGTTTTTTACGAGCTAATATTAAAAAAAATTAATTATCGTCTATTTAGTTTTAAGATAGTTATTGATTTTAAGTTTTTAGAGGGTAGGGGTAGTTTTTGGAAATAATTAATGTGTTTTCGGGTATTATAATTACGTTTTTCGAGCTGTATTTTTATAACTCGCATTAACTTTTAATGTTTTTGTTTTGTTATAGAGGTTGGCGTTTCAACTTAGTGTTAATATTATTCTATAATTTGATAGGGTGGTCTTTTTTTTGTTTTTGTTATAGGGGGTTCTTGTTACGTGATTTGAACTTTATTCTTTTATGCGCTCGGGAATTTCTACTTACCGTAGATATTATAAAATAAATGCAAGTTGAAATCCCCACGAGTGATGAAAAAAAGCACATAAACGTTTTCATAACCCCCCGAAAACGCAAATATAGATCCCTATAACAATAAAAAGATTAATAGTAAATGCAATTATAACATAATATCTACGGTAAGTATAAATTTCAATAAAAAGATTTTTCTTTCAAAAACAAGGAATTCCTTTTATGTAGCCTTTAAAGTTACCTAACATTCGGAACACAGCAATGTCTTATCGTGGTGAAGCTTGGTCTGTTTGGAAAGTATCCGCTTGGTTAACGCATAGTAGCATTTGTTGGCTGCTATTATCCGTCTTATCTCAATATCGGGACCATAATCTTCAGTGAAAGATCCCAGATCTGTATTTCTGAGACATTCTGAATCTTGTGAAGCCCGTTATTGATTGTCTCGCCTGGCATAGAAATTTCTTTTAACATAATTTTCAATACCGGCCTGAATAAGACAAAAATTTTGGGAAAAAAATAAAACAAAAAACAATAAGCAACTGATAAACTGTTAAGATATGATAATACAGCATGTCAAGTGGTTAGAAAAATAAACAACCAAATACATTTTGTTTCAATGAAATTAGTAACCAACAACGTTTCTTGGTAACTTCTATAACGAATAAGAGTCTTTCCTTATATTAAATAAATAAATAAAAAAATAATATTTTTTCTCGTAGTAATATTTGATAAAGAATTATTACCAGAATATCCTACTCAATGAAAAAAGAATCATTGAAATTGGTTGATAACTAGCAGAGATAACAGCGTTTTGAACTTAGCAGTGGTGATATTCTATTTTCCTTTAAACTATTTATTGCTTTTTTTATTAGTTAATAGCCTGTGAACAGCTATATAAACAGTTATACCCTAATGTAGGTATTAAAAATAATAAGAAATAATTAACCATTGTGTAATAATTTACAGCGTTTTGTAAATGTATTATATTATACGTGTATAATATAATACCATTAAAATTCAATCTAATTAATTATAATAAATACTTATCTGAAATATTATAACAGTCTATTTTCCACAATTTTCTGCCGTTACTGTCAAAATATTAAGGCTTTTCCAACGGACTGAATTATCATTAAAATTAGTGAATGCTCAAAATTATTTTTTTTAAAACATTTCTAATATCAGTGACACAATTGTGACATAATATGTCTGAAACGACGTTTAATAATAAAGTTAATAAACAATCATAAACCTTTTAATAATACATAAATGATAAGGTTGAAGTGGATTCTGAACAAATAAAGAACAATTACAATAGTTTTTTTTTCCCGGAATCTGTGTCCCGTTTTCCTGTCCCAAGTCTGTCAAATTAAACAATCATTAGCATTAATATATTCATACTTAACGCATTTTTCCTCGTCAAATAATGAAATTACTTTTTTCTTTGGCAATTTTATATTTCTTTATTGGATTGGAGCATATGAAATTGTCTAAAGGTATGAGACATATACAAACATTAATGTTTTTTTCAACGCGAGTACCATTTATCTCAATGAATTTTCCTCAAATAACAACAAGATATTTCATCCTTTGTTAATATGTGGTAGATATCTTAGAGCTTAAATATACATCCACCATATTCCAGTGGATGTTCTTCAACTAAGGGCCATTTTTCAAAAATGTTTACGCATTTAAAAAACAAAACAATATATTTTATATAAAAAAGAATTTGTTTACCACCGATGATATTAATGAATTAAAAAATATTTATTATTATGCCAGGCAATGTTGCCAAATCAGATCATTTATAATAAATGAATAAACATGTTTGTTAACTGTATCATATTATTTATCGTGTTTCGCCATATTATGTAAAATAATATATTTATATATTAATTATATTGTAAACTGTTATATTATTCATATATTGTATTTGAGTTATTTTGTTATAAGTTTTATTGTAATTCATTACTATTCAATGTACCTAAAGCTGATAACGTAGTGAATTAGTGTCTTGCTAACTCTTTTATTGAAGTTAGTTTTTTATTCTATATTTGTCATGTAGCCTCTATTTGTATGGGGGTTACCCAAAAAACAAATAAAGTTATTCACTCATTCATTCATTCATATAAAAAAGAATATAATAAAAAACTATTGCATATTTTTTTTCTAATTCATTTGAAATACTCTTTAATTGTACTCTTTCTTATATCAAAGATATTGTTGTTGTTTTGGTTTTTTTAAAACGTTGTGAAAAATGGTCGTTTGTTGAAGAACATCCATAGGAATATGGTGGATGTATTGCTATGTTTTTGCCCGACTGCTTTTCTAAGGAAGCGGTAACTTCAAAACAGTTATAATAAATACATTTAATTTAATTATAAATTATACCTTTTGGAACCATTGGATTTTCTTTTCAAAGGTTTCATGTTTATCAATTCCAATGGGTGGCATGTAGGAAAAGATTAAATTAACCAGTTTTTAATAAACGACATTATTATTTAATATTAGTCAATACATATCCAACCTATTTACGCAATGCCCAACTCAATGACTGACAATCCAGAAAGGTTCGTTAATATTATGTTTGCCATACAATATAACATTAAAAAGGTTACCTTAAAAACACAGCTACCGAAGATATGTGGAATATGTCACTACTAAGTTTCGTACCCCAGCGACTCGGCTCTGGCTGCTCTCTGGTCTCCGACGGACTTCTTTTCGATCTCTGACTCTTATGTGGCTCGACTAAACTGCTCTTCTCAATTACAGGAAGGAAGAGAGGACCCGTCTCGTCTCTCACTGCACTTCAACTGACTCTTCTTGTGGATCGAACACCCTCGTCACTTCTCTCCCCTCTTCTTTTCCAAAAAAGTCCATATTTTGGAATTTGCCAATCTCTCATCGAACAAAGGAAGGCGAGGCTGATATGGGAGTGCCCAGGCCAGTCTTTGTCCAGCCTAGCGGCTGGGGTCTAGAATGTTCTTGGGGTATCACGCGCTGCCCATGGGAAATCTCATGAGGGGGTAGGTACAAGCCTTTTAACTTTTGCCGACAAAGGATTATAAACATTTACTTGACTAATTTCAAACTTATTCTCCTCAGCATCCTCAATACATAAGAGTATATTTGTTTTTCTAATTCATTTATATTGTATATAGGTATGAATGTGGCCAAGATTATAATTATTTTATTGTCTTTCATTTATTTTATGTTATTTATTTATTTTTTTTTTATTTATTTATTTTTTTTTTATTTTTTTTTTTTTTTTTTTTTTTTTTTTTTTTTTTTTTTTTTTTTTTTTTTTTTTATTTTTTTTTTTGTTCATTTGTTATTGAGGCATTTCATTTTTTTGTTTGTTTTACTTTGTACATATGAAATGAATGACTTCTTTTATCTCTAATACTTATTGCCCATGATAGTGGCAGATTGTATTACTTCTCAATAAAGCAGTATTTAAAAAAAAAAAAAAAAAAAAAAAATTCATTTATGTCCTAATAAGGACAGATTGTAATATTATTCAATAAAAATAGTTTCTAGAAAAAAAAATTCATTGATTACACAGTATCACTACAATATACATTAACTTTTTAATTTAAGTACGCTTCAGCTTTGGTATCATTCACCACTTTCCTCATTGGTTGTAAAATAAGTTAGCGTTTTTTCCTAGTGATTTCAACAAAAAAATTCAGATTCTAGTATTAACCGTGGAATCCGCACACAAGACTGAAACGACAAGAAACTGCTCGTCGCTTTCGATGGTTCAACACTTACTGGACAGACATCCTAACCTTCCACTTAACTACAAAAGTGTTGTCTATATCACCATCATAAGGCCTATCTGGACTTACGGGATGGAACTTTGGGGCTCTACTAAACCAACAAATACTTTCTGTATTCAATCCTTACAATCTAAAATCCTTCAAAAAATCCTCAATACTCCTTAATTTGTCCTGAATAGTCTCATCTATAAAGACCATAACATCCCATATGTTGCTGATTTGGCCCAAATCAAACGGCAAACTCCACTCACACATTAACCCACTAGTTTCAATCCTTGCTTCCTCTTCCATTCCTGACAACCCTTTAAAATTAGATTACCTTGTGTAGTGCTACCTAGTGATGTATTAACTAATACAGTTGTAAATTTCAATAAATAATAACAATAAAATAAAATAAATATTCTTGAAACTATATTTAATCAATTATATATGACTCATTTTGATATATTGCGTGTTGGCATCTTTCAGATAATTTTTGGAATTTGTTTATCATTAGCAGTTGAATTAGGACCCGAACTCTTTGCGTCTCCCAAGCAAAAAATTTTCAGTTCTTATCCGAGCTAACCACTTACGGGCGGTGCTTATTTATTTATGGTTTTATGTTCATTAAAGGATAGATAATAACTGGTCATAAAATCACGAAAACCAAAAATGTTGAGTGGCAAAATTAATAAAAATTGGACAATTTCAAATGGATTGCCCCTTATGTATAAGCTAATTATAATAATAGTGTCATTTATTTAAACCTGTTTAATTTAATCTTCCCTTGCATTCCACCTATTGAGATTGATGAACACGACACCCTTCGAACAGAACTCCAATGGTTCCGAAAAATTCAGTTGATAAATACCAGAAATATACTATTGGGTTGATGCAAAATTAATGCAGGTTTTTAGTAGGTATTGTAAATACGCCATATCTTTACTTTAACCATATATATTTAATCAAAATAATTTCCATCTGAATCAATGCACTTTTGCCAACGTTCAACAAGCTTTCTTATTCCACCAGAAAAAAAATCCGAATCCCTGGACTCAATGAAATCACGAAAAGAATTTTCAATGTCGTCCTGGTTTTGAAAATTTTTCTCCCTCAAAAAGTTGTCCAGATGCCTGAAAAAGTGGAAGTCTGTAGGAGAGAGGTCAGGTGAATAAGGCGGATGTTGGAGAACTTCGTAGCCCAACTCGTGCAGTCGTCGAAGCGTTGGTTGTGCAACGTGTGGTCTGGCGTTATCGTGGAGCAGGATCGGCCCCTTCCGATTCATCAATGCTGGGCAAAGACGTTGCAATTTTTGAGTTCCGAGTTCCGCCGCCATTTCTCGTGTGGTTTTGGTTGGGTCTTCTTCCACTTTTGACCTCAGCTGGTCGTTGTCCAGAGCAAGATGACGGCCCCGACCTTCCTTGTCTTCGAGGTCGAAATCTCCTCTGCGAAACTTCTGGAACCAACGCTGCACCGTGCACTCATTAATAGCCCCCTGACCCCACACTTCATTAATATTACGAGCCGTTTGCGCAGCGCTGCGCCCTAATTTAAATTCGTAAAAATAAATTTGACGAAAATCGCACTTTGACATTTTCGATTCAAGACCTTTGAACACACTGAACAAAACGATTTTACTAAACAAATTCATGGTGAAAGAGAGGGTATTAGATAAGGTTTGTTTTGGTATAATAATGATCAATGTTAGGATTAGCTTTGTTTACACAATTGGAATTAAGATATTGCAATAGAGGAAACCTGCATTAATTTTGTATCAACCCAATAATTAATACTGTTAGTATTAACAGTGCTAACGCTACCTTAGTAAAGCAGCCTGTCAAAAACATAGCAATACGTATTTTAATATTAATAATTCTTTATTTATTCTGAGACGAGTCCCTTTGGAATAATACATCAGGAAATAAAAAGTGGACTTAACACTGTAGTCTTAAAGTATAATAACTGAAAATAATAAAATTAAACTAATAACATGAACATATAAGATAAACATAAAGATAGATTCTAATAAAAATGCACAAACAAGAAAAATAAATGTATGTTAACATATAATAAAAAAATATAATAAGATTTAAAAAGAGAATATAAATATATATATATATATACATACATTTAAAATATATTTCTTAAGATTTAAAAAGAGAATATAAATATATATATATATATATATATATATATATATATATATATATATATATATATATATACATACATACATTTAAAATATATTTCTTAAGATTTAAAAAGAGAATATAAATATATATATATATATATATATATATATATATATATATATATATATATATATATATATATATATATATATATATGTATACACACACAGTTTTATGTTGTTGTTTATTTATTTAACGTCACTTTATGGTACTGTGGCTCAGACAATGCTGCAGCTGGAGTCCTAAATTTTGCCTATTCAGGATTTATTTGGACAGGGATCTTTAACGAGTACCTGACATCCCACAGGCTCGGAACCACCTTTTAACGTACCCTCCGAAGGGCGTCATAACTAAGGATTATTTACTCCCATTAAAAAATCCTAGTACCACCTGCGGGTTTTATATACAGTTTAAATAATATATATAAAGAAATTACAATTCTTCAATGTATTTTAACATAAGAACAAAAAAAAAAAAAAGATATAATAAGATTTTTTTTTTTAATTCATTTATTGAAATTTACAACTGTATGTTCATACATCAAGTAAATCGGCTACAATGATAATACACATGAAAAAAAACATGAAGAGAAACTGCCCATTGGCAGCACTCTAGTAGTGAATCTACACAAGAAGGTCTCGAGGCCATCTTCTTTTCAGACGCCTCGGCGGATTGTCAGGAATTGAAGTGGAAGCAAGGATTGAAACTAGTGGATTAGAGTGGGAGTGGAGTTTTTCATGGAAGGAGTGATACCTGGTACAGGCCAAATCAGAAACATATGGAACATTAAGGTCTTTGTGGATGATTTTGTTGGTGACAAAGTAAGGAGCGTTAAGGATTTTGGATTGTAAGGATTGGATACGGGAAGAGTTTGATGGTTTAGTAGAGCCATAAAGCTCAACTCCGTAAGTCCAGATAGGCCTTATGATTGTCATGTAAATTAGTCTTTTGTAGTAAAGAGAAAGGTTAGAGCGTCTGTCAAGTAAATGTTGAAGTAACCGAAATCGGCGAGCAGTCTCTTGTCTTTTCAGTCTTGTATGCGGATTCCATGTAAGACGTTTGTCAAGCAGGAGGCCTAAATAACGGATCTGTTCCACAGGGACAAGCGGAATATCATTAAAGGACACTGTAGGGCAGGATGTCATAGGTTTACGACGAAGGGTAAAAGTAATCTGGTGGGATTTATTGGAGTTGATTTTAATTCTCCAATTCTGACACCATACCTCAAGGTCTCTGATGTGGGATTGGAGGTTTTGAGAGGCAATACTAGGATCGTTATTAACTGATAGCACTCGAGTGTCATCGGCATAGGTAGAAAGGAATGTGTTAGGATGGGTTGGGATATCAGCTGTATAGACTGTGTAGAGAATGGGTTCTAGGATACTGCCTTGAGGAACACCAGCAGACTGAGTAAAAGTGGATGAATAGGAACTATTGTGGCTGATTTTAAAGGTTCTATCAGAGAGGTAGGACTGGAGGATGAGGAAGTATGTTGGATGGAGGAATTTACGGAGTTTGTACAGCAGTCCCGGGTGCCAGACTTAATAAGATTTAAAAAGAAAAAAAACATTATGAATGTAGTAGTTGGAACAATCTCTTCTCTTTCTTTATATTTTTATTTATTATAACATAAATAAAACTTGATTATAACAAAGATGAGGCATAGAAAGTACTTCGAAACGTTATGATCAAGTTTTATTTATGTAATAATAAATAAAAATATAATGAAAGAGAAGAGATTGTTCCAATAACTACATTCATAATTATATTTGCTCTTCTATAATAATACACGTAATTGATATTAAAAGAAAAACATATATATATACATACTCTTGTTAGACAAAGAAGTTAATCTATCTCCTTATTGCCGCCTAGAGATGTAAAATAGTCCATGCGTTATATGTATGTGTATAGGTTATAGTTACGTCGTTGGGAATTTGTTCCTGTTATGCTAGCCACTGCACCACAGATGACCCTTAATATAATCTGGAAGCTTATTTCATTATTTTTTCCTCCTTAAGTGCCTTTAGCGTGAAGGAGCCTCCAGCCACTTAGACCACACACCTTGGTCTCTTGCCAATAATAACTTTGTTTAATTTCCTCAGTAGTTTATTTCAGAATAAAATCGAACCAAAGGCAATATTTAAATCGATAGCTTCAACCTTCTCGATTTATATCAGATAATTCTTGTTTTGAAGAAACACAAAATGACGAGTTATAATATTATTTGTGTTGAAAGCACTGACACTGAATACTCAAACATGAAGCGAGGGAGGAGCCGGGAACTCGGAAGGAGAAGTAAAGATAAACGCTGCTGGCTGACTGACGAGATCAAAGGGCCGCTATCCTAATGCCCTTATCTTACGATTTAGTCTTCTCTCAGGTTACTACGCCAAGTACAGATTTAGCTACTCTTAGAATTTCGTCTTTCCAATCCGAAATACCTAACGTCTTCGAAAACCTATTTTATTATTCTGTCAGGTTTTACCCAAGTAGTAGATATACTCTCAGTGAAGAGACTTGAAAAAAAGAGGGTAAACATAGTTTCAAAGTTGTAAGAAGATTTTATTTCTTTTTCCATTTTATTTCATTTATACACAACAAACTACCCGGCAAATGCTAATAGTACAGTAATAGGTAAAAAATAGGCAGAACCCGAACATCAAAAAAAATCTGGTGCGGGCAACACACGACTTTCACTTACCTCCATTTTAAAAATCAATGAAAGAATTTTGAAATACAGTTAAAGATAAAAATACGTAAAACTATTAAAGAATTAATTAAATTGAATTTATATAGAAACATGTATTTTATTAAAAAATCTATTATATTATTATCTAAAATAATCACTTACTTTTATCTTCTTTTCATCACTTTCTATTAAGTTTTAAAAGCTTGAGTATGAGATAATATTTTTTCTAAAATCTTTAGCTTTCCAACGGTATATCATATGTATATGTATATTACTGCTCTTATGTTCAAAAACATAAAAATGCATTAAAATTTTTTTTTTTCAGTTTCCTCCTTAAGTTGTTTTTTAAATTCGCACAACTTACATATTTACCTGTTTTTCATCAGTGGTAACAAGATAATATGGTTATTTTTATAGAATTAACAGAATTAAAGGTACTTTAGAGGAAGAAAATATTAAAATATCGGCATTTAGCCCTGTCAGACCATTTTAATCCGAATGAAACCTAAATGATATTAAAGCCCATTACATTTTACATCGATATAGTGAGCTTAATCAAAATCGTTGGAACCGTTTTCGAGAAATCGAAAAAAAAGTGAAAAATGCATGGTGTAAAGTGGCTCTTCTGGTAAGCTCATTTTGATTAAAAAGGATTTGTTACGTGTCGGGCGAATATTTGTCTTAAATATGAAATTTCAGTTTAATAGGACTTTCCGTTTCCGCCCGGGAGTCGCCACACACACACACACACACACAGACCTTTTTGCGGGACTTGCTTATTTGGACTCAGGGGACCCTCAAATGTGGATTTCCGTTGAAAACTGAAATTCGAAAATTTTCACGATCGCAATACTTTCCCTTACTATATATAGTAAGTGAAAGTAAAAAGTAGCTGAAACCGGTCAGAAATTGTTCAGTACCCTTCCCTTATTAATTGGTAAAAAGTCCCAGTTTCCCGCGTCGGGTTTTGTAGGAAGGAGAGGGAGAATCAGAAAATAATTACATTTTTGCAATTTTTTGTGAATATCTCAAAAATTATTATCTTTATCTAAAATATTATTCATTCTATACAAACTACGTAACTTTCAAAATCTTTTCGAAATGTTGGTTATATATTATTTATTGAGAATGATTTGATTAATCTTTAATTAATCAAACACTAAGTTATTCCAATATAGTTTCTTCAAAAGTTAATGGTTACCGGTAGGATAATGCTGGTCATAAGAAGAAGTGCTCATAACTCGGCCTGGAGAACAATGCTACTTGCAGAGCTTCTGGAATTTAATTCCAGCTTCCAGGGCGGTATTTCGGCCCAAGTTAGGAAGATGAAACAGAAAGTTCGGGGGTGACTTCATTTAAATTACCGAGCTGTGACATGCCAATCCGATTAGCAAGTACTAGAGAATTAAAACTTTTCCGTGTAAATGTGCAGATTCCTTGCCCTTCTTCACCTACCGATAAACTTCCTTCTCTTTACTTAAGAAGTAACTGTATTCATTTCCGGTACTTTTTAATATTTTATACCATTTTTAATGTCTGATATAATTCTTATATATAATCGATATGGAATGTCTTTAAAGAAACAGTCTTGGCTTCTGGGTCAATAGTTACTTCTCATAACTATCCTCCTTTCAAGTTTTCATTTAAATTCCTACATTTCTAGAGTTCCGAAATTCTATACCTTTAGGGTAAAGACAAATTTCAAACTACCCTTCTAGAGATGCGCTCGATGATAACAGTCATACGTTACATCGTCTCTCAGATTTTTGCTTTTTTCAGTAGGAATTCGCTTGAATTCAGTCTGGAGAACATCACTAGACCTCAGGAATACTACGGCAGTGAATATTGGAGAAATTTCGGTAAGCAAAGTTATAATTTACTTTGTACAATCACGAAAAAGTGAAAGGAGGGTCACTGATCAGCTGATTGCCGCTAGCTCGGCAAGCTCGGGCTTGCTTTTCTTTAACTTATCTTTCATTTATCTTTAATTCTTATCTCATTATTTATTTATTATTATTATTTTCTTAATCAATGAGATATTTTCATCAAGTCATGTCCTCAAAGTCTGCAAGTAAAAGATCTAGATCTGCAGGTTCTAACTCGTCTCCCACAAAACAGAGACCCCGCCGTGAACAAAATAAAAAAATGATTCCACCAGCGACCGCGTCAGCTACCTCATTAGGATCTGAACCACAGCCCAGCACATCATCACAAGGAATAACTGATGAATCCCCGTTTTTTACACCGAATCCATTTGAGATCCTCCAAAATGAAAAAGAAACCATGGAATCTTCTCCTATACCCAGGGAACCACTACCTCCACCAATATTTGTTAAAAATATTAAAAATTTTAAACTGATGTGTGCGCATTTAAACAAAGTAACTGATCCTAATAGTTATTATCGTATAAGTAGAACCAATGATACTAAAATATCTCCGACTACTGCTCAAACCTACAGAAAAATTGTAAAATATCTGACTGAGACCAAAGCTGACTTTCATACTTATCAGCTGCGCCAGGAGAGAGCATTAAGGGTCGTAATCAGAAACCTACATTCCTCAACACCCGTTGAAGCTGTCAAAGAAGAACTGACAGAATTCGGATTCCAAGTGAGGCAAGTCACCAACGTTCTAAAAGATAAAAGTCCACTGCCTCTATTCTTCGTGGACTTGGAACCATCAGCAGGAGTCGAAAAAATCTATGACCTCAATAGACTGTACTATACCCGTGTAAAAGTTGAAGAACCTTACACAAAGAAAGAAATAGTTCAGTGTCATAACTGTCAGGCATATGGTCATACCAAAAGTTATTGCCATCACATACCACGCTGTGTGAAATGCGGTGAACAGCATAAATCAGAAGAATGTACAAGATCTAGATCAACACCCGCTGTATGTGCCCTGTGCCTCAAGGACCACCCGGCTAACTACAAGGGATGCGAAATTTACAAGAAACTCAGAACCAGATACCAAAAACCTCAGGATCCGAATGAAACAGCTATACCAATCAGAAGCAGAAGAGAACCATCTAAACTTGTAAATTCTAATGTGTCATTTGCCCACTTGCTTGGAGGGGGAAACCAAAGTCATGAAGTCGAGGCCCTGCCGGAACAACGTTCTTCTCAACATTCTCAATCTATTGTACAACAATCTATCCCTCAAAGTTTACCTAATCTTCAAACAATTCCTCAACATCAAATTTCTCATATCCCTCCACCATCAAACGTCACAGATCTTACCAGTCTAATGACATCGTTCATCTCCGAAATCAAATCTCTTGTTATGCCGCTTATATCACTCCTTACAAATCTAGTATCAAATCTAATTCCTGCCTTGAAAAATCCTTAAATGAATTCACCTAACTCCTTATCCATTCTCCTTTGGAATGCGAATGGTGTTAGAAATCACACTGACGAACTGACAGCGTTGTTGCAAGACAAAACAATTGACGTTGCACTTATTACTGAAACTAGACTAACCACTAAACAGTTTCTCAAAATACCGCAATACATCACATACCGTACAGACCACCCAGACGGAAAAGCTCATGCCGGTTCTGCTATCATTGTCCACCAATCCCTCTCTCATCATTTGCTCCCACTTCCTACCTATGATTTCCTGCAAGCCACTGCAATAGTAATCAAAACTTTTTCCTATCCGGTAACCCTCACATCAGCATATTGCCCTCCCAAACACTCCATTTCCAACACCGAATTTGCATCCTTCCTGAATTCCTTAGGAAATCATTTCATTCTGGGTGGAGATTTGAACGCCAAGCACCAGCAGTGGGGTTCTAGAACCACGAATTCTCGTGGAAGAAATTTGCTGACTGCTCTGAATTCCCGACATTTTAACCTCCTACCTCCTGACTCCCCTACCTACTGGCCAACAGATCCTAACCGTAATCCAGATATCCTCGACTTCTTCATCCACAGCGGATTAGGCTCCCTGAACTATTCCGTAACTCGCCTTGATGAACTATCCTCTGACCATAGTCCACTGATGCTTAAAGTATCCCTAACTCCTATTCCGAAACCCATTCCGCCATCATTTATCCGAGGCCCTGTCAACTGGAACCTCTTCCGCCAAATCCTGACCGATAATATTGACCTCAGTGTGACCCTCAAAACACCGGATGACCTTGATGATTCCGTCTACTCCTTTACTACCGCCATTCAGCAAGCTGTCTGGACTGCCTCCTCTCCTAAGCACTCCAATAGAACTCCTCAGCAAAACCATTTACCTCAACACCTTGCTGACCTCATCCATGCAAAACGCCGAGCCAGATCATTATGGCAAAGAACCCGACACCCAACAGATCGCCGCTCCTATAACTTTTATTGTAGGCAATTAAAGCGGGAGTTGGCGACCTTCCGTTCCCAGTCCTTTAATTCCTACCTCTCCTCTCTATCAGCTCGAGATAATTCCCTGTGGAATGTGACCAAAAAGATCCTAAAATACCATAAAGTTTCCCATCCTCTCCGGCGTGGTGATGACTCCTGGGCTGCGTCTGATGAAGATAAAGCCGAGGAATTCGCCACACACCTCTCCAAAGTATTCACTCCTCACCCGGAATCCAACAGAAATCATACCACAACAGTTCAAGAATTCCTTTTCTCACCAAAACCTCTTTCCCTACCTCCTAAAGCTATTAATCCATCTGAGGTGAAATATCTTCTTCAAAAACTGACCCTTCGTAAATCTCCTGGACACGATCTCCTTACCCCCCAGATCTGGCGACAACTTCCCCAGAAAGCCATTATTTTTCTTACATACATCTACAACTGCATCCTTCGCACCACCTATTTTCCTCTCTTATGGAAACATTCCACAATCATTCTATTCCTAAAACCAGATAAACCTTCCAGTGACACTTCATCCTACAGACCTATTAGTCTACTCTCCATCCTCTCAAAAATCTTCGAAAAGCTCCTTCTAAAACGAATCCTGCCTATATTAGAATCTCACAACCTTCCTTCCCACCAGTTTGGTTTCCGTTCTCATCATTCCACTGTTCAACAAGGACTCCGAGTTGTAGACCATATTTCCTCAGCCCTCGAATGCAAAGAGTATTGTTCTGGTGCGTTTCTGGACATAGCGCAAGCTTTTGACCGGGTATGGCACGCTGGATTACTCTTCAAGCTTAAAATGCATTTACCCCAGTCTCTCTACCTCATTCTAAGATCCTATCTCTCAAACCGCTCCTTTCAAGTACGCTGTGGTGTAGAATTTTCCGACTTTTATCCCGTTGAGGCCGGTGTTCCTCAGGGCAGCGTCCTGGGACCCGTTCTCTACATCCTTTACACCGCTGATATTCCTAATCATCCTGATACCTTTCTGGCAACATTTGCAGACGACACCGCCATCCTATCATCCAGTTCCGATCCCGAAACAGCATCCTTAATCCTGCAAAGACACCTTTGTCTTATCGAAGACTGGTGTGGTGCTTGGCGCATAAAGGTGAACGAGGCCAAATGCAAACACGTAACCTTCACTCTTCGACGAAACTCCTGTCCGCCAGTTTAAATTCCTTCAATTCCATTCCTATTCCTCCGTCGGATACAGTCCGCTATCTTGGCTTACTACTAGACAAAAGACTGACGTGGAACCCACATACAAGACTTAAAAGAAAAGAACTCAATCGACGATTCGGACAGTTATACAGACTATTAAACAGAAAATCTGAACTTACAGTTGACAACAAATTATTAATTTATAAGACAATACTGAAGCCCATCTGGACCTACGGACTTGAACTGTGGGGAGCAGCTAAACGTTCTAACATCAAACGCATTCAATCCTTTCAATCCAAAGTCCTCCGAATAATAGTAAATGCTCCTTATTATGTATCCAACTATACCTTGCACCACGACCTTAATGTTCCATTTATTTCAGACCTAATTCCATCCAAATTTTCCAAATTCCATCAGAACCTCATTCATCATCCTAATCCTTTAGCACGATCCCTATCCAGCTCCACTCATCCATACAACCCACCTAGAAGGTTGAAACGGCAGTGGCCCCGAGATATATTGTAAATACGTATGCTGGAGTTCTGACACTGGTCAGATTCTCCTCTCAAGTTTGGTGTGATTGTGGCTATGGCGCCCTCACTTAGCTTCCGCTGGCTCTCACCAGTGATGCGGCTGAGAGGGAGGCGCTGGGATCCTTTGGACTCTGCTTGTCCTTTCACAAGTGGGTTTTCCCGAGCTGATTGTAAATATTGTACATAGGTATGAATGTGACATGTTTTGTTTATTTATTAGTCAACTTCATTTATTTGTATTTATTTTGTCTACTTAATTTTGTTATTGTATACGTTTATTTATTTTGATTTTATTTTATGTAATTTGACTTTCCTTTTGTTTATATTGTAAATATTGTATGAATGAGATCCTGTAGCACTATTATTATTGTCTATTATGACAAATTGTAATATATACGAATAAATAAAAAAAAAATAAAAATAAAAAAAACCTTCTAGAAGTATAAGTCTTACCCTTGTAGAAAATTTCAACAACCAGAAAGCATTTTCAAGCTGATAAACTGTATGAGAGCTTCGACGTAAGTAAACTTGGGGTAACTGGTCTGTGTGCTTTTCTAAGTGTTAGTTGACAGATTATCCATATCCATCTAAAGATTCACATTTTGTTTAAAAAGTGAAGACGTACATAAATGATTTATCAACAATGATGAGAATATATTGTCGCCGAAAAAACAGGAATGGAGGCAAGGTGTAGAGGGAGATGTCTGACCGGTAGCATGTCTGGGTGAGACTGTCATATGCCTCAACAGTCAGCAACAAACCCGACATTTTTCAATGCCACAGAAAGAATAAATAAAGATAAAAATACGAAGGTATAGTTGCATTATGACAGTAGAGTGACGGGAAAAACGTGCCCTATCACTGAAATCTAGATCCACTATATACTTTGTTATTGAAAGAAGTTTGATGCAGAAATCCATTTCTACCTAATCACTTACCATCGAGGGTACTAAAAGAGTCTACTTTTAATTACTATAGATTGTACAAACTCCTGCTAGACTAAAATTCTTCAATCTTCTCTTTAATGCTACTTTAAGAGCTATTGTTCGCTCGGGTATTGCTTTATCATGTTATGCTGGAGTGGATGAATTCCAATAGTGAACCAGACAATAATCTTACACCAGGTACATTTCTGGAATGAACAGGTGTTAGCAAATCAATACAGAGAGAAATAATTAAAAGAGTTTATTTATTAATTCGTGATCATTACATGAAACATATACCTATACAATTTGTACAATGTCACTTATTTCTCATTAATTTTTGTTAAATATACCTACTATATGTTAATTCTGGCTCTTTAGGCTATAGCATCTTTGGTTTTCCATGTAGTATGCATATATTTTGGCTTTTATGCTATATAACTTTTTTTTAACATATTTAGTAGTACTGTCCGGTGGATAGGGTGTGTGAATAGTTTACTGTTCTATGGGTCCAGGATTCACTTTTATTTCAGCCTTGAAGCAACCCTGGTAGAAAGAACCTTCTGGGGCACTCCCAACCTATATGAAATGAGTAACCGAAAATTGGGGGAAAATCAGGCTCCTGAGTGAGATATCGGCCTCATTGCAAGGGGTAGAAAAAGTACAAATCTAGATGTTTACTGTTCCTAAGAACCTTCATGGATTGTAAAGGCACAGGTTTTGTTTATTATTAATACAGTCACAAATCCCATAAATAAACTTTTTTTAATAGCGTCTTTGTCTCGCACAATATGGAAGCATAACCATCCGCGGTTTTGGCCACCACATTCAAAAATCCTTCTTAATTATTATTCCTCCTACAAATTAAATCATAATAATTCCTATTTATCTGTTTTTAGTCAGTTTGCTGGTGTTCCTCATGGCGGTATCCTAGGAAATATTGTTTTCACAGTTTATGCAGCTGATATCCCATCCCATCCTATCACTTTCCTTTCTACCTAAGCTGATGGCACTTGTGTGTTATCAGTCAATACTGATCCAACTATTGCCTCTCAAACTCTCCAATCCCACACCAGAGACCTTAAGGTATGGTGTCAGAACTGGAGAATTTAAATAAATGCATTTGTTGAGCAAATTACCTTTATCCTTTGTCGTAAACATATGACATCATGTCCTACTGTCTCCTTCAATAATACTCGCCTTGTCCCGGTTGAACAGATCCGATATCTAGACTGCACTATGAATAATGTCTTATTACTTAGAACCCACATACAAGACTGAAACGACAAGAAACTGCACGACGTTTTTGACTACTACAACACTTACTAGACAAACGTTCTAATCTTCCACTTAACAACAAAAGACTCATTTGCATGACTATCATAAGGCCATATGGACTTACGGAGAAGAGCTTTGGGGCTCTACTAAACCAACGAATTCTTCCCGTATCACACCCCTACAATCCAAAATCCTTCAGAAAATCCTCAATGCTCCTTACTTTGTCACGAATAAACTCACCCTAAAGACTTTAATGTTCCATATGTTGCTGGTTTGGCCCGATCCAAGTATCATTCCTTTCATGAAAAACTCCATTCCCACCCTAAACCTCTAGTTTCAATCCTTTCTTCCTCTTCAATTCCTGACAATCCTCCGAGGCCTCTGAAAAGGAGATGGCCCCGAGACCTTCTAGTTTAAAATATTTTTAGAGTGCTTCAATTGGGAAGCTTCTCTAAATGTTCTTCATGCCTTTTTATACTTTACTCAAATTTACTCGTTTTATTCTATTATACAGTTGTAAATTCCAATAAATAATTTTTTTTTAATAATTATTATTTCACTGCATGAACTTTGTGATAATACTTCATGTTTTTCCTAAGTATATTGACATGGTTAAATATTTAATTTTTTTTTTTTTCATATTGATATAATATGGTAGATCATTTCCGTTGTGATTACTGTAAGACAAATAAAGTGTATCATTATTTTATCAATTATAGAAACGATTAATGTTAGGGTAGAGTGTAGCAAGGGTCAGTAGCAATAACCAATATAGATAACTGTGACTGAAGAAACAAGGAACGTAGAATATGACAGGCTCTTAGTGATGGAACTGAAAGCTAGGATACTGTGGCTTATAATTCAAATAACTATTTATGCTGGAGGGGACCAAGATCTAGAATAAGAAGTAATTGACACCTCTATATTTGATAGAAGTGGAAGAATGGTAAGATGAAGTTATAAATTAATGTTTCCGAAGAAGAAGGAAGTGCAAAAAGAGCCTTTATTACCAAGTTACATTTTGAAGTCGGACAAGAGCGACACAATCCGAAGAGAACATAGCTCAATTAAGGAGGGTAACCCCCAGTTTCTTAACTCCCTTCGGTGGCTGCGGCTGAGGGTTCATGCTCCTTCGGCCTACTGTAATCCTCCTCTACTTCTGCAAACTTGTTCCATTTAACTTTGGATATTCCACCTGGTCATTTCGTGCAAGTAAGCACATCAACGTATAGCACTATTTAAAGTACATCGTATCTTTGAACTACATCATTTAATTGACCTATATGTTTTACATTATCAACACTAAACTATTTCCGCTAAAGATCAAACTATTAGTTTGATCCAGTCAGATTCGACTAAGTTTTAAAATTAGACTTTTTTAAAAGTATCTTCTTCTTCGGTTTATTATTTTTTATAATGAACCTTTGTAACCGCCCAATAAAAAATTTCCATCCCTCCCCCCTCAAAATTTGAGGGCCTACTTTTCAATATACGTAGAACACGAATGAAGAATGAAAAAAATCCGTGTGTCCTTTATTTATTCATCCCACCTTGCAATAAATGTAATACGAGTTATGGAACATTAACATGCCGATTAGGCCAGCAAGTAAAGCAAATTAACTAGTTTAAGTAAATCTTTTCCTATTTACTGAGCTCCTCCAATGCCTGCTTGTCTTCTTGTGTTAAAATGAGCTGGGCCCACAGCCGATTTTCACCCGTACACATATTCTTTGAAACGGGTAGTAGTTTTCCATCATCAGCAGAGGAAAATCGTCCTCCGATAGAAGCGAACCCTTGTACCCGCCATCCGCGACTTTTCTCCGAAACTACGGTGGACATATTTTTTTTTTTTTTTAACTCGGCAATTAATTACTAGTGAATCCAACAATGACCATAAGTTGATATCAGCCGATTAGTTTCAAAATTATGATTAGAAATTATTTAATACAATAACACAGTTATTTTTTAAGATTGAGAACAAATTTATTAGACTTTTTTTTACAAAACTGCAAATAATTATTTTTAAAAAAAATGAAAATTTTACCTTAAATACGCCCGTAATATCACTTATATTTGAAGGTAAAGAAAAATATGTTTATAGTCTTAGAATGAGTAAATCGCAATAAACAAATAAATATAACTCAATAAACAAAATATAATGAAGAACTTCTATACAGCTTCCGGAAGCTTGCTCAGTCTTCTTGAGGCCAATGCCATCAGAGAAGCTCTGTTGTATATAAGAGGTTCAGAGCATTATCAAAAATTTGCCATTGTGTCCGACTCGTTTTAAAAGCTATTCATAGCTCAAATATTAGGCATCCGGTAGTGGCAGAAATCCATAATATATACCGTGAAATCCTGATGAAGAATAAAGTAGTGGTGTTATTATGGGTTCCCGTTCACAGTGGCACATATGGCAATGAAAAAGCCGATGGCACAGAAAACTCTGCTCGTCGTTTAACATCACCTCAAATTACGATAGTCAATAAAATCCCTCTGCAAGACTGGGCAAGGCAGTTCAGCTCTTTACTGAAGGAAAAGTGGCAAATCGAATGGAATTCAAATTCATCGAAATTAAATAAAATAAAAAAAGATTGTGCCCGTTGGAAGACCTTCAACAGGAAGTCAAGGAGAGAAGAAGTGGTCCTCTGCAGGCTGCGGATAGAACATAGTGAGGTCTCCCACGGCTACCTTCTGCGAGGTTTAGAAGCCCCAGCTAGTACGCAATGTGACACAGTGAGAACAGTGAAACATATATTGTTGGATTGTCCAATTTTTAATAAATTAAGAACTGAACTAAAAATGATAAATACACTCAAAGAATTATTAAATGATGATGAAAACAAAGTCAATATCCTCTTCAAGTAATTGAAAAGAAGTTTATATTATAACAGAGTATAAAATGTATGTGTGAACGCCAATGACCCACAGGGGTAGAAGTGCCATAAATAAATATGTATATATATATATATATATATATATATATAGAGAGAGAGAGAGAGAGAGAGCGGCGTAGACTAGTAGGTAGAGCGCTAGTCTACTGTGCTCCGGGTCCTGGGTTCGAATCCCGGCTGTGGCAGAATATTATTTATTCTGTTATTTCAGCCGTGGGGCGATCCTGGGGAATGGAGACCCTCCTGGGGCACACCTAGCCTTACTAAAGTGGGTACCTAAAAATGGGGAAAACCCTGGCGGCTGAGCGTCATGTCGGCCGAATCACCTCATTGTACGGCCGTTGGCCTAGAAACAGTACGAATCTCTACATGAACTGAGCCCAAAACTCTTCATGGGTTGTAGTGGTGCAGTTTTTTTTTTTTTTTTTAGTTTTATATATATATATATATATATATATATATATATATATATATATATATATATAATTTAATATGATTAAACCATACTTTATAAGATATGTGATTTCCTAATAACTTGGTTATTACTGACGAGAGTGAAAAATGTAAGGTATTCTTAAATCAGGAAATTTATTTGAATGAAAAGAAAAGGAAATAGTATAGTACGTGTTGGGATGAGTGACATTAAAATGAAATAAGAGAATGTAGACTCGATCCCGTTTCGAAAAAGGCCGGTCCTGAGTACTTAATCATTAAAATTAAAAAAAAGGGTAATATTAAATAAAAAGATAAAATTGAAAGTAAAACAAATAAATAAAAGTTTAATAAAAAAAATATGAGGAAAATTTACAAAAAAATATAAAACCATTTGATTTATAAAAAAAAATAAAAAAATCTTCTACTAACCTAACTGTAAAAAAAAGGTTCTAAAATTGGGTTAGTAGGTTAGTCTTACTACTAATGGTACAAAAATGAATAAATATAATGAGGAAAAAAAAATATAGGATAATTATCTGTCCATAAATTGTTTGGCTCTGCACGACGGGTAGGCGATTGTGATCCACTGGAAGGACGGTTGGTTATGTTCCACACGACGGGTAGGCGATTCTGGAAGGACGGTTGGTTATCTTTAAAAAGATGAGACGAAGTCAGTCCTGATCGAAGATGGTTTGAAGGCCTAACGAAAGAAACGTGCTCTCTGCTTACTGGTGCGATTGGTACTGTCTTGAGGGCAAGGGGGACACTGTTATCTGTCTAATCCCTACACTATTGAATATAAATACTAGAAGACGTAAATATAACATGCAAACCAACAAAAGAAATATTTTCCTCATAAAAAAAAATATTTTTAATTTAATTTGATTTTTAAATTATAAACAAAATATACAAAAAAAAAAAAAAATAGAATGTTCAGGCTCAAACAGTACGTGTATAAATGCTTTTGGTCTGTTATTTTCAATTCCGAAACCTTTGTAATTGACCAAAAATAAAGTTTTAAGATACTTGGAACCCAAATAATGAATGAAAACAAAGTTGTTAGGTTGAGGAAAGCACACAGTAAGGATCAAATACGGATAATGGTCAAAACATTCGAAATCGTCCAGACCACTGCGCTCATTATTTTTAATTTTCATTATTTTTTTACCAGTAATTATTTATTCTTTCCTGAAAATAAACCCGTAGATAAAACTTTTTACTAATTTTGAAAATTTTGAAGATATTCAAGGGATGTAAATAATATTACATCATGCCACTTATAACCATCATATATTTGATTAATACGTATTAGTATTATCATTTTTCACTTAGTTCTTTTTTAGAAATTTCCGTGTAAATTTCGCGAAAACAGAATTTTGGAAAATTTTCTGAAGTCATATAAATAAAAGTACTTTGTTGTCAAAATTAATTTCTTTAAAGCGTGTAGGACAAGGACTAAGCAAGAAAAAATTATTAAAGGCGAGTTTTTTTGCCTTTATTAACTTTTAACTAGCTAAAAGTGCGTTTTTATTAATTTACGATACTTTTTTAAACGTTTTTTTTTTTTTTTTTTTTTTTTTACTATTTAGGTAATGTTTTTCGATAAAAATTGTAAAGCACATTCTTATCATATTGTTCGTTTTTGTTTTGATTTGATATATGCAAAAGTATCAGAATTAAATAGATTTTTAGTCTCTAAGCTTACTAAAAATAGCTGTAAAACTAAAATTATCTGTCAGAAAAATTTTTTATTCACAATTCTACATTTTTTTATTTTTATTATTTTTTTTTTAAACATATTTATTGTTATTTACAACTGTATAATTATATACAACAAGTAAATGTGACGGATATAGTAATCTATTGGGTTGATGCAAAATTAATGCAGGTTTCCTCTATTGCAATATCTTAATTCCAATTGTGTAAACAAAGCTAATCCTAACATTGATCATTATTATACCAAAACAAACCTTATCTAATACCCTCTCTTTTACCATGAATTTGTTTAGTAAAATCGTTTTGTTCAGTGTGTTCAAAGGTCTTGAATCGAAAATGTCAAAGTGCGATTTTCGTCAAATTTATTTTTACAAATTTAAATTAGGGCGCAGCGCTGCGCAAACGGCTCGTAATATTAATGAAGTGTGGGGTCAGGGGGCTATTAATGAGTGCACGGTGCAGCGTTGGTTCCAGAAGTTTCGCAGAGGAGATTTCGACCTCGAAGACAAGGAAGGTCGGGGCCGTCATCTTGCTCTGGACAACGACCAGCTGAGGTCAAAAGTGGAAGAAGACCCAACCAAAACCACACGAGAAATGGCGGCGGAACTCGGAACTCAAAAATTGCAACGTCTTTGCCCAGCATTGATGAATCGGAAGGGGCCGATCCTGCTCCACGATAACGCCAGACCACACGTTGCACAACCAACGCTTCGACGACTGCACGAGTTGGGCTACGAAGTTCTCCAACATCCGCCTTATTCACCTGACCTCTCTCCTACAGACTTCCACTTTTTCAGGCATCTGGACAACTTTTTGAGGGAGAAAAATTTTCAAAACCAGGACGACATTGAAAATTCTTTTCGTGATTTCATTGAGTCCAGGGATTCGGATTTTTTTTCTGGTGGAATAAGAAAGCTTGTTGAACGTTGGCAAAAGTGCATTGATTCAGATGAAATTATTTTGATTAAATATATATGGTTAAAGTAAAGATATGGCGTATTTACAATACCTACTAAAAACCTGCATTAATTTTGCATCAACCCAATAACATGAAGAGATGCCACCCATCGGCAGCACTCTAAAAATATTTTAAATTAGAAGGTCTCGGGGCCATCTTCTTTTCAGACGCCTCGGAGGATTATCAGGAATCGAAGAGGATGATAGGATAGAAACTAGTGGATTAGAGTGGAAATGGAGTTTTTCATGGAATGATTGATATCTGGTTCGGACTAATTCAGTAACATACGGGATATTAAGGTCTTTATGGATGAGCTTATTCGTGACAAAGTAAGGAGCGTTAAGGATTTTGGATTGTAAGGATTGGATACGAGAAGAATTTGATGGTTTGGTCAATTCTACATTTAAAAAAATAATAGAGAATTTGTGGTAAAAAAAAAAAAAAAAAATCATGAACATCTAAATGTTGAGCGGAAAAATAAACAATAATTGGACGATTTTAAATATATAGAAATTATTTGAAATTACGTTAATGATTTTAAACGAATGCAGAAGAACATTATATCATCACCAAACATCATTAATTTAAAAAATAACATAAATCCTGTGTTTTGTCAGTTTTATAAAAAGGATATTATTTACATTATTATTGAATTGAAAAACATACTACATTTTTTCAGCTATTTGATTTGTAATTTCCCAAGCTTGGAATTTTCTTTATTCAGAATGAAATTCAAGAAATAGTTTTTGGGATTTCCTCCTTTAGCCTCGAAACAGCCCAAGTTTAATCTGATGTCTTTAAGTGTTAAAACTCTTGTTCTAGAGTTTGACCAGCTTCTCATGCGGAACTGCTACCAAAACTAACATTGAGATTTCAAAGTTTGCGGGTCTTGTTTAACGCAAAAACTTTCTCTTTTATGCCCAAACAGATTTTTTTAGGATTATGATTTCTTCCTTCTAAGTTTGAAAATAATTCCAACTCCAGTTTCAAATGTTTAGTGCCCAAGGTCAATACTGTAAGAACTTGTTAACATTAATGTTTTCATGATTGATATAGCATTTTTTTTTATTCAAAACATTTAATTTCCGAAATTAAATTATTGAATCGAATTACGATTTACACTTCGAATGAACTTAATAATAAAATCAGACACTGGATTGTCCTGCATAACGTTTTTCTTACATAAAACTAATTTCGAACCTACTACCATTAATTTTATGTGTTACTCGAAATATTACCGATGCAACTGGTGAAAAAATCTGTGTATTTTCAAATCCATAATCATTCTTTTGGAGGCCAATCAATCTAAAATGGCAAAAAAGCTTTCAAATTCTGGAAATGTTTCGACCATTTTATTTTTAATTTATACTCTAAAAGCAAGTGTTTTTCACACTCCAACATTTTAAGTATTATCCAAAATTTTATGGTTACTTTTTAATTCTAACCCTCTTAAATGGTTCAGTTTTTGAACACCGATAATATCTCCATCATATATGATTTGTTATGATAGAACGTAAAAGAAGAAAAGTATTACGGAACGTAAACTACGGAAATTTTTCTATCGTTAAACGCATTAGAGGAAGTTTTATAATTAGTGCTGGATGTCCACAATATGTCCTGAGACACTGACGATTAAACTGTTCCTTCAAATGATGAGTTTATGAAATAAAGTTTGCTTTTGAACATATTAATTCGATATAATTTTAATAAGGACATAGCATTTTTATCATTTTTCCATTTCATAAATTACAGTCCGTTTTATATTTGCTCATTTCTTTATCTCGTTTACAACTTTCTCATCGAATAAATTCGTTTTTTTTTTCTGCATTTATTTTTTTACTAATTTTCATAGTTATTAATTATCATTTTCATACTTATTAATTCGGCCTCCACTGAGTCACACCAGTGACGCGGCTGAGAGCAAGGCGCTAGGATCTCTTGGATTCCGCTTTTCCCGCCACAAGTGGAGGGAAAAGCCCAGTCTGGGGTCCCTATAGCACTCGTATTTTTTGTATATAGTTATGTTTGCTTGTATGATGTTTGTTTATTTGCAAACTTTTATTTATCTTAATTATAGGTTAATGTTTTGATTTGTTTGGTTTTTATATTTATTATTATTAAATTCTATATATATCATTTATTTGTATTTATTATTTCATTTATTTGTATTTATCTCAATTATAGGTTGTTGTTTGTTTTTTTTACTTTGTATATATATTATATTTTATTTAATTTGACTTTATCATTGTATACTGTATATGTTGTGTGAATGGGATCTTATATCACTATTACTAATGCTCATATAGAAACAAATTGTAATATATCTCAATAAACAAATAAAATAAAATAAAAAAAACTTATTAATTATTTGTGTGTTTATTTTGTTTTTAGTTCCCAATTGATGTTATATTATTTCAAAGACAGATAAAACTAGTTGTTTCTAAAATACTGAAAATGTTTTGATAATAATTGTTAGGTTGCATATTTATAGCTATTCTTATGCCATTAATTGTTTACATATTGTTGAAAGTATTCATGTTGATTGCTACGATTTTGCTCATTACTTTGATAACAATATTATAAAATTGCAGTCCGTATTCAGAGAGTCACCTTTTGTTTTATTAATACGAATTTTAATCCAACTTATTTCCTTGAACTATTGCTAAACACCCCTCTCCATTTACAATAATTATGAATCCGTATAAAAAAAAAATTACTTAAAAGATTGAATTCATATAAAATATTTAAAGTCGTCTACATAAAAATAGTTTAAATCAATTATACAAATTAATTTACTGGCTCTTAAGAGAAAAAAAACAAGTGAAAGGTTTTATTTATTTTTTATTTTTTCAATATGTTGCACAATGTATTTGAGAAACTATTCATTTACAGAACTGCTAATATTTCAACAATTTAACATCCTTTTTTACGTTCACTTCCTTTAATATCTTCCAGTTTACTCGTTATGGAGATAATGAACCATCCCACGTTGTTATTTGGTTTATTGAACCATTGTAATCGACCGAGAAAAACATATATTTAGCCTCCTGTAAATGTCAGGTATCGCGTTGAAGCTATTAGAAATGTGGTGTCAACAGTTCTGATTTCCTTATAAATATATAAACCTTTGTGTGCTGGAGTGCCTCAAGGTAGTATCTTAGGTCCTATCCTCTACTCCCTTTATACAGCTGACACTCCACTCCATCCTCATACTGTCCTCAATACTTAAGCTGATGACCAATATATCCATAATGTATCCATAATATGTCCATAATGATCCAAATTGGAGGCTTAAAATAACAACTATACTACAACACTTACTAGACAAACGTTCAAAACTTCCACTATATTACAAAAGACTGATTTACATCACTATTATCAGACCTATTTGGACGTATGGAATCGAGCTTTGGGGCTCTACGAAACCATCTAATTCCTCCTGCATCCAGTCCTTACAATCCAAAATCCTTCCAAAATCCTGAATTTCCTTATTTTGTTACAAATCAACTCATTCATAATGACCTTAACATCCCATTTGTGCAGACATAGCCGTGATAGATACTCCTCTTTTCATTCTAAACTCCCTACCCATACAAATCCACTTGTTCGTAATTTATCTTCCTTAGATATCCCTGATAACCCTCCAAGGCGACTGAAAAGAAGGTTGGCCTCGGGACCTACTGAGTTAAAATAGTTAGTGAAATGCTACCACTGGGTAGTTCTTTTCAAACATTTCAGACTTTTTTTTATTCTCATATTACATTGTGTCTTTAACAGTTGTAAATACTAAAAAACTTAAAACCTTATAACTATATAAAACATGTAAATTACTATAAAAAACCTTTGTGTAATAATTTGTTTTTTTTGTTTTTACACACTTAATAAATACGAAAATATTAATACATTTTTATTGCTTAAATATTTTACATATGTTGGTTATTTAAATTATTTCATTTATAACTGAGAGGCTTAGCATTGAGTACATTAAATTTACATAATATACGCCCTTAAAATTCTATCCTGAAGATCTCATGTATGACTTGTGAACATCAACCCCTCTTCTCGATTAAAAAAAAAAATTATATACTTCCATTTAAAGTTGGGGGAGTGAGAAATTGTGCTCCACATGTTTCTGTCAAATCTGCACCTTCGACAAAAGTGCCTAAAACCTAAGGAGCTTAGTCAGACCACAACTGAGACAGGTGTTTCAAAACATCAACTGCAAGCTTCTTTTTATACCGTATTATATTTTTCTCCTTCCAGTCAAGAAGATTCACACAGGAATGAAGGATAACAAAGGATAATCACGCATGATAATAGAATAGAATAATGTATATTATACATATAATATATATATATAATATTATTAATTATTATATCATTCTTACATTTATCATATATTACATGATAATTTTAAAACAAGCTGACGCCATTTTATAATCATATAGACTACATTATCTCTTGTAGCAAGCGAAATGATCAGCCAATATTTTTATTTCTTAAAATGCCTAATTTTTAATATGTTTCAGTCATATTATTGGGTTGTGTCACATGTAATGTCCATATTCAAGGTAAAGGATTTATATTAAAAATACGATATGAAAACTCGATAATTTTATTCGAAGTATTTACCTTCTTCTTCTACACATTTTTCCCAAAGTGACACCAACTTTTTTATCCCCGAACTGAAAAATTCTGAGCTTTGAAGTGAAACAAAATCTGAAAACGCACTTTTCACTTGATCATCATTTTCAAAAAGTTTTCCTTTGACGAAGTTTTCTAAATTCCTGAACAGGTGGTAATCTGTTGGAGACAAGCCGGGAGAATATGGTGGGTGCGGAAGAACTTCATAGCCCAGTTCTTTCAATTTTTGCAAGGTATGTTTTGAAACATGGGATCTTGCTGCCGTTCAGTGAGATCATAAGGTACCCATGCATCGAGCTTTTTTACTTTCCCATACACTTTAAATGTCTGGAAACGGTAGATGCACTTGCATTTACTTGTGCTGAGAGTCCTTCAACTGTTTGGTAGTGGTTTCCCTCAACTGTATGTTTGAGGGCATCGTTGTCTATTACGGACGGAGGTCTTCCTCGGGGCAAGTTTTTCAGGTTGGTATCCCCAGCTGAAAACTTAGCAAACCAACAGCGAATGGTCCGTTCATTAACACTCCTTCCCTAAACACCTTGCAAATATTTCTAGCGGCCTTAGCTGCTGAATGGCCGAGTTTAAACTCGTACAAAAATATTACTCGAAAATCGCGTGTTTTAATGTTCATATTTGGAGATATACTAAAAAGTGGGTAATTGATTGGGAAGCTAATGTTTATAATACAAAGGTAGAGGATTAGTAACTGTTTACTTTAAATATGTAAACATTCGGAAGAAAACAACAGAGACCTGCAAAATCCTTTATGTATTTCGGAAACTATAAAAACGGACATTTCATGTAAAACAACCCAATATATTACCGGATTTTTATTTTTCATGTAAACAAAACCTGTATCACTAAAACTCCTGGAGGGTCTTTGGCTGAAAACATTTAGAGATTCGTACTTTTGCAATGCCAACGGCAGTGCAATGAGGTGATTAGGCCGAGAACATTCTCAACCGTCAGGTTTTGTACCCACAGTGTGCACCAGGAAGCTCCACATAGCCCAGGGCTCCTCACGGATGAAATATCAGAATAAATAGTATTCTACCTCAGCTGGGATTCGAACCCGAGACCTGGAGAACCATAGACTAGTGCTCAAATCAGGTCACACTACGTCCCTCCCAGATCAATAAGCATTGTAAATAAAGTTAGAAGATTAAAATAATTTGCATATTGACAACGATTGAAGTATTTTAGATTGAGCGCTATTCATGATGAGAAATATATTACGACTTGAGATATCTTTTTCCTCATGAGTAAATATTAGAAAAGATACTGAATCTAAATTTAAGCCCAAAGTTTTCTATATATTGTTCTCCCAACAGTTTTTCATTCTAAGAAATATCATCAATCCAATTTTTTAAAATATATTTTTATTGATTTTTACAACTGTATATAAAAATATATACAAGTAAAAGGGCTAAAATTACAACTATGGCAGGAAATATTCTTGTGAAGAAGCTCCCCAGTGGTAGCACTTCAATCATTATTTTAGGTAACCCTGCAATGTTTATTTTCTCGGAGTATTATCAGAAAAAGATGGAGATGAGAGTTAACGAACAGCGGGTTTGTGTGGGAAATTAAAGGAGGTATATCGAATTTGGGCTAAGTCTGCAACTAGTGGGATATTGAGGTGTCTATGGATGATTTTATCAGTAACAAAACAAGGAGCGTTGAGGATTTTTCGTAGGATTTTGGATTGCAAGGATTGGATGCGGGAGGAATTTAGTAGAGCCCCATAGTTCAACGCTATATGTCCAAATAGGTTTAAGAATGGTTATATAAATCAGTTTTTTGTAGCAAATAGGGAGTTCAGATCGTCTGTCAAGTAAGTGTTGTATTAAGCGGTATCTACGAGCAGTTCCTTGTCGTTTAAGTCTTGTATGAGGATTCCAAGTTTTTAAAGATGAAGTCCTAGGTATCGTACTTGTTCTACAGGAAGGAGTGGGTTAACGAAATTTAGTTATTTAATTAAATCCTAGGAAAGCTATACTCTAAACTGATAGAAACTGATCTAAAAATACCATTTTCTAAAGAAAACCAATAAATAAATTGAAATGAAGCACTTGAAAGGTAATAGGTTCATCGAATAGTTCTTCAGTTACCCGCTAACCCTGTTTCCACGGCAAAGATATCTCCGTGAGACTTGTAGCGAGTAGAGAACTGGAAATAGCTATAAAAAGAGTGGAAGAGATACGTCACAAAGCAGAGTGTGACTAATTGCCCAAGTTGTGTTGTTACACCTGGTCCTGAGGGCCCCCAGGGGTGCCACAAGTCTCCGTCCTAGCCCAACCTCCCTTGTCTTTCGGTTATACAACTTCATTTTTTTTTTTAAATACAACGAGTGCAATACACGCATGAAACATTATCGGACAAAAAGTATACCGAGTTATAAAGTATATAACAGAATTTATGATTGGTCAATCGAGACGTTGATTTCCAAAAGGTACTGAAGGACATTTTTTACGAAATTGATTTTTTGTCATATTTGTATTTTCATCATTTAGTTTTATCTAAATATTCTATTTGATGTGAAATATTAACAAAAAATACCTACCTGAGTCCCTTGGGATGATAAACCGTTATGAAATTTAGTTTTTATTGCGTCCTATTGGAGTGGATCGCGATGTATAATAGCTCTATGCAGCTATATTCCTCCGTAATGAAGAAAATTGTGGACAATATTACGAGCTCCTGTGGCAGTATCTCCGGCGGGAGGTAATGGCGCATAATTTATTGTTTTAATTCGAAAGGAAAACCACGAAGTTGTGTAGGAGCCCCTCCTTTAATTAAAGCCACCAGTAAGAGCGGATCTCGCAATTTGTCCGCTCTACCTTGGATTTCGTCTTTGCCTCAACTTACCTGTCGGAGGGAAGTCGAACTTGCATATGCCATGCCAGTCGCTTAAAACAAAAGTTTGTAGTTGCCTGCTACCTTTATAACTTTTCCATTTCATCCATCTGTCGGTCCTCCTCAGAATCCTTTATATTTAAAAAATCTAGTGAGAGCAACACACGACTTTCATTTACCTGCGTTGTTGAAATTAATTTAAGAATTTTTAAATACACTTAGAGATAAAAATAAATTGTGATAGAATTAGTTACATTGAATTTCAATAGAAACATTATTTTAGAAAATACTCTATTATATTATTATCTATGACAATGAGTTAATTTTATCGGCTTTTTTATCCCTTTCCATTAACATTTACAATTTTTTGTATGAGATAATAATGTTTCTTTAGCTTTTCAACGGTATATTACACGTCTAAATTACTATTTTTATGGAAAAAAACACCAAAAAAAAATATATGTTTGCACTTTTCTCCTTTAGTTTTATCGTATTCGTTCAATTTATATATTTATCCGTTTTTTATCTGTACTAAATAGATGATATAGTTATTTATATATATAATATATATATATTATATAATACTATATCATCTATTATATTATCTATTATATATCATATATATTTTTTTTTTAATTTTATTTTTTTTTTTAATCTTTTCCTCCTATGGTAACCCCAAAGAAGGTTTTTGTTTTCAGTGGCGCTATAGGCCGTGCAGGCCCTGGGCCTCGCGGTGTGATCTCCTGAGAGATTACACTCGCGTTTCACGATGAGATTCGTAGTGTAGAGTCATCACTCCCTACGCCTAATTTTGTGATTGGCTACCATTTGGCTGACGGGTCTCACATACCCGAAGGAGAGGCTGCGAGTGAATCCCCATTTAATACATCATTTAAGCCCGCGGAGGATTCGAACTCGCAACCTGTAGCATGAGAAACCAGCGCGCTAGCCACTCAGCCACGGACTCCCCAACCCCAAAGAAGGAGAGTTTATTAATTTTTATATTCATATTCCATGCCTATTCTTAGGCACACTACACGTAATCTATGTTATATTTCACAATTTATTAAGTTTATATTATTTTGATCTTCATTTAAATATATCAATAAATAACAAAAATAAAATTAATTTAATATCAATCGAAAAATAACTAACATAAGGAAATAGCTTAAAAATAATGTTAATTAAACCTTTCAATATTTTTCTTAATTAGAATAAAACAGCTAAATATATAATAATATATATATATATATATATATATATATATAATATATATATATATATTGCTACATGCTTCCCGCCTGCCTCATAATTAGTAACAAAGTAGTCCGGCTTGTCAAGAAGTATGTTCCCTGAGTTATCAAAATTCAATGATATTTAACTATAGCAGGCGAAGTAATGTAACAAAAATATAATTTTATAATATGTGTTAATATCAATTAAAAAGCACAATTATATTCAACATTTATTAGACAAAATTATATTGAGTTTAAGAATTTCACTTACTAAAAAATCAAAAAGTTTTACATAACTACTAAATAATACATTTAAAGATAAAACGCATTTCAGAATGACTAACTTATGTCTTTTGAGATGAGAGATGAGCGGGGAGAAGTACAGGAGCTGGAGTGAGGGGCAACGAAGAGGAAGCAATGGTGATGTGGTTGTGAGAGCGAGAACTTCTCTATGGGTACTCTATAAACTCTATGGGTACCTATATATCATATGGGTATCTTATTATTATTTATATTTATAAACAAATTTGCTAATTAGCTGTAACAAAGGTATGTCAGTATCGTAAATAACAAGAAATAATTATTACCGAGACCTCTAACATAATAAAAATAAATCAGAAATAACAATTTAATCTTTTTGTCCGGAGTTTTATTAACAGTCTAGTAATCCCCTAAGAGGAATTGAGAAGATAATTTTTTTTTTTTTTTTTTTTTTTTTTTTTTTTTTTTTTTAACATATGTATTAATATCTACAACTGTAAAGAAATTTCCTAAATTGCACGTAGAGACACAATCCAGTGGCAGCTCTCTAAAAATATTCTAAAGTAGAAGGTCTCTAGTTTCTGGAAGAAAGGATTGGAACTAATGGATTGGAGTGGGAATGGAGTTTGTCATGGAAGGAATGGTACCTGGTTCGGGCTAAGTCAGCAACATATGGAATATTAAGGTCTTAATGAATAAGTTTATTTGTGACAAAATAAGCATTGAGGATTTTCCGAAGGATTTTGGAATTGTAATGATTAGATATGAGAAGAATTTGATGGTTTCGTAGAGCCCCAAAGCTCTACTCTGTAAGTCTATGGACTTATATAGGCTCATCTATATTACCATCATAAGACCGATGCGTCGATAAGTGTTGAAGTAGTCGGAAATAACGCGGCACCAGTTTTTGAATACCCTCCTCAACAAATTCTGCCGCCTGACTTGTTAGCCACTGCACCGCAAATGTTTTGACTTCGTTATCGTCTTGAAGACGCCGACCGCCCAGGTGTTACTTCAAGTGCAGGAACAAATGGTAGTCACTAGGCGCCAGATCAGGGCTGTATGGAGGTTGATCTAGAGTTTCCCATTTAAATGATTTGACTAGATCTTTGGTCCGATTAGGCACATGTGGACGGGTATTTTCATGCAGCAAAACGATACCCTTACTCAACTTGCCACGTCTTTTGTTCTGGATTGCAAGACGATAACGAAGTCAAAACATTTGTGATGTTATGACAAGTGCTTCAAAATTCATGGATAAGTAGAAAAGTAGATTAAGGTGCAGGCTTTCGTGTAAAAATAAAATTATTGCGATATCTTTGCACGTTTTTTTTTAAATTCCAAAACGGTACTTACTTAAAAAACATGCCTCGTATATCTATTAGATACCGTTGATGTCAAAAAAAGCTCTGATAAACTCCCTCAAGTCTTTAATAAGTCGAAATTCATTAGCCGCCTTGAGAGATATACAAAGCCCTGACAAGAGAAAGACAACACTTAATAATCCAAAGAGCTGAGAGGCTTAGAGAAGACAAGGCCGAGACGGTGCGCATTTCCCTTGAATAATGAAGAGGTTGGAACGTGGTGTGGACACTAAACCAAGACCTGCAAAGGCTCTTAACCGTTTTAGTACCGCACAGCTGCAAGGGTTAGGTCTCAGGTACTTGTGTCTATATTAAAATTACCATTGAAACAACAAAAAATAGTCATATTGCCGTGTGAATATTCCATCCACTCCAAGTAAATAAAGAAATTGGGACCCTATTTATTTTTTATTTTATTAAAATTTACAAATCTACATAGTACAATAAGTAAATGAGCTAATTACAGAAATGATTATTTGATCAGCAGGTCTCGAGGCCACCGTATTTTCAGACGCCTCGGAGGATTATTGGGAATAGATGTCGATGAGAAGTTATGGAAAATTGGTAATTTGGAATGAAACGAGGTGTATCTTTTTTGGGCAATTTTTGCAATTAGTGGGATATTCAGGTCTCTATGGATGAGTTTATTAGTAAGAAAGTAAGGAGCGTCGAGGATTTTCAAAGGATTTTAGATTGCAAGGATTGAATACGCTAGGAATTCTATGGTCCAGTGGACCCTCACATCTCAATGCTATAAGTCCAAATAGGTCTGATTGTGTAAATGAATTTTTTGAAGTAAAGAGGGAGATTTGATCGTTTGTCAAGTCAGTGATATAATAGTCGATGTCTACGAGCAGTTTCTTGTCGTTAAGGATTCCATGTAAGACGTATGTCAAGATAAATTCTGCTATGTTTTTGACCGGCTGCTTTTCTAAGGCAGCGGTAGCTTCAAAAACTAGCTTACTTACTATATTTAGTCAATATATAAACTATATTTAATGATACCATGGATCTCCTTTCCAAAGGTATCGTGTTTACCAATCCAATAGGTGGCATGCAGGGTAAGATTAAAGTAAACAAGATTCAATTAATACATTACTATAATTATTAATTTACACATATCATTATATTCACATATTGTCTAAAACTCTGACTGAGAATACTGAGGGACATTTTCTCTACTACCTTTGCCATACAATATTACAAGTAACAATATACCTTTGAAACACTTAACCGGCTGGCGAAGGTGAAATCAGTCTTAGGTCCCCTTTCTTGGCATCATCCTCCAGCTGCTCTCATAACAACGACGGCTACCTCCTCTTCTTCTAGATGGAACCCGACTCACTCTTCTTGAGGATAAAACTTGACTCCACTCCTGAATGCCCTACGAATCTTCTCTCCCATCCTCGTCACCTCGGGTGGGCTGACATGGGAAGTACCCCGGTTGGCGGTACAGTCCTTGTGATCTTATTTTTTATATCTTTTATTATATCTTATCTTTTGACCACCCTTAATATTCTTGTAGGCTGCCGCTGTAGGAAACTACCAGGGGTCTCTGGTATCCCAGACCCATGGGGAAACCGGGGGCCTATTAGAGAATCCAAGGGGACAAGTACACGCCCTTTGTACTTTTGCCGACATAGGCTAATCAATATTTATTTAATTAATACCATAATTGTACAATCCTAACTCCCCTCAGTATCCTGAATACATTACAATTCCAAGGTATTGTATTTGTTCTACTGTTTTTGTTGTTAGTTAGAGCTGTAAGGCGTAAAACACCAAAGGACATCAACGCCTATACTTTGTTTTACAGTGATGAGTAAGGTACGGTTAAAGGAAACAACTTGGCAGGAAGTCATGGGTTTTGGGGATCCAATTTAAATCCAAGGAATTAAGGAATTGTAGAAGTTTAAGTGTTCGCAATTTCAGCAAAAAATTTAAAACAATCTCCAAAAATTAAATGATAGAATCATTCAAAACTAATTAATCTGTTTTGTACTTTTACAAGTATTTGGTTCGTTGGAAATCAATAGAAATCATATTCTTTGATTTTTGGACTACATAAAAGGAAAAGTAATTTTAATTAAAGGATTATTATGTTACATAACATTAGCAGACTAAAGATTTACATAGTACAAGGAATGAAGAAATATCTTGAAAAAAAGTGCTTTGACAATGTTCAACAGAAGCGTGAAAATTGCTCTATTTAGTTTATGTGTACTATTGAACACAAATAGAATGTGTACATCTTTTTATATTTATTTTAAATAATGAACCTTCGTTATTGACTATGAAAAATAATATTATCCTCCTCCCCTTCAAAATTCGCATTCTTTTTTTGTTTCAAGACACGTAAAAGCGGAATAATGAATATCCGTCCAACTGCTGTCCCCGGCTTTTCTTCTAAATTACTGGACCTATATTTTTTTAAGTTTGGTACAAAAATAACAGAGGATCCAACCATGATCCCAACATCTCTGCGTTGATATCAGCCAATTAGCTTTGAAATTCTGGCTGATAAAAATGTTTTTAATAAATAAATCAGTTTTTTTTTTTTTGGGGTGAGGAAACATTGTAAAGAGTTTTCTAATCTGTTCACCTCGATTAATTATAAAAAATAATAGAAAACACTTGAAATTTTACCTATATATATGCCTACAACTCTTTTATTTAGTTTGTTTTATATTTCATAATTGAAATACTTTTAAATATATCATTAAATTGTAGAATAGAAAAAAAAAGATCATCGGACTACCACCGCTATAGTTCCTTCGCGACAAATTAGCTATTAATTACTGCACAAAATTATACCTTCATACCAACCACTCTACTCAGAGATACCTATTAAGCGCAATATATCAACAGAAGACTACTGCTACCTTGTCATTTGCGATAGAATGTCCTAAAGCAATTCAAAAACTAAAATTAATTAGAATATATGTGATAGAAACCTCAAATAAACGCTTCACGGCCGAAACGTAATAATACAAAAGCATCGAACTTCAGAAATCAATAATAATAATAGGCTTACCGAACCCGAAGATTCGATGCCGATACCACCAAACTCTGCCTGCACAGACTCGTCCAATGTTCACCGTTCAAACCCAAGCCCCCGAGATCAGCCTTAACGCAATCTTCCCATCGACGTTTCGGCCTACCTTTCGGACGCCTACCAGTCGGATCAGCAAATACCAACTTTCTCGGAATCCGATCCTCACCGAGCCCAACAACTTTACTCGCCCATTTGAGTCTCCGCGATGCTATCAACTTTATTATATTCACAGGGTACAAGCTCCGCTATTCCGCGTTGTGCAACCTTCTAATGTCCCCAGTGGCCTCATCTCACATCCGTAAAGAACCGTCGAAAGAATAATAGTTTTATAAGTTTTAGACAGAAGTCGCGAGTTAAGTAATTTAGCAACTGAATAATAACGCGCATTTCGCACCTTTAACCGGGACTTTATTTCTTCCTGGGACTTGTTTAAAAGTATGTCCTGATATATATCAATCACTAAAATCGCCACCGTTTCTGTTACTAATCATATATTTCGTCTTAACGGTATTTATTTCGAGTCCTATGTCTTTACCGGTTTGTTTTTTTATTAACACACTTGTATTTAGTTGTATGGTTTCCGTGTCTTCACCTAGCAGTACCAAATCATCGGCAAACCCCAAAACCGGAATCTTATCAACTATATTTAAACCTCTCTCGGTACACGTCACTTTTTCTATGACATATTCTAAAGCTATATTAAATAAAACAGGTAAAAGGGAGTCACCCAGTTTCAAACCCTATCGCACCTCCAATTTCTCGGAGTAATTATGACCGATTCTAGCTTTATGGAATGTTTCCGACAAACACATCTCTACTAGGTTTACTAACTTTCTAGGTATTCCATGTTCAATCTTGATGTTATACAGCTTCTGACGGACCATGGAATCATAAGCCTTTTAAAAATCAATATAAAGTTGATGGACTACACCGTTGTATTCCAACTTTTTCTCTAATATTTGACGTAAGGAAAATATTTGATCAACAGTCGAGCGATTCCGCCTAAAACCACATTGGTAGTCTCCGTCAGGAATCAATTCAACAACATAATTCAGTCACTACTTGAACACATATTAAACTTCAAATTCCACACAAAAAATGAAGGGACACCAAAATAGTAGTGGCATCTATATGGCAGAAGTTTATGTTATTGAAATGGCACTGAAACATTCTTCTGTAATGTTCGTCAAGAATATAGTAATTGCTACAGGTGCGATGAGTACTCTAAGTGCATTATCTAATATGTATTCCGATAACCGAGGAATCCAAAGAATTTTAAGGGAAAAAAAATTATAAATTATAGAAAATCTATTTATTACATATGGGTACCTGGTCATGTTTATATAAAAATAAATGAAATGCCTGACAAACCAGCAAAAGAGGAAATATCTCTTCCAGATCGCGGTAGAGCCCTTCTTACATCATCAGAGCTAGCACGACTAATAAAATATATTATGTATAATAAATAACAGGATCCGTAGGACAGGAGTCCTCTAATCAAAGTAAAACCAGTAAAGAAAGATGTTAAACATCGGCACTCCTCTAGTCACAACATCCGCAGAGAGGAAGTGGTTCTTACCCGGCTCAGGATTGGCCGTACTAGACTGGAATCACCTTCACGTAAACACAAAAGGCTTAACTCTAAAATGCATTCATTGCTACAATATTCTGACCATAACCATTCTTCCAGGATATTATTCCAGAATATTCTTCCAGGAATGTCCATACTACAGAAATAAATTAAATAATATAGGAATACCTCAAAACATTTCAATATCCTTAGGAAACGATAGTAGCAGAGCTGACAAAGTAATATATTATCTCACTAAAGTAAATCAGTTAAAACATTTCCAACGTTCATACAAAAATAAATTACATAAAATGAGCCATAAATAATAATATAACTTAATATCACCATAAAAATTGTAATAAATACGAGTATATTTGTTCAAGTAATATGAAAAAACAAAACATGCATTTTGATATTATTATTTATAGTACTACTTCTTTTATAATTATTTGTTATAGATATAATTTTATCTTTCTTTCCCTATTTGTTCTTTCAGGTCTGTGTGTGTGTGTGTGTGTTTGTGTGTGTGTGTGTGTGTGTGTGTGTGTGTGTGTGTGTGTGTGTGGTACTCCCAGCCGGAAACGGCAAGTCCTATGAACCTGAGATTTCATATTTAAGACAAATATACGCCCGAGACGTTACAAAACCGTTTTCATCAAAATAAGCTTACCAGAAGAGCCACTTTATACCATGCATTTTGCATCTTTTTTCGATTTTCTCGGTTTAATGGACTTTAATATCATGTAGGTTTTATTCTGATTAAAATGGTCTGACAGGGCTTAAATGCCGATATTTTAAATTTTGTTTCTCTAAAGTACCTTTAATTTTGTTGATTCTATAAAAAATAACTATATTATCTTGTTACCACTGATGAAAAACAGGTAAATAAAAAAATTAAATGAATTCGATACCCAACTAAGGGAGAAAACAGAAAACATATTTTTTTAATACAATTTCTCGTTTTTGAACATAAGAACAGTTATATACATGTATGATATACCGTTGGAAAGCTAAAGATTTTAGAAAAAATATTATCTCATACAAAAGCTTTTAAAAGTTAATAGAGTGATAAAAAGCCGATAAAACTAAGTGATTGTTTTAGATAATAATATAATAGATTTTTTAATATAGCACATGTTTCTATTGAAATTCCATTTAATTAATTCTTTAATGGTTTCAAACATTTTTATCTTATACTGAATTTGAAAATGCTTAAATCGATTCTAAAAATGGAGGTTAGTGAAAGTCGTGTGTTGTCCGCACACAGATTTTTTTACAGTGCCTGTAACATATAGTTTTATAGTTCACTGTTTTAATCTTTGTTTTTACTTTTCTGTTTGAAAACAGTTCTCCCTCACTCCTTCCTTCTAGCATAAACGACCTCACAATGGAGCGAAGTGTAGGACAAAGGCGGGAGACGAAGATGGTAGAGGAAGAGGCAGACTAAAACAATGCACATGATTTGTAACACAATTACGCAGGAATTGAAATTCCGAGAGTAATTCCCAGGGTCCGGCTGCAAATGGAATTGGAGTTGGCCATTACCATACGGGCTCCGCTATTAGATTTCATTTACATATTTATACTACCGCTTCCCCAGCCTCCTCATTATATCCTCAATGGAGGAATTAAATATAATGTCAAAACATTTTCACCACCTCTTAGAGTTTTCACGTGTGGCCTGCGACTACCCAGATGGATTTTCCTTCTTAAATGAGATATGATTTTATATTCTAGATGTCCATATTTTTCCTGTTTAGAGAATATGATCAATTATTGCTGTTATTTTACTGTTACATAATAATGTAATAATTTTTTTTTTTACATTAAAATATTAATTTCTCGGCAACAAGATTTCCCGAAAGTTCAACCTATTTCCCACTTTTTTTTTAAATTATTTATTGATCTTTACAACTTTAATGTACACACACATCTTGTAAATAGGCTGAAAGAATTCATGAACAAGACATGTAGAGAAGCTATCCATTGAAGTGGAAGAAAGGATTGAAACTAGTAGGTTCGAGTGAGAATGGAGTTTGTCATGAAAGGAAAATGATACCTGGTCTGGACCAAATCAGCAACATACGGAACATTCAAGTCTTTATGGAACAGTTTATTCGTTGCAAAGTAAGGAGCATTGAGGATTTTAAAAAGGATTTTGGATTGTAGGGATTGGATACGGGAGGTATTTGATGGTTTGAGTGGAGCCACAAAGCTCTACTCCGTAATTTCATACAGGCAGTTGATCATTTTTTAGTTCAGAGGAAGGTTTGACCGTTTGCCTAGTAAGTGTTGAAATAGCCTAAAACGGCGAGCAGTTTCTTGTCGTTTTAGTCGTGTATGAGTATTCCAAGTTAGGCGTTTGTTAATAAGGAGTCCTAGTTATCGGATCTGTTCAATAGAACCTATAGTAATTGATGAATATTAATAAGAATACAATTTTTTTTTTTTTTTTGTATTTAAACATATTTGATATTTACATCTGTATATACAACAAGTAAATGTGATGGATATAGTAATCTGACATGAAATACATGAAGAGATGCCACCCATCGGCAGCACTCTAAAAATATTTTCAAACTAGAAGGTCTCGGGGCAATCTTCTTCTCAGACGCCTCAGTGGATTATCAGGGATCGAAGAAGATGATAGGATAGAAACTAGTGGATTAGAGTGGAAACGGAGTTTTTCATGGAATAATTGATATCTGGTTCGGGCTAATTCAGTAACATATGGGATATTAAGGTCTTTATGGATGAGCTTATTCGTGACAAAGTAAGGAGCGTTAAAGATTTTACGAAGGATTTTGGAATGTAAGGATTGGATACGAGAAAAATTTGATGGTTTGGTAGAGCCCCATAGCTCGACATATCGGTCTTATGATGTTCATATAAATAAGTCTTTTGTAATTAAGTGGAAGGTTGGAGCTTTTGTCCAGTATTTTTTTTTTAATTACATTGTTGTTTTTTTGTGCCACATACAAGAATATGTTTTTGTACACTTATAATATTCTTAGAGGACTAAAAGTTCCAGAATAAAATTTACTTTTCTTTTTTTCTTAATTGTATTCCTCGATTTGATTCTAAATGCACTTGACCATCTCTAGTTGAAGAATTGTTTCTCAAACAACCATTTCATATTATGCATAGCCTTGTTTGAGTCATAGAAAAATTTAGATAGAAAAAAAAATAAAATGTCCTTCTAGAGTGAAGGTGCTGTATGACAACATTCATAAAAGCCAAATCATGAAGATTCTGCTGGAGGATGAGCGAATTCCAAGGAAGCTCTCGGCTGAGCAGATCCATGCGAAAAGAAGATTCGCTAGGCAGAGTTAATGGACTAGCAAATGACCCTTAGGCCATCTTAGGCTTCCGCAACTGGAGAACAGCAACACTTCCCAGGGGCTAAAATTACTGGACATTCTTTGGGAATATCCTGATTTTTTTTTAAATGTAAAACAAGTGGTTAAAGATCTTTTCTTTGTTTTATTATTTGTGGTTTATTATTATCAATAATGAAATGTAGTAACTAACTATACAAAGAAATATTAAAATATAAAACTGGATAAATCGAATAAAAACTGGATAAATCGAATAAAGGAGCGGCGTGGTCTAGTGGATAGAGCGCTAGTCTGCTGTGCTCCGGGTCCTGGGTTCGAATCCCGGCTGTGGCGGAATATTATTTATTCTGTTAATTCAGTCGGTGGGCGACCCTAGGGTATGGAGACCCTCCTGGGGCAGACCCAGCCTCTACAAAGTGGGTAACCAAATTAATTGGGGAAAAACCTGGCGGCTGAGCGCGATTAAGGCCTAATCACCTCATTGCACTGCCGTTGGCCTTGAAACAGTACGAATCTCTATATGTACTGAGCCCAAGACCCTTCATGGGTTGTAGTGGTACAGGTTTTTTTTTTTTTTTTTTAAATCGAATAAAACAAAATCCGTGATTCTGACATGTATTCTCCGATACTCCCAGCCCTTTTTAAATTCCACATCAAAACCACAGGTTTCCCCAGGATGATCAACGGAACACGACTTTGTCATCTCATCTATTTCGTTTTACAATGTTTTGTCCTTTTATATTTTGTCTGAAATATCAGATAACAAAGGAATTTTCTCAATCTCTAAAGGTTTCCCACAAGAAATCTCTCCAACTTCCTGAAATGAAATTAACAAACATCAGTAATACAAAATCATCTCATACTCACGGTTCTAAGGTCTATAAATATAAGACATGTGCAGTGGCAGACGGTGACAAAATGCACAACTACTAACTACATAGTAATTGTGTTTTCAATGCCGAATTGACGGCTATTCAGAAATCTATCTAACCTGCCAGGCCAATCAATAATTATTCATCATTACACTAGGGTCCTAAGGATAGGTGAAATACCCCCAAACATTGTATTATGGTTTTCCAATTAAATCATAAGCAAGCATGTAACCTTTACCCTACGACGCAAATCCTGCCCTTCAGTCCATTTTAACTCTATCCCCCTTCCCTTTTCTGACACCGTCAAGTACCTTGGTTTCCTCTTAGACAAAAGACTAACATGGAACCCACATACTAGACTCAAACGACAAGAACTCAATCGACGATATGGCCAGCTATATAGACTTCTAATTAGGAAATCTCATCCCTCAACGGACAACAAACTACTCATTTACAAGACTATTCTTAAGCCCATTTGGACCCACGCACTTGAACTGTGGGAACAGCAAAATTTTCGAATATCAAACGTATCCAATCCTTCCAGTCTAAAGTCCTTAGAACAATCCCCATATTATGTCACCAACAAAACCTTACACCATGACCTGAATATCCCATTTGTCCTTGATTTCATCCCATCCAAATTCTCAATCTTCCATCAGAAGCTTACTCACCTTCCTAATCCCTTGGCACACTCCCTATCCAGTCCCAAACATCCCTATAACCCTCCTCGTAGGTTGAAGCGGCAGTGGCCCAGAGATCTCTTGTAAATATGTCATTGGAGTGGCGGCAAAGGCTAGCTTCTCCACTCATGCCCTGAGTGTCTGTGGCTCTAGCGCCCTCACTCAGCCTCCACTGGCTCTCAAGACCAGTGACGCGGCTAAGTGAGAGGCGCTGGGATCTCCTGGCATTGTGCCTCGACATCCACTAGCGAATCTCGGGGTTCGATCGGTGATCCCAGGGGCAGTTTATAAAAAGGTATGAATGTAATCAAGATTATTATTATTTTCTTTATATATATTATTCATTTTATTTATTTTTATTTTATTTATTTTTGTATTATTTTTTTTTTATTTACAATGCACATATGGGATGAATGATTTCTTTTAACTGCAATACCTATTGCCCCAGAAGGTGACAGATTGTATCATCTCTTAATAAAAAAAATTAAATCATTATATCCAATTTATTCTTTTGGAAGAAATTTAATAATTAGAAAATCATTTTTGTAAATATATGAGAACAATAATAACCATCAGCAGGTGTCCTTATAATTAAAATAACAAACGAATTCAGGAACGGTTATGACAACATAACATAATCTAATCAGTCTTCTATCGAATGCTATATGAATAGGTGAACATTTTACACAGCCATTATCAGACCTATTTGGACTTATGACATTGAAAATCCTCCACGCTCCTTACTTTGTTACCAATAAACTCATCCATAGAGACCTGAATATCCCGCTAGTTGCAGAAATAGCCTCAAAAAGATACACATCCTTTCATTCCAAATTACCCGCCCATACAAATCCACTTGTCCGTAAACTCTCATCTATAGTTATTTCCAATAATCCTCCGAGGCGTCTGAAAATAAGGTTGCCTCGAGACCTGCTGAAGTGCTACCACTTGGTAGATTCTTCTCAAGACTTATTAGGCCAATTTCTTGTGAATAGCTGATTTACTTATTTGTACTATGTACAGTTGTAAATTTCAATAAAAGATTTTTATTAAATGTATATATTGGGTTGTGTCACATGAAATGTCCGTTTTCAAGGTAAAGGATTTTTATTAAAAATACGATATTAAAATGAGATAATTTTATTCGAAGTATTTACCTTCTTTTTCTACACATTTTTCCCAATGTGACACCAACTTTTTTATCTCCGAACTGAAAAACTCTGAGCTTTGAAGTGAAACAAAATCTGAAAACGCACTTTCCACTTGATCATCGTTTTCAAAAATTTTCCCTTTGACGAAGTTGTCTAAATACCTGAACAGGTGGTAATCTATTGGAGACAAGTCGGGAGAATTTGGTGGGTGCGGAAGAACTTCGTAGCCCAGTTCTTTCAATTTTTGCACGGTATGTTTTTAAACATGGGGTCTTGCTGCCGCTCAGTGAGATCATGAGGTACCCATGTATCGAGCTTTTTTACTTTCCCAATACTCTTTAAATGTCTAGAAACGGTAGATGCACTTGCATTCGTTGTAGATTGCACAGTCCTTTAATTGTTTGGTAGGGGTTTCCTTCTACTGTATGTTTGAGGACATCGTTGTCTATTACGTACGGAGGTCTTCCTCGGGGCAAGTTTTCCAATTCGGTATCCCCAGCTGAAAACTTAGCAAACCAACGGCGAATGGTCCGTTCATTAACACTTCTTTCCCCAAACGCCTTTCAAATGTTTCTAGCGGCCTCAACTGCTGAATGGCCGAGTTTAAACTCGTACAAAAATATTACTCGAAAATAGCGTGTATCCATGTTCATATATGGAGGTATACTAAAAAGTGTGTAATTGATTGGGAAGCTAATGTTTATAATACAAAGGTAGAGGATTAGTAACTGTTTACTTTAAATATGTAAACATTCGGAAGAAAACAAGACATTTCATGTGAAACAAGCCTATATATATATATATATATATATATATATATATATATATATATATATATATATATATATATATATATATATATATATATATAATATTCATGCAATATGGCCTCTTCATTTCCCTCAAATCTGTATCAATGAAAGTCTGTCTTAAGAATCAGCAAAATTATGGAGAATAAATTTACAACTTAAAATATGTAAAGTAAAAAAGAAGATTGGAGAAGAGTTGACATTGTGATGGGATCAAGATGATGGTAAGGGGAGCGGTCAGAAATAAAACAGAAGGCAATGTAATATACTCTTTATATTGCTTATAAACAGTTCATTCTATATTTTATACCATACTAACTTGTCCTTTCCTTCCCTTTTAATACCCATGCTTTTTCTTAGGCCTTTTTACTGTCCTCTACTATTGCTACATAAAGGAGTATTTATTCTTTCAAATTTTATATTATCTTTCATTGTTTGAAACTATTTTTACTTTCACTTACTATATATATGCCGATATTTTAAATTTTCTTCCCCTAAAGTACCTTTAATTTTGTAGATTCAATAATAATAACTAGATTATCTTGTTAGCGCTGATGAAAAACCGGTAAATATATAAATTGAATAAATTCGATACCCAACTAAAGGAGAAAAGAGAAAAAATATTTTTTTAATGCAATTTTTCGTTTTTGAACATAAGAGCAGTAATATACATGTATGACATACTGTTGGAAATCTAAAGATTTTAGAAAAATATCATCTCATTCACAATATTTTAAAAGTTAATAGAGAGTGATGAAATGAACATAAAACTAACTGATTATTTTAGATTTATTTTAAATTCGATACCCAACTAAGGGAGAAAACAGAAAACATATTTCTCGTTTTTGAACATAAGAACAGTAATATACATGTATGATATACCGTTGGAAAGCTAAAGATTTTAGAAAAAATATTATCTCATACAAAAGCTTTTAAAAGTTAATAGAGAGTGATAAAAAAACTAAGTGATTGTTTTAGATAATAATATAATAGATTTTTTAATGAAACACATGTTTTTATAGAAATTTAATTTAATTAATTCCTTAATAGTTTCACGTATTTTTATCTTTAACTGTATTTGAAAATTCTTCCATTGATTTTAAAAATGGAGGTAAGTGAAAGTCGTGTGTTGCCCGCACCAGATTTTTTACATATAATATGACATATATTTTCACATAATCCTGTTAATTTCTTTTCTGCATTAATTTTACATTGTATTTACTGGCTTTCGAGTGCAGTTTCTTTATTTTAAAATGTTTTCAACTTCACATAAAATTTCTTAAATTGGTTTTAACAACGGAGGTTAGTGAAAGTATTGTGTTGCACCTACCAGATTTTTCAAGAAGTTTATTTAAAACAAGATTTTTTTTCCATATCTTTTTTATTTTTATTGTTACACAAATTGTCGCACGTAGTCAACGTTTCGGAGCCTTTTCCCTATTATCAAGACTTAAAAAATTTTAAAAGCATTTTGCTTTTAGTTACATTTATTAAACACTTTTTTCCATAATATATAATTAACTATAGCTCACAGCTACATTCGTTTTTGAAGGTGACGATTGGCTCACTGTTTCTTCCATTGCAAACTTTGTACTTTAATGTTGTTACATTAATCTAATTCCTGATTAAAAAATAAAATAAAAAGCACCTTTAAAAAGTATGATCACACAAATATATCTTTCGGATTATATAACAATAAAAAATTAGAAAAATATTTAAGTATGAAGAAAAATAAAATAGAAATTATGGAAAACAAAATGTCATATATAGAATTGATTGTGAGAATTGTAAGGAAGTGTACATTGGCGAAAAGATAAAAACTAGATTATCACAACACATTTCCAATTGCAAAAGTATAAAAAATTCAAATGCTACAGCGTTATCAACACATAGCGCAAAATATCAACATAAATTTAATTTTGAAAATATAAAAATACTAGATACATCCAAAAATAATAGAAATAGAAAAATACTAGTAGAAATTTATATAACCAAAAGTAACAATAAAACAGTTAATTATAAGACGGATACCAAAAATCTAGGTACTCATTACGCTGACATAATAAATAATATAAAATTTTAATAAAAAAATAGAACAATAAAATAGTGAAAAACAAAATAAATAATAACATCGAAATAGAAATAAATACAGATCACAGGAATTAGATTACAATATTAAAGTACAAAGTTTGCAGTAGCTGTGAGCTAGAGAAAATTATAATGTACAGATAAAAAAGGTAATTTGTAGTTAATTATATATTATGAAAAAAATTATTTAATAATGTAACTAAAAGAAAAATATTTTAATTTTTTTTTTAGTCTTGATAATGGGGAAAATGCTCCGATACGTTGACTTCATGTGACTATTTGTGTTTGTTTGCTTATTTATTTAACGTCACTTTATGCTACTATGGCTAATCGGACGATGCTACTGTGGGAGTCCTAAATTTTGCCTATCCAGGTGTGACAATTTGTGTAACAATGAAAATAAAAAAGATATGGAAAAAAAAATTGTGCTGTTTTAATATGAATAAATCAGTAAATCTTCCTCAAGTCGTAATGATCTAGGAAAATGAAACAATATCAATCAAAGAGAAGTACCATGGATACCGAACATTAGGGAAAATGTAAAATCTTGCGATAGGATGGCGAAGGCGAAGATAGGTCGATGGATTGAACGAGGCCGGACTCCGCCGGACGGACGAAAATCGTCGAAATGCGTCCTCGCTTTAAATGCGTATTGTCGGAGGGTGTGGGCCGTCTCGTGAATAATTCATTTATTCGGAAGGAGTGGTCTAAGCTCCCTCTCATTTCATCCTGTCTTCTGCCTCCAGGAATAATAAGACCCCCTTCCAACTGAAATAGCAGGCGTATTAGAAATTGTATTCCGATACGGCAAGCTATGGGCTCTGGTCTCCCATGCCTAGGGTATTTACTTCGATTTCGCCCACTCGGCTCTTGATACCTACATTAATAATACTGTTAAAGAATTTCCGAAAATCCTTCCTTTATAAGTTATTTCCGATTCGTGGAAATATCTTTACTTATAAAAGGGGATTTCCATTAACAATTAAATTTAAGAATAGCTTTGTGGCCTTACGGTAAATTAAAAGCTTGTCATTCTTGATCTTTTCCTTATTAAATTTTAAAAAAACTTTTTCGATATTTATATTTCATCCTTTCGACATTATCATTATTACTATTAATATAATAAAAGAACGGAGGATTTTAGGTTTTCATTTAAATACACCTCTCTACAATAAACTGTTTACGTTTTCTGGATTTTTTTTTTTTTTTTAATATCAAAACTTATCAATTCTCTTTAAAAAGTTCTATTATTATTATTATTAATTTATTTATAGATATTTACAACTGATATTGATTAATACATCTAGTAAATTAGCTGTTAGATAAAACACATGAAAAATACATGAAGATATACTGCCCATTGGCAGCACTCTAATAAATAATCTAAACTAGAAGGTCTCGAGGCCATCTTCTTTTCAGATGCCTTGGAGGATTGTCAGGCATGGAAGAGGAATCAAGGATTGAAACTAGTGGGTTAGAGTGGGAGTGGAGTTTGTCATGGAAGGATTGATACCTGGTTCGGGCCAAATTAGTTATATAAGAAATATTAAGATCTTTATGGATGAGCTTATTCGTGACGATGTAAGGAGCGTTGAGGATTTTAGATCGTAAGGATTGAAGACGGGAATAATTTGATGGTTTAGTGGAGCCCCAAAGCTCAACTCCGTAAGTCCAGATAGGTCTTATGATGGTCATGTAGATGAGTATTTTGGAATTAAGTGGAAGGATAGAGCGTCTGTCTAGTTAGTGTTGAAGTAACCGAAAGCGCCGAGCAGTTTCTTGTAGTTTCAGTCTAGTGTGGGGATTCCATGTTAGACGTTTGTCAAGTAGATGTCCTAGGTAGCGGATATGTTCAACGGGAACAAGCGGAATATTATTAAACGATACTGTAGGACAGGATATCATAGGTTTACGACAAAGGGCCTTTAAAAACAAAATGTTTGTTTAGCTTTGTAGGATTTCACAACTTGGAAATAAATCACTATTTACTAAGATTTCAACGACTGATACTGATTGTATTTTAAGAGTTTATACTCAGAAGGGACGGGACCCAAAGGGCCAGAATAACCAATGGAGTAAAGGGCTGTGCACCATTTATAAAAATGTGTTTTATTATTCCTTGATGACAATCTTCTACAAGCTTTGGTGAAAGAAAATCCCAGAACAACTAGAAACTCAGTGTAAGCAAATGGATCGTCAGTGACCAACTAGAGAAAAAACTCTGAAGAAACCCAACTAATCACGACCGTCACATAACTCAGCGGTATGGAATTTATTATTCAATTCATTTCTCCTCTCTCCAGCTGATGCAGGCCTTTACATACCAACAGTCAACGAACGGATTTCCTCTGAAGGCTGAAAAGAAGTTAGATGAGGGACCATCTAAGCTAAATGAGTAATAGGAAACGCCAGGAAGAGGTGCCGCTGGGCATCTTCTCTCCAACATGCTAATATCGACCATCATTTCTTCCTCTAATTCGCTAATTGTCAACATTCATTGACAGATGTGAATAAAAAATTTTAAGATATAAAAAATAAAAAAAACATTATCTACAGCAATCACGCATTGCTATATATATAGTAAGGAAAAGTATTGCGATCTTGAAAATTTTCGAATTCCAGTTTTCAACGGAAATACACATTTTAGGGTCTCCTGAGTCCAAATAACCAAGTCCCGCAAAAAGGTCTGTGTGTGTGTGTGTGTAGTAACTCCCGGGCGGAAACGAAAAGTCCTATGAAACTGAAATTTCATATTTAAGACAACTATAAGCCCGAGATATTACCAAAACTTTTTCATCAAAATCGGCTAACCAGAAGAGCCACTTTATACCATGCATTTTCCCAAAAACGATTCCGATGATTTTGATTAAACTCGCTATGTCGATGTAAAGTTGAATGGGCTTTAATATCACGTAGGTTTTATTCTAAATAAAATAGTCTGACAGGGCTTAAATGCCGATATTTTAAATTGTCTTCCTCTAAAGTACCTTTAATTTGGTTGATTCTATAAAAATAACTATATTATCTTGGTACCACTCATGAAAAACTGGTAAATATGCAAGTTGAGCGAATTTGAGCAGCAACTAAAGTAGAAAACTGAAAAAATATTTTTTTAATGCATTTTTTTTGTTTTTGAACATAAAAACAGTAATATACATATATGATATACCGTTGGAAAGCTAGAGATTTTAGAAAAAATATTTTCGCATACACAATCTTTTAAAAGTTAATAGAGGGTGATAAAAAGCCAATAACCCTGTAGGGTAGAGGCGGATAACAAATAAAAAAAAATAAAATAAAATAAAAAATAATTGATAATATAAAATTATAAATTAAAACAACCTAGCTTAAGTTAACAGCACATGTTTAGTTCTTCTATGAGTGTAGCGTTTCAGAGATGTTTAAATAATTTCCTTTATTAGTGGATTTTTGGAAACTGGTGTTTTACTGAAGTAAGAAGCTGTTTGAGTGTGGACAAAAAGTTTAATTGTTGGAAGCTGCAAGTCCTGGAGCATAGTTGATATTTTAGTGTAGCGAGGGTAATTGTTAATTATCCGCATTGACAGATTTTGAATTCTTTCAAGTTTTTTGTTGTCATACAACTTTACCATACATACACACAGGACTTGGTCATCTGGATTCAGGGGACCCTAAAACGTGTGTTTCCGGTGTTTTTCATTTATAGTTAAGTGAAAGTAAAATAATAATTCTAATGCATACCTACTAGTTGTTACCCTATTCACTAAATCACAGAAACAAAGGTCATGACATGCTTTGTGGCTCATGAACATTATCGAGTGAGTCCACCGGATTTAATGTACAATGATTTTCGTTACGTAGCTTACTTAGCTTGAATCATATAATGTTCAACCTTTCTGTGTTTACTTAGTACTTTTTTAGTGGTTTTTACCTTTGTCCTTAAGTATTGAAAAAATTATTTCGGTGGCATTTTGCCAGAACATGAAAATCCTGTGCGTTTAAGGTTGTATTGCTATTAAAAGAAAATAAAAATTGTACTTCTTCCCAACGGTGTGAAGTCCATCATGCCTCTTAACTTTTTTTATATATTTATTATCGTTTCTGATACATCTTGGTGGGCCATAGAGTAAAATAAATAAGAATAAAAGCGATTCATTGTCTCTTTATCCAGCCAAGAACATAAAAATCAATCAGTCAAGGATTATTTTTACAAAAATTGTTAATGGCTGGAAATTAGTAGACCGCAAAGAGTAGTTAGAATAGATTTTTTGTTTCGAAATATAATAATCAATATTTCAACTATACATTTTCGTTTTATGATTCGTAATTTTTACTTTCACTTACTATATATAGTAAGGGAAAGTATTGCGATCGTGAAAATTTTCTAATTCCAGTTTTCAACGGAAATACATGTTTTAGGGTCCCCCGAGTCCAAATAACCAAGTCCCGCAAAAAGGTCTGTGTTTGTGTGTGTGTGGTAACTCCCGGGCGAAAACTAAAAGTCCTATGAAACTGAAATTTCATATTTAAGACCAATAGAGGGCCGAGACGTTACAAAACTTGATTAAACTCGCTATATCGATGTAAAATTTAATGGGCTTTAATATCATGTAGGTTTCATTATGATAAAAATGGTCTTTCAGGGCTTAAATGCCGATATTTTAAACATTTTTCCCCTAAAGTACCTTTAATTTTGTTGATTCTATAAAAATAACTATATTATCTCGTTACTACTGATGAAAAACCGGTAAATATATAAATTGAATGATTTTTTGTTTTTGAACATAAGTAATATACATGTATAATATACCGTTTGGATTTTAGAAAAAATATTATCTCATACATAAGCTTTTAAAAGTTAATAGAGAGTGATGAAAAGAAGATAAAACTAACTGATTATTTTAGATAATAATATAATAAATTTTTTAATAAAACACATGTTTCTATAGAAATTCCATTTAATTAATTATTTAATGGTTTCAAACATCTTTTACTGAATTTGAAAATTCTTTAATCGATTCTGATGTAAGTGAAAGTTGTGTGTTGCCCGCACCAGATTTTTTTATATTTTTTCATTTGTTTGTTTGTTCTGATTGTAAATCATATGAGCAGAAGATATGAAAGAGCTCAATTAATGTCTAGATAACAGATTGGATAATAATTGGCTATCGTAACAGCATACATAGAGAAAAACATAAGTCAAACGAGGGATCGGTCGATGTACTGATCCACATATTTTGAGTTCCCATCATCTACCACCAAGTCCCCAAAATTCTTGCTCTACAATAATGATAATTGATAGAATTTTTTCCTTTCTTTTAAAACTGGTCTCCGTTCAGCAGGACAATAGAAATCCTTATGTTCGAAATTAAATGTTTTAAACCTTGATTTAAATATATTAAATTAATAAATTATATATAGAGAATATTTGTGAAACTTAAATATGAGGAAAAGTCCATATGTTTGTGAATATACATATGCAAATCATGGATTCTGCTGGTATTGCTACACTAATGGTTCAAATATTAAGCGGATACACAAGAGGCTCATCAGATATGTAACACTTAATTGAAGCCAATTTCTGCCAGTCAGACATGAGCCAACACTTGCTGACTAGGCAAGCATCAGCAACGTAGATAACAACCCAACAATGGCTGTAGATGGTAGCCCACTGGACAGTGATTGATACGTTCAACATCACTAACACGTCATATAAAGAAGCATGTAATATTTCAAGCCAACCCAATGAGTTTATAATTTTAATAAATTGAAATTCATTCTATAAGCTAAAACAAAGAAATGGTTTTCACCTAAATTCTAAACACAAAAATTGGAATAATATAAATTTATTTTTACTTTAATTTACTTATATATCAAATTATTAAGTAATAAGGAAATGTATTGCTATAAAAAAAACAAAAGACATATTTTTCATCAGTAATATACTTGTTTCATATATCAAGAAAAAATATAACAATTTCAGAAAAAATATAGTCTAGTATACACATTCAAATGAACTTTAAAATTTTTTAATATTAGTGAAAGCTGAATTAAATTACAAGGAAACTAAATGTACCTTTAAAAAAAAAAAACAAACAGCCAGAGAGATAAATAAATGATTTGTGATGTGCGCAGATCTTTTGTATTTATTTAATTTTTTTTTTTTTTTATTCTATTAAATGTCTACTATTTTCATACCGATTGTTTAAATGTTCTTTTGTTTTTGTTTTTACTACTAATTTTTTTTTTTTTTTTTTTTTTTATCGTTTCGTCCAACTTGGGACCACGCAACTACTGTTTTCTTTCGGCCCAGTATTGCCTCATCCTTTCTGCATGCTCCCGCTTCCGGTCTTCGGTCCACTTCTGGCCTGTTTTGCGCTTGGGCTTTGCCTGGAAACTCTGGAGTCCTTAAAGTTTCTTTTTCAGAGGATCACGCTCTTGATCTGTCCATGTGATCCCTACCATCTGCAGATCCTTCTCCACCTCCGTAAACCACACCCCTTTGATCTTCTTTCCTAGAAAGTAGATGAAAATTCTTTTTATCAACCTTGGTTATAGTTTTAAGTTATATCTGTTTCTGTATATACCATTTTCCTTTACTGGGCCTAAAACCTTCCTTAGAATCCTTCTTTCTGCTACGGTCAAGACAATGACAGGTAGACCACGCCTAGAGGGGTCCGGATTTGGCTAGAGACTTCTGGACCTGGACGGTCCTCCAAGTACCTAGAACGGTCCACCCGCTTCTCGGCCCTTACCTGCCGTGTCTAGAATCTTCGGTGGTGGTACAAATACCGGTCCACTACGCCTGGGTCAGTCAGTCTTGATCTTGCTGAAGTGGATGTATCAGTGAACAGTGACAGTGAACAATTCGTGACAGTGTAGTGAAACTGTGTGTCAGTATTGTGATAACCGGTCGGTGGGAAATTAGGAGACTGTAGGTTATAAGTTATTGTTGTAAGTTTTAGAATAAGTCTAGCAGATTGTATAAATTTACGTAAGTAGTTTATTTGTTAGAAATACCTCATTTTATATGTATACTGTTTAGTAGTTAAGCTAGTAATTCAATTATTATTGTAACTATAGTGGTTAGTAATCCCTTTGTATTTGTACATTTTGTATTTAATAAATATTTGTAATTTGTAAACTGGAGTAGTTCATTTCTCACACCCCGTAGCCCGTAACATTTCTCTTATTTCCATACTTTCCATCATTCCTTTCCTATTCATCGCAAGGCACTCAGCAGCATACAATGCTCCTGATCGAATGACGATTTTATATTAATACTACTATCAATATAATTAATGTTTTTAATTTTTTTTGTTGTAGGTGTTTTTATTCTCTTTATCTTTTCCCTGAATAATGTTTATTCTAATAGAGTGTTTAGACTATTCAGCAATGCTTGAAAAAAAATCTTTTTGTCACAGTGTGATGTGACAATCATCAATGAGGCAAAAGAATTAAAACTAATTAGATGTGAGGCATAAGGAGGGACAATACCCACGTCAGCCACAACAGCACGCCGTCCCTCCAGGTTTCTTACATACGTGTGTATGTTAAGAAAATAAATCTCTTGTCCAGAGTATTTTACATTATAGTTGTCCAGTTCTGCTTTATTTTGTGTCAGAACGTCCATGTTTCAGAGATGAACGGGCAAATACCTCACATTTAAACGATTATCGGAGGATTCATGCCTTTATATCATTAGAATAAGCAAATTTAAAACAATTATTTATTTAATAAAAATAATATGGTTTCATTACTAATACTTCGGAACAGACAAACGGCATCTCCAAACCTCCATTTAAAAAACATGCAGATGAAGAACAGTTATTCAGCTTAGTTGCAAACTTGAACTACCTCGTCCAGTCTCTTTTCAGTCAACTACAACAGGTAACCCAAGCCTTATAAGTAATAAACAGTTGACTGTGGCTAAACGTGTATTTTCATTGTTAACGGACTGGTATTTCTCAAACAACAGAAACACATTTGATTCCACATTCTAAATTTTACATCCCTGGATACAAAATATAGAGAAATGATCAAAAAAAAAAAAAAAAAAAAAAAAAAAAAAAAAAAAAAAAAACCTGTACGACTACAACCCATGAAGAGTTTTGGGCTCCTCAGTACATGTAGAGATTCGTACTGTTTCTAGGCCAACGGCCGTGCAATGACGTGATTCGGCCAAGATCACGCTCAGCCGCCAGGTTTTTCCCCTTTTTGGGTACCTACTTTATAGAGGCTGGGTGTGCCCCAGGAGGGTTTCCATGCCCCAGGATCGCCCCCCTGCTGAAATAACAGAATACATAATATTCCGCCACAGCCGGGAGTCGAAACCAGAACCCGGAGCACAGTAGACCATTGCTCTACCCACAAGACCACGCCACTCCCTTTACAACCATACTCAAAACAATTAAATTCCCGACACAATGGAAATACTCATATATAGCGATGATCCACAAACCAAACCAAAACACAGACACTCCTTCCTCATATAGACCTATCAGCCTGCTCCCGATTTGTTCAAAATTTTTCGAGAAACTACTCTACAAAAGACTTCTTAGACGCACTAAGAGAACACACTTACGAACAGTATCACAATACCCGACCAGGAATTTGGATTCCGCACACAACACTCAACAACTCATCAACTACACAGGGTGACTAAGGGCTATATTCTCTCCTACCTACTATCTTATCCTTCAGGCCTTTCTTAGCGATATTTTTTTCCCTATCTCTCAAGGAACAGAAATCTCTTCAATTAGACGAGTCTTAGCAGGAGTGAGTATCTTAAGGGTCTGTTCTCACTCCACCACTTTACATAATATACAAACACGACATACACACCAATCACCTCCGAAACTCTAACAGCGACATATGCAGACGATACAGCTATCGTTACAAAACATCTCAATCGCGACTGGTGAAAACTAGAAAACTCGACTTAACCAAGACAAATCCCGACATATTACTTTCACTCTTCGACAAGATACCTACCCACCAGCATATATTGATAACATCCAAATTCCACAGACAGACAAAATAAGATATCTCAGTTTGGCATTTGACAGAAGAATGATATGGAACCCACATATCAAGACAAAACAAAACGTTGAAAAAAAGACTAAAACTTTTATACTCATTACTCTCAAAACGTTTAAAATTAAAATTGAACAGGAAAAATATTGATAAACATTCACATTGATAAACATAATCATTCTGTATATTATGTTTATGATAGTATGTGTTTTGATACATTTGTAATGAATATGTAGGAAGAACTATCAACCAAGCTATAATAAATACGATTCCCCTTCTAGTTCCCATTCTAAGCTCCTTTTTATTTTTATTTCAATTATGAGCCCCAATTTGAACCCAACAGCATACTAACTATTTCCGGTTAATTAATATATAATGAAGGTTTAATTATCAGACCATAATTTGAGAACAAGAGGATAATATCAACAAATCAAGTGAGGTGCGTGCCGCCATAACCCCTGAGAGGAGGCACAGTTAATCAGTTGATTTATGCCAGGTGAGAATCATGAAGTCTAATCGGTAGTGCTATTGTTCCCTCCTGATTTACTAGCCTCAGAACATTTGCCAATTAACTAAGACCAATTCAATGTCCTACAAGCAATATTTCATTTCAGTCTTGGGAATTGTCCTTATGGGCCCCCTCCGCTCATATTGGATACCGCCTGTCCCACCTCTAATGGTATTTTAATAAAGTTTAATATACTCTGATTAATATATTGCCTCTTCTTCATCTCAACACTCTTCCTCTTCAACACCTTGGATAACGTGGAGATAAATTTTCCATTAGCCATAACAACTAATGGTTTCTGCTCAATGACTTTCTTAAAACTTTAAACAAGACATACAGTCCTCCATTGAGGAACAAAAAATAACAATCCTAATCCTTTTCGACTTTACCAAAGCTTTCGATTGCGTTGATGATGAGATTCTACTATCCGAACTCCGTAACTTCTTCTTATCCAATAGTAACTTCGAAGACTGGATTACCTCATGGATCATGCCTTAGCCCTCTGTTATTTAATTTATTTTTCAACGATATCCCCAAAAACATAAAAACAAAAATTGCACTATTTGCCGACGACACTGCAATTCTATCATCCTCATATAGAATATTCACTATCACTAAAAGACTAAAAGAAGCTTTCATTAAAACCACGAAATACCTGAGTCAGTGGGGACTAAAAACCAACACAGAAAAACCTGAAGCAATAATCTTTACAAAACGCAGACCCAATCTTCCCTCCACAATTCAACTCAACAGCGCAACAATAGCCATTTCAAAACAAGTTAAGTATTTAGGAGTCACCCTGGACTATAAACTACTTTTCAACATCACATAGACAATAAAATAAATAGTGCCCGTAAATTATTATATAAAATGTACCCCTACTTTGATAAACATTCAAAATTAACACCAAAAAAACCAACTAATTTTATATAAATCTTTTATCAGACCTATAATTACATATGCATGCCCATGGAATCTTGCAAGCAAACAAATATTAACAAATTGCAAGTACTACAAAATAGATGCCTTGGAATAATTAATAATTATCCACCATACACGAAAATAACTACCATGCACAAAGATCTGAACATCCCTACAATACAAGAATTTATACACCAACAAACACAATAATTTTTCTCAAAATGCCAACTGACTGACGATACCCTTATAAAACAAATTGGTAATTATACTAAACTCTCAACCTCTAAATATAGACATAAGAGAACTAAACATATACTGTTATAAAATTCTTAATTACTAAATCCTATCATATGATTTTAATAAATATAATTTTGTTTAATTTTTTTTTTATTTCTATCTGTTTGTTTCATTTTTTTTTTTTTTTTGTTTCGTTTATCTTTTTTTTCTCTTCTTAGATGGGTTTTTTTTTTTAATTGTTTACCAATATTAAAAACAATTGATGTACAAAATAAATTGTAGCAAATAAGTAGGCTTTGTAATGATTTCCAATCAATGTTTTAAAACTGTGCAGATGAATTCTATACAAATAAAGATTAATGTTGTAAAAAAAAAAAAAAAAATAGTACCATGAAATGGTTTCATTCCTTTGTATCCCATAGTTCGCAGACAGTAGTCATCCCTGGCAAAGGTTCTTCATCTCCTCTCTTCCTCTCACGTGGTGTTCCTCAAGGTTCTTCCCATTCACCAGCTCTTTTTTCGATTATATGTTGATCTACAAATATATAACTTTTGTTTCCACCTTCTAACCTTATAGAACATCTCATAAAGTACAGTATTATATAGATCAAATCTGTCAATGGGCAAATAAAAACAACAGGTCAATGCAGGTAAAACTAAAGCAATCCTCATCGGCCCCAAAACCAACCTTGAACTCCCTTCCTACCCGTTGCTCTTTCTTAATAAAGTCCCAATACCGTTCCAGAAACTGTTAAAAACCTTGAAATTACCTATAACCAAAACCTATCCCGGAATAACCATGAATCTGAAATTTTCCCAAAATCCATGTCCGTACTCAAACAGCTCTATAGATTCCGTGAATCCTTACCTTTAAAAACCCTTCAGCTACTTGTTTCCTCTGTTATCTTCCCAAACTTTGACTACGGTTGCCTGGTGTACGGGGGACTAACTGATGAACTGGATATAAAACTAAAACTTCTATGAACTCTTTTATAAAATTTATTTTCGGAGCCCGTAGACGTGACCAATTCTGGCTATTATACTAACTTATAAATGGCTTTATCCTTCTGTACGACGGCAATATTTTCCCTTTGGCTATTTTACCTATTCTAAACTTTAAAAAATAGAAAACCTTCCTACATAATTGAGCTCCTCACCCTCACTCTGATATCCATTCGTTAAATACTAGAACCCAATCACTAATTATTCTACACCATCCTCAAATTCACTGCCCATCTCTATCGCAAAGCTACCTCTCTTTCTTCCTTCAAACATCAACCCATTCCACTACCTACTCTACCTCAATCTTACGTTCCATTGTAAAATATAGGTATATATAGTATAAAATTGCAAAATTTATAGATATAATAATTTTGATCTTTATATGATATTTTTATATATATTGTAAGTAGTATATATTTTTAAGTAATATGACCCTAAGATTTTTGATTGTTCATTATTCTAAGGGACTTGATCCCAGATAAATTGTTTTTTTCATTTTCAAAAAAAACAAAAAAAAAACAAATAAAGTTTGCCGCCTTGAAAGAGATTTCTATTGTTTGAATTATTGGGTTGTCCGAAATAATTATAATCAAATTTTATACATAATACTTGAAGGGTTTTAAAATATAGTAATTGAGAACTAACTTGTCAAAACCTTCGGGATAAGATAGAAACCTACGCCAACATACCAACAAGCGAAATTGAACGATATAATCAATGCAAAATATTTATCCTTACGATCCAAGGGAGTGAGATTAAAATAGAAATTAAATAAAAAACAATACAAAAAAAAGAAAATTAAAAATAATAATACTCTGTCACTGAGTTAACTCCAAAAAATAACGAAATAAAAGATTAAACAAAAAAATTTTAAAAAGGATTAAAGTTTTAATTACACTTTGATCTTACACAACGAATGCATTGGAGAGGGTTGGTAGTGGAATTGAATTTTTATGGTTACCTGGTCACTTGGCATTAAAGGATATGAGCTTACTGACACCAAGGCGAAACTAGGTATTACAGATGTTCTGTTTGTTCCGAGTGCATTCACGCAGGGAACTAATCTCCCTCGTAAAAGAAAAGTCTCGAGAACATTGACAAAGATTATGGTTTGCTTTGAGAGAGAATGAACAGAGCAGTAGAGCCTTGCATGGAACCTGATCGAGCAGACCTACAGCAGTGCAGGAAGGACGAAGTGATACTGGTTCGATTGTGGAACGGCCACATAAGACTGACCCACGTTACCTGATGACGAGAGGGTCACCGCTTCAATGTACCTCCTGTGGGGTTATCCTCACAGTCTTGAAATTCTGCTAGATTGTTTTCCGTTCCAATTGGAGCGAAGAAAATTGTAATACTGGTATGCGACTGCACAAAACCAAGGAGTTAGCCACAAAACTAGTTACTTACCTGAAAGAAACTTAATTTTTTACATTAATACAATGTTTTAAGATTATTAATATTTTTATGTAATGAAATTATCTATACCTTGTTTATATTTTATATATTTTACTTAAATGTTTGTATTTTTTATTTAGAGCTAAAATAACCTAATGGTTGGTTGGATAGTCTCTTTATTACTAAATAAAAAAAGTTTAATAAAAAATATAATTTACACCTCTTTTATAATTAAAACAGTCTCTATAATACTTTCAATACATTGCGGCATCAATGTGTGGTCCTGGTGAACCTAAAAACTAAGTCACAGCATGAATTACACAAAACGTCAATTGATATGAGTTGGTTTAAACTCGCTAATATCATGTAATTTTAAACTTTCAAACTCACTACTCCACATGGAAACGTAGAAATATATTTAAATAAATAAAAAACCTGTAACTATACAACCTATGAAGTAATAAAGGATATTAAGAGTTTAGTAAGAGAAATGTGTACTATTTCTAGGCCAACGACCGTGTAACGAGGTAGAGTGAGACCACTCAAGTTTGTTTTTCCAATTTTTGGGTATCCGCTTATTCAAGACTGGATGTACCACAGGAGGGTCTCCATACGCCAGGGCCACTCCACAGGTGAAATAAGGGAATGAATAATTATACTGCCACAGCCAGGATTCGAACCCAGGAACCGGGTGATAATCGACTTTGAATGCTCTATCCGCTAGACCAGGCCGCTCCCTCATGTTTAAAAAAAAATCAAACTGTGCTTGCCAGGTTATGCATAACATTTATAACAGTCAAGCCCCGTTTGGACAAATAGACATAAAAAGACATATGTTAATATTTTAACGACAAAAAATCTGGTGCGGACAACACACAACTCTCACTTACCTCGGCTGTTAAAATTAATTTAAACCTAAAGTTAAGAAAATGTTCAAGTTAATTTAAATAAAAAAATTATTCAGTTTCGTTGGAAACATATTATTTAGACTAAATAATATAGCAATATTAAATTGTTACGTATAATAAACAGTGTTAAGATTATGCCCTATCCGTACTTAACTTACATTTTATAATGTTAATATTTTTTCTAATATTTTTACCTTTCCAATGGTATATATTCACCTATATTACTGTTCTTATCTTCAAAAAACAAAAATTGCATACTTATTTTTGCTTCTTTCTCCTTTAGTCGGTTATCACATTCGTTCGACTTGCATATTTATTCATTTTTTATCACCGCTAATATATATGGTCTTTTTTTTTTTTATTTTACAAAATTAAAGATACTTTAAAGAAAGACAATTTTTAAAAAATTTACATTTAATCTTGTCAGACTGTTTCAAATGAGAATGAAACCTACATGACATTACAGCCCATTAAATTTTACATAGATATGACGAGTTTAAACAGGCCGTTTTAAGAGAAAATCGTAAAAAGTGCAAAATGCATGGTATAAAGTGCTCTTCTGGTTTGCCGATTTTGATGAAAAAGTTTCTGTAAAAATCTCAGCGTAAAGGCGTGTAAAATTATGAATTTCAATTTTATAAGACATCATTTTGGAGTAGACTTACCATACGACACACGGACACACATGACCTTTTATACGGCCTTGGTATTTGGAATGAGGACCCTAAAAACGTTATTTCAGTTGAGAACGGATTCCCAAAATTTTATTACGTTTCGCAATATATATATTTCATATATACGTAAGTGAAAGTAATAATGAGATATCGGTTATTTTATCATGACACTTGTTATATGATCGTAAATTATCTCATAGCTTTGTAACTAAATTATAAATTGAGCTTTATTTTAACACAATAAGGTAATATATAGACAAAATCTCTTCTTTTCTTTATTTTAACATTGTTCCATCACCATTATAAACAGTTTTGTTTAGATTTTATATTTAAATATTCGCAATAGGGGGAAGGTTAATCCGAGTGGAGGGGATATACTAATATCCTTAGGTCGTTAGGAGGTCGGTTAATGAAGAAAAGACGAAGCTAATGAAACAGCTATCGCAGCTCACCGATCTCCCTAGGATTATTCCTTCTTTATAGCCCTAAGTAATTTCCTTCTCCTCCGCTATATTTTTGAATTAATATTAAAATAATGTTAATTCTCCCCACAGCATTCTTATGATGTTGAAGCTTTTAAACCATTTCTAATCCTTGCAAAAATAGTTTTGAATCCATAGAAATCAGTCCGTAAATTATAATATTACACTTCCCATCAAGTACTAGAATTCTTACGAGCGAAACAATAAATTTAATAATGGATACATAATAATATTCTTGAATCCCAGGTAGAAAAAATAATCATAATACTTTCGGCAACCTAGCAATTGATTACAGAGATCATAACATCTGATAAAGTAGCAAAAAATACCCTCATTCTTTCTGTTTTTAACAATAATTTACTAAAAACACCATGGCATGAATATGGATTGGAAGGGAAATAAAAAAAGAGACATCACCTTAAAAAAAAAATGGTGCGGGCAACACACAACTTTCACTTACCTCCATTTTTAAAATCGATTAAAGAATTTTCAAATGCAGTTAAAGATAAAAATACGTGAAACTATCAAATAATTAATTAAATCGAATTTATATAGAAACATGTGTTTTATTAAAAAATCTATTATATTATTATCTAAAATTAATCAGTTGGTTTTATCTTCTTTTTATCATTCTCTATTAACTTTTAAAAGCTTGAGTATAAGATAATATTTTTTATAAAATCATTAGCTTTCCAACGGTATATCATACATGTATATTACTGCTCTTATGTTCAAAAACGAAAAATTGCATTAAAAAAATATTTTTTCTGTTTTCTTCTTTAGTTGGGTATCGAATTCATTCAATTTATATATTTACCAGTTTTTCATCAGTGGTAACAAGATAATATAGTTATTTTTATAGAATCAACAAAATTAAAGGTACTTTAAAGAAAGAAAATTTAAAATATCGCAATTAAGCCCTGTCAGACCATTTTAATCAGAATGAAACCTACATGATATTAAAGCCCATTAAATTTTACATCGATATAGGGAGTTTAATCAAAATCGTCGGAACCGTTTTCGAGAAAATCGAAAAAAGGTGCAAAATGCATGGAATAAAGTGGCTCTTCTGGTAAGTTCATTTTGATGAAAAAGGTTTTGTAACGTCTCGGGCATATATTTGTCTTAAATATGAAATTTCAGTTTTATAAGACTTTTAGTTTTCCCCCGGGAGTTACCACACACACACACACACACACACACACACACACACACACACACACACACACACACACACACACACACACACACAAACAACACACACAGACCTTTTTGCGGGACTTGGTTATTTGGACTCTGGGGACCCTAAAATGTGTATTTCCGTTGAAAACTGGAATTCGAAAATTTTAACGATCGCAATACTTTCCCTTACTATATAATAATAAAATAATAATGAAAAGTAAAAAAAGAGAGAAAATCCATCCTTCATCCCTTATTCACCCTCTGCTAAGGATCAGGTAAATTAACTGTATTAATAATTACTTTCCTTTTAGTCATCATCATAGTCTATCCTCTTGAACCACCTTATACAGTGTGAGGAGGAAGTCCATAAAGCCCTCTCCAGCTCTGCTGGTCTTCTACGAGTCGCCTTCTCTGGAAGCCTCTCTTTACCTTTTCTACCCATTTCCTTCTAGGCTTTCCTCTTCCTCTCTTACCCTCTATCTTTGCTCTATAGGCTTTGTTGGCAATCCTACTCTCTTCCATTCTAAGAAGATATATCAACCATCTCAGTCGGTTCTCCTCTATCAAATCGTTGGCCAGCGTAACATTGAGGTTCGACCTGACGGTGTTGTTGCGTAAGAGTACGCTATCTAGTCACGTTTTTCCCTCGATCTTACGAAAGAATCGCATTTCTGACGGCTGTATTCTTGGTTCATGTTCCCTTATCAGCGGATTCTGAAGAATACGTCAAAATGGGAAGAAATGTTGATTTAAACACAGTTGCTTTTCTTCTCTACCTCTCGTCTGTTTATGAAACCTATCTTGACTGCTTCAAACTTCCTGCCCGCAGGTGCGATTCGCTCATTTACCTCTGAATCGATAGATCAATTTTCATTCAGGTGCTCTCCCAGGTATTTGAAGTTTTCTACATGTTCAAGTATTTCGTCTTCGACTCTGATGAAACGCATATTTCTCCTTGGCTTCTTCCCAACCCTCATCACTTTCGTTTTCGCAGGGTTGGTGACCGTATTAATCTTCAGGAGTTCTTCTTTTATTTTATTAATATTGTACTGAATAATCCTGTCAGTGTCCGAGAAAATAACAATATCATCAGCGAATGGAAGCAATGAGCGGGTCACTGGTCTCAGGTTAGCATATCTCAGGTGGAATTTCCACATTTTTCTTTGGCCCTTCAAATTGCTGAGCCCCTTACTAAAATGAACAAAAGTGAACAGAGAACCTTGCCGGATTCCAATGGTTGTTCCTGAGAAGTTTCTAATCTAACCACATTTCTTGTTTTCTTATAGGGGCTTCCAACAGCTAGGACATTTTTCCTTTTTTTTTTCTCTCTGGCGCGACAAGCAGTGTAGGCCCTTGGCCTCGTGGTGTAATCTCCTGGGAGATATCCCACGATTCACGATGAAATCTTACAGGGTAGGTTCATCACGCTTATTTTTGTTAGTGACCACCATTTGGCTGACGGGTCTCAGATACCCTGGGAAGAGGCTGTGAGTGAATCCCCATTTAATTACATCCTTATAAAAGCACCGCCGGGGCTGGGATTCGAACTCAGAACCTTTAGCACGAGAGACTAGCGCGCCAGAAACTCAGCCACGGACTCCCGTATACCTTTTAGTAAAAATATTAAATATATTTTAATACCAACAGTTGATCCAGCTACATAGCAACATATTTAAAGCAGGTTTTGGGTAAACCATTGGCAAACTGATGATTTCAAAAAACATTTTTTCTAGCACAAAAAGTCTTAAGAGGTAAAGTCGCTTTAGTATTTCTTTCTGACTTTGAAAAACACTAGATCATGAATGTGGCCATCTATAATTACTTATTTTCACATTCAAGAAAAATTGGGTTTGCAGACGGATCGATGAACTATATAAGGTAAAGGAACGAATAATCTAGTAATTAACATTTATTTGTAATCATCTATTTAATATAGACCTTGGTACATTAGAAATTTTTAATCATTCAAACCAAAATAGCTCTAAAACGACAAGTCCTAGCGACAAATGTTATATATCAAAAAATATTCTCCCTTCTTAAGAGATTGGAAACACTTTCCTGCAGATATTATTCTTTCCCTTATGTCTTCATCCACCCAGCCCGGCTCATTTAGGCGCGCACCTCATGTATAAAAGCACCTTCACTAATAATTGTTTAGAATATGTAAACATTATTGATCAAGTAAACATGACTTTATAAACACAGAGAGGATTAAATTGAAATATTGAAAAACGCTACCAACTTATTTCCCGACCCAATACTTGGTTATTTAAAATAATTGAATTGCAGTTTATGTTCTTCTTTTGAATTACTTTGAGAAACAGATAATTATTAAAGTGTGGTATGTGCAAGTTTTTTAACACTCATGGTGTAATGATTATAAATTATAACCTAACTAGAAATTCAGAAATTATAAAACAATACCCCTCACGGGCGCTAGGTCTAACTAAGCGCTCATACATAATGAGTAAATACACCTGGGGCAATTTGCAAGCTAATGATACAGTTGTTGGCCGGAGTTATTCGCCAGTTGGGGCAGTAACGAAGACCGTAGGATGCTGGCGGGTTTACATCCAGTTAGATAATAATGGCAACTTTTCCTTGAAGCGGGCAGAATTTTCTCAGCGGGATAACGAGCAACAACTGAGCCGGGGTATAATTAGTCCTACCAACTTCACCAATCCTGTCTCCATCCAACCAGTACCCATTTTTCCAAGTCTGTTCAACATCAAATTAACGCTAGATGGATTTCATTATATTCTTAATTAATTGTCAGGAATTACTATGGAGAATACGATTAATACTAATTATTTCATATTCATCAGCTCAATAAAAATGATCACTTTCCGTTTTTGCAGATTTGTTTGTAATTGTTATTTTAATTATGTACCGTGAAATGGGGTAAATAGGAACAGTGGGGTGAAAGGGAACAAAACTTCAATATTATTTCAAAGTTGCATGAGAGCCACTTACTTTACCGTATAGGAATAAATGTTGTTATTTGTTGGCCACTCAGTAAATAATTGGATCATATGGTTTGGTTTTGTTGTTACTACTTTGGACTTATCAGTTCAACCTGTGAAAAATTGTACTAGTTCCTACGAAGTGTTTCTCTTCCACAAACTTTACCTGTAAGTATGAAACTGTTACCTATATAGCTTATTTAGTATCTGTTTACTATTCTTCAAGTTGTCTTCTTGCATAAGATTCTTTGCTTAATATACTATTTGCAACAGTTTCTTAGCAACAATTTTTTTAGGTTCACATTCATGGCATTTACATTTTCTGGAGTGTGGAGTGAATGGAATGGGAACACAGCCGTTTTCTGTCGGAAGACACGTTAGATGAATATTCTTTGCAAGACAGTGATGCTGAGTGGGTGTTGTCATGCACATCTGAAGATGAACTTGGATTTGAATCATTACCTACAAATTATGACATTTCAGCAGGCGACTTTTTACTTATTAACTATTTGGAAAAAAAAACCTGAGAATTTTCGACTTCATGTTTGAAAGGTTTTAGAACCAGATGATGGAGGATACATCGGGTTTGTTTTACAAAAGAATCAAGCGAAGTTATAGGTTTGTTCCAACTCAAGAGGAAGCTTATTTTAGCCCTAGTGAAGTTACATTGAAGTTAAAAGAGCCATAACTATTATCAGGCCTATTTGTACCTACGGGGCTAAGCTATCCCGATCAACTAAACCATCAAATTCCTCTCGCATCCAATCCTTGCAATCCAAAATCCTTTTTCTTTTTTTTTTCCTTGTCTCTTAATTTGTTTCTTTCGGATAACTAAGAACTCTCCTGAGAATTCCCCTTTTTTTACTAATAAGCTTTTATGGAGTAGGTGGTTGACTGTCAATATTATATTTATTCTAACTTGGATCGCAAATTACAATATTGCACAACAATATATTTTATCATTGATCTAGACATTTTTTTATTGATATGCGTAAAACCTTTTCAAACCAAGAAAAACAGTTCGTTAATACGAAATATAATTTTTAAAAGTATATAAATACTAAACTAGTAATATATGTACTAGCTTACTATGGTAAAATTGCCAGAACCTGTTTCTCTTGGTACTGTTACAGTCAAGACAATGGCAGCCTGCCGTGTCTAGGCTCTTCTGAAATGGTACAAATACCGGTCCACTACGCCTGAGGAGGCATTCTTAATCCGGCTCAACAAGTAACAGTGACAGTGAACAATCCGTGACAGTGTGGTGAAACTGTGTGTCAGTATTGTGATAACTGGTCGGTGGGAAATTAGAAGACTGTAGTTTATACATAACTTATAGTTGTATGTTTTAGAATAAGTCTAGTAGAGTGTATAAATTTACGGAAGTAGTTTATTTGCTAGGAATACCTGATTTTATATGTAGACTGTTTAGTAGTTAAGCTAGTAAATCAATTATTATTGTAAGTATAGTGGTTAGTAATCCCTTTGTGTTTGTGGATTCTGTATTTAATAAATATTTGTAATTTGTAAACTGAAGTAGTTCATTTCTCACACCCCGTAGCCCGTAACAGTACTATCACATAATTTCTTATTTTACCCAATGATGTACATGTTGCTGAATGAGAAGTATTATGTCAAAGATTATGTTACAATAGTAATGCATATTTTTATTACTTAAGTACATTGCCAAAACTCGAATAAACGAAATTATAAAATAATGGCTATTAATTAATAGTAACCTTTACCAATCTCGCTGTCGGAAATTTCTAATGCGCTGCCGCTTGCTTTTTCAACATATTTTTCGAAATATTTAGGTTGATATAATATAAGAAATGGTTGCACCAATAGTTAAAGCTCATTGTACCTAAAACTAGGACTGGATCTAGGAGGTCTGCCAAGGAGGGGAGTATGGGGGCAAGAAGCTTAATTGTCTCACTCCTTCTTATAATCCCTTTTCCCTCTCGGCCATTATAATGAAAATCAACAGTTTTGTAAGAATACTTTGGATTATATAAAATATTTCGAAATTAATATCATTCAAAAAAATCTTTATCATCCTCATAGACTGAATGATTGAGGTTAAAAGAATCAAATATTTTTTTACTCAACCAAAAAAGACATTGCTCTTGTCCTTTGCCTTCTGAGACAAGTGCCCCTTTGATTCTCCTGTCTCATTCGCGCCCTACATTAACTCTGAAATGTTGAGATCTTGAATGATGGCCTTTAAACCTAGAAAAAGAAATAGAAATTTCGCTTTAATATCAATTACATGAACTGTAAGAACTGAGAGAATTTATTATAAAAATTAATATATGTGACCACTTAGCACACTCCACTTGGCAGTGAATGATTCTTTTTCCTGTGGCACTATAATATATGAATAGTCTTAGCAAAATAGGAGCGGCGTGTTCTAGTAAATTGAGCACGGGTCCTGGGTTCGAATCCCGGCTGTGGCAGAATTTTATTTATTCTGCTTATTCAATTGGGGGGCGACCCTAGGGGATGGAGACTCTCCTGGGGCAGACCCAGCCTCTATAAAGTGGGTACCCAAAAGATTTGGGGGGAGGGGGAATCTGGCGGCTGAGCGTGATCAAGGCCTAATCATAACGACCCACGACCTAGATACAGTACGAATCTCAATATGTACTGAGCCCAAAACCCTTTATGGGTTGTAGAGGTACAGGTTTTTTTTGTTTTGTTTTTTCTTAAGCGAAGTACTTAGAGAAGGTGTACTTTTGACAGGTTGTGAAGGGCGATTTGACCCTCAGCCTTCCTTATTTAAGGTTATCTACTTTATTGATAGTGGATGTGCAATATAAAACTCTTCAAACACAAAGCTGATGTTTCTAACAAAAGAAATAATTATTTTCCAACACTATAGATACGAAGCACTGGCTATTATCATATCAAGCAATGTGTGCATGCTAGGGACTCTTGAGACATTTATCTGTTATTTAACGTTTTCATAACATAAAAGTAATAATTATAGATTGTCGCATCTCACAACCTATTTTTAATAAAATTCATATATGTACTTAATTTGGGATATACCATAGAGCTTAGAAAATCGAATTTGGGATATGTTTTAGAAATGATTATAATTATTAAGTTCAAACTTTCAAATGATTATTAAACATGATTTTAGGTGCTACATCCTCATGATCTATTATTTTAGAAAATAATTAAAATGATTTTCTATTTAACAACACTACCTGTTAAATGTTTTAGTGGCAATGTCTACCAAAATTGTTGCTTAAAAAAAACCTTTTACTTTCGTATTTTACTGTCTGGGGCTGATTTAGCTACACTTTTGAGCAGTAAGACTTTTGAATTGAGGTTTCTGTATAACTGTACAATCACAAAAATATTTGGAAAAGAATGAGACCATGTTCGATTGGTAATCTTTATTGAAGTTAATGTGCAATTCGGTGCCTCTGACGAGAATTTCGCTACACTTTAGAACAAGACGAGCGGTTCTGTACATAGCCGGTAAATAACTATTTTTTTTTTTTTTTTTATATTTATTGACATTTACAACTGTATTGTACAATACATCAAATGAGCTAAAAGAAAATAGACATGTAGAGAAGCTACCCATCGGCAGCATTCTAAAAATATTCTATACTAGAAGGTCTCGAGGCCATCTTCTTTTCAGACGCCTTGGAGGATTGTCGGGAATGGAAGAGAAAGCAAGAATTGAAACTAGTGGGTTAGAGTGGAAGTAGAGTTTGTCGTAAAAGGATTGATTCCTAGTTCCGGCCAAATCAGTTACATAGGGAATATTAAGATCTTTATGGATGATCTTATTCGTGACAAAGTAAGGAGCGTTGAGGATTTTGGATTGTAAGGACTGAAGACGGGAAGAATTTGAAGGTTTAGAGGAGTCCCAAAGCTCAACTCTGTAAGTCATGATAGGTCTTATGGTGGTCATGTAGATGAGCCTTTTGTACTTAAGTGGAAGGTTAGAGCGTCTGTCTAGTAAGTGTTGAAGTAACCAAAAGCGGCGAGCAGTTTCTTGTCATTTCAGTTTAGTGTGCGGATTCCATGTTAAACGTTTGTCAAGTAGGAGTCCTAGGTAGCGGATCTGTTCAACTGGAACAAGCGGAATATTAGTAAAGGATACTGTAGGGGAGGATGTCATAGGTTTGAGACGTATAGGGGTAAAGGTTATTTAGTGAGATTTATTGGAATTTATTTTAATTCTCCAATTCTGATACCATACCTCAAGGTCTCTGAAGTGGAATTGGAGATTTTGAGAGGCAACAGTTGGATCATTATTGACTGATAATACACAAGTGTCATTTGCATAAGTAGAAAGGAAAGTAATAGGATGTGATGAGAACTAATATTTAAAATTATTTTCAGATGTATGCGATAAGTGAGTTAAACTTTAGCGGAAGCCCTCCTGCTCCTCTTCGAGTTGACTTTCCACAATATTTCCCAATCTTCTCTCAAGGATAGAGGTGTAAATTTTATAGGCTACGGAAAGCAAGCTAATTGGTCTATAATACTCGCATACGGTTGAGGAGCCTTTCTTATGTATGGGGACTATATTCCCAATCTAAAGGAAATATCTTTTTATCCAATACAGTTTGGAATAGTCCTTGGATTGCTTTTTTGAGCTCTTCACCACCAAATTTCAGAAATTCAGGCAAAATTCCACCCCTCCCCCCCTGCTTTATTTATTTTTCTCTTTTCGAGAGCATATTCCACCTCGTCTTTTTCTATAGCCTCTTGATTCTACTGTGTGCATGTAGCACTGGTGTACCATATTCTTCAGAGAAGAGATCTTGGTAGTGGCTCCTCCACCGTTCTAAGAGATCATCTGGGGCAGTCATTACGTTGCCACCTTCATCCTTTATATACCTAATTGGTTTTTTGTATTTTCCTTTCAGAAACTTTATTGTCTGCCAAAACCGTTTAGTATTTTCTCGGTGGTTTCCATCAAGACTTTTGCCGAACTCCTCCCAAGTTTGCCTTTTCGGTGAACGTAGTGCTGTTTTAGCCTCATTACTTAGACGGTGGTATTCAATTAGATTAGCATGTATTTTATCTCGGAGATATGCTTTCCACGCTATTTTTTTCTCTTAACTATTTCCCCAAAGGTATCACTCCACCATTTGGTATGCTTTTTTCTCCCACCGACTTTTTTAATTCCACAGACCTCTTTAGTGACATTCAACATGCATGTCTTTAGATCGCTCCATTGTTCCTCTACACCTGCTGAAAAGTCCAGTCTTCTGATTCTTTCCTCCAGTAGAGTAGTATAAGGGACTCTCTTCTCTGGGTTGTCAAGCTCGCGCACTTTTATCGCTTTGTATGTTTTCGTATGTATACGTGGCCGGTTGTCTCTTAATATCTTGATATCAGCTACGAGGAGAAGATGATCTGTGCCTATTTCTGAACCTCTGATTACTTTTATATCTATGAAATATTGTCTTATTTCGGCATCATAAATGAAGTAATCTATCACACTGTTCCTGTCCAGATGTGAGAAGGTTATTTTTTCCTCTGAAACTTAAAATCTGTCCTTCTACGTTTATAATATATTTTAAAAGGTATCAGCATCCTGCATTCGTTCCTGATATAAATGTTCAACCATTGTAGAAGATAACTTATGTACAATAAGAGCATCTCCTGAATTTTTGTAAACGGCCAAAATAAATTGAAAATAGTTATATTCCGACATTTGAATTTATTGTTTAACAAAACGTTACACACATAAGCCATTCCACTCAGCTATCAAAAGAGGAGCAGTAACAGCTCCGAATAACTTGATACTTGGTAAAGCTGTTCCTGAGTGCTAATATCTATCTCTAAGTAATCGCAGGGGAGAGGGTAGGAGACATTAATGTTGAGGAAACACTCTGCCCATCAAATATTAAAACCCTAAGCCACACACCCCAGTCGACGTACCGCAATGAAGGCAGTCACTTTGTATATTTTATAAGCTCTTGTACACGCTCTAAGTATTTTATAACTATTGGCAGTATCTGACACGGTTTTAATTCTGGGAATATAGTGTCGTCTTCTACCTTTGACAGCTATATGATAGAAGTATACATAACTATACCTAATACAAATATGTAAACATTATCATAAATAACAACAGACAAAAAAATCCTGTGATTTTTGAAATAAGTTTTGCGATATTTTTCCTCTTGTTTTAAAAAATTAAAATAACTTAAAACCAAGGTAGAACTGGTTTCCGCAGGTCGATTTTGATTTAAACCAACCTTAGTAGTTTAAAGCATTCGTGGAGTTTTCATTTACCTTTGGTTTTATAAGGAATGTATAAACCAACATAACTCATCAATTTCTCGGCTAAATTGCATTCTCCATCTCCCCCTAACTTATATATCCAATATTTCACTCGTAATTATTGGATTACAAAATTATTCTAGTGACAGAGCCAAATCTTCTAAGAGTTTAAATTTCTTATATATATTTATTTATTTATTGTAATTTACAATTGTATTATACAACACAATGAGTGAAGAAAATGTCTTGAGAAAGAAATACCCAGTAGTAGCACTTCACTAACTATTTTAACGCAGTAGGTCACGAGGCCGCTTTCTTTTCAATCGCCTCGGAGTGTTATCAGGAATATCTAAGAAACACATATTACGGACCACTGGGCAGGAAGTTTAGAATGAAAAGAGGTGTATATATCACGAATGAGATGTTTAGGTCAATCGTGACGAAATAAGGAGCATTCAGGATTTTGCGAAAGATTTTGGATTGTAAGGATTGGATGCGTTAGGAATTATATGGTTTAGAAGAGCCCCAAAGCTTCATAATGTCCAAATAGGTCTGATAATAGTGATGTAAATGAGTCTTTTGGAATATACTAGAAGTTTTGTCTAGTAAGTGTTGTAGTAATCGATATCTTTGAGCTGTTTCTAGTTATTTCAGTCTTCTGTGAGGATAAATCTCATTGATTACGCAAAAAAAAGACCCATAATACGCATATCAGTGGCATTTTAATTTTTGAAGTCAATGAAATAAACTATGTATTAGTACGTGTTTCACTTTCACTTACTTATTATGTGAATAAGTGATGAAAACAAGTTGTGAAAAGATTTCAATTTGTATTTTCAACAGTATTTATTACATTTGGAACTTGATAGTTTCTAAGCGAATGATATGTTCAATAATCGATTTTCAACCGATCAGCGATAAGATTTGCAAAATAAGGATGAGGAGTAAATCAAGAAACCTTACTATAATCAATGTTCATGCACCAACCGATGGAAAATGTGAAATGACTAAGTGATGAATTCTGTGATACTTTGGAAGGAATTATGAATAAGTGTCTCAGGCATGATATTACAATCGCAACGTGAGATTTCAATGCCCAAGTTGGTATAGTAAACTTATTCTGCCCAAATATTGGTAAAGAAAGCCTCCATCTGACAACGAACGATAATGGGGAGAGAATGATTGATCTCGCAACAGCATTAGTTATAATGAGTACAATCTTCCCTCACAAGGATAAGCATAAGCATACTTGGAGGGCACCTAAAGGGATCCTATAGTCAAATAGATCATGTTTTAGTATCCTTGCAACATCTTGATTAGGTAAATGGAATGAAGTCCTATAAAGCCCCGGACGTAGAAGAAGTGCTTATGTAAACAGCTGATCCCCACATAACATGAATTCCACGAACACTATCAGAACATGGGTGATCAGGATGATGAAATTGATAAAGAAATACCTTCAGAAGCAGATGATATTGCAGAGATAGTTGCTGCATTGAAAAATCATTAAACCTCCGGAACAGAAGATACGGCGGAGTTAATCAAATCGGCTGGACCAGATGTTCTTGCAGGTATAAGTAAGCTAGTAGCCCATATATTGCAGGACGAAAGGATACCTGAAAATTTGAAGAATCGATTGTTGTATCAGAATTCAAGTAGAAGGGGAACCCCACCGATTGCAACAACTACAGAGGTATAGTTGTTACATATAAAGTCTTCTTCATTGCACTATATAATAGGCTAATCCCATACATTTAAAGCACGGTCGGTGACTTCCAAGCAGGATTCCGGACAAAAATTTCCACAATAGACCAAATATTTACTCTTAAGCAACAGGACAGGACTCAACCATGGCCAATATCGTATTTACCAAAATGACAGATGATGTTGCAATAATTGGACGATCCCAAGCTACTGTAGAGGATGCCTTCTGCTAAATAGAAGAGGAATTAAAGACCACAGGACTAATAATAAATAAGAACAACAAATCATTAAAAGGAATGAGATGGCTCTACAACGACACGTTAGATTGGGAAATTATGCTTATGAGGTTGTTCCAAGCTTCCAATTTCTTACAAGAGGAAGCCAAAATAAGATGCAGACTAGCAGCAGCGAACAAAGCACATGTTTCTCTACCGAGGGTTATTAAATGCTGACTTTTAAGCCACGCTACGAAAATAAGAAAATATAAATGCTTTATAATGTCCATAGCGAGATATGCGTGCGAAAGATGGACGCTGATCTCTTGAAGTCTTTCGGAATCAAGCTTTATCGCTTCGAGAGGAAGATCCTGGGACGCATTCGCGGACCTACTAAACAAAACTATACTTGGCGTATACCCAGAAACGCGGAACTCGGCGCTGAATACGGATATATATGTATCTCCAACTTCGTCAGGTTACAGAGAATAAAGTGGTTGTGACAATTACTAAGGACAGAAGGGAGCAAAAGCCCTCTGAAGGCACACAGGAACACACCAGGACAAGACCCAGGGGCAGACCAAAAGCGCGTTGGAAGGACTGTGTCCTCTCAGACCTAAGGCAAGCAGGAATGCTGCGGATAGGAATGCCTGGGACAGAATGATTAAGCAGGCCAAGGATTGCTTCATGCACCAATAAATGAAGAAAGAAGAAAGTTACTTACTTACTTGTTTTAAGGCCTCCTCAAATCCAATACGCAAGTCTAACAAAATGGTCAGTGTGTGTGTTTATGTGTGAAGTTCACTTATATATCGATAGATAAGAGCCTATTCGGAAACTGGTAAAACAGGCAGCGAACGGAATACAAACAAAATGCATAGGGGTTAATTATCGATGGATGTCAAGGTTAAACGTATGATGTATATTAAGCGATTAATATTAAAAAGGACCGTATCGGGATGGGATATAGACAATTTGATTTTTCATATAAAATTCAAAACATCTCTAAGGAGAATATTTGCTCGACGACTAAGGTAATGGAAAATAAATAAGTGCGTGACTCTTCACAGAAGATTGACTTATTTTTTTAAGGATATTAAGATGTTTGACATGGGGCGTAATAAAGAAAAACGAACTTTGCTTTGCGAATGCCTACAGATTTGATAGGATTAACTAACTCGGAACGGAATATCATCGGGTGTGCTTCGGAAAAAAAATTATATAAAAGAATATAAATTAATGAGACATTTCAGGCTGAGAAAACGCTAGAAAAGTCTGAGTGCTATAGCCCAGGTTTCTTAGGACCCGAAAATCCAATCGTCAAAATTAAATCATAATTGAAGAAAATGCTTTCATGTGAACGGAGATTTACATCAGATCATATTAATAATTGGTATAGACTAAACAGTATCCTTTTTCCTTCTGAAAAGCAGCAGTTTCTCATTCTATCTGATATCGCTGAGAGCTTTAAAGTCGCCTTGTTTTGAAAGACATCGGAAATAGAAGGTGGTGATAAAGGATTGAGCCGGTAGGCAATTGGTCCGAGGCTGAATAGGTGGTTTCTAGCCCACAAAGGCCCGGTGTAAATCATAGCATTGTTCCCTTCGATATCTATATAATTGTGGCCGTATTGTACCGCCTTCTCTGTCTCCTTCTCCCACCTTCCTCCCTACATCAATAGTATATCCAAACCAAATATTCACTCTCTATTTACCCTCTTGTATAAGAAACTCCGTTTTAATTTATCTAGTTAAACGCGTTTGACTATGAAATGAATGAATGAAAAAAAAATACTTTATAGTTGGTCAAGGTCCCTCAAGGATAACATAAATGTACAAGAAAAATAAGAATTATAACTAGCCATAGAGCGCAAAAAAAAAAAAAAAAAAAAAAAAATGACATATTAATGATTTGTAATCCAGAAACTGGATTTTCGTGCAGTTAAAATCTCGAAATGTGCAAAATAGTGCAGAAAAACTAAAACACTGAGGGTATTTATACCTTAAAAATCAAAAAAAGCTTATTTCAATTAAATATTATTTCATTTATAATGCTAATAATACAGAAGAGGAACTTAATCTATAAAATTAGTTTTCATGGAAAATAACTTACCTATAATTTAAAAAAAATATATCTATATAAGAATTTTTTTTTAACTACACAAAGATATCTATATCATTGACTAATTTAACCAAATAATTGATCATCAATCAAATATTTATCTAATTAATCTCTTCTATAGTTAATTAGATTGTGAATTTACTAACATGTAATAATCTACAAGAACCAATGTTTTCTAATGTATGGTATGTTCTACTACTAATGTACTTCTTATGAAATCTAGTGTATGTATTACAACTAATGTACTCTACTCTTGAATAACTCACTGAAAACAGTGTGAAGAATTGACAAGAAATGCTTGTAAATAAAAAAAAAAAAACCTGTAGTGAACAAATATTGTTCAACGACCCACGTTGAGGGTCTTCATCAGGTCTAAAAATATAACAAGATACAATTAATGTCTTTTTAGCCCTGACGAAGACCACCAATGTGGGTCGAAACGTTGGAGGATAAAAAAGTTGTTCACTATTTTCTCATCTTTTTTACCACTTCTCGAACCATCCCATCCTTCGTATTCATTTCATGGTCAACTATTTAATATTTAACATCTGGGAATACAATATTTTTATGACATTTCGACTATTATTAGTCAATATAAAAATCTGGTGCGCGCAACACACGACTTCCACTTACCTGCGATGTTAATATCAATTTAAGAATTTTTAAATGCTTTTAAAGATACAAATAAATTGTTAAAGAATTAATTATTTTGAATTTCAATAGAAACATGTTTTATTAAATAATCTATTATATTTTTAACTACAACAATCATTTAGTTTTATCGGTTTTTCTTCACTCTCCATAAACCTCTAAAATTCCGTGTATTAGATAGTATTTTTTCTAAAACCTTTAGCTATCCAACGATATATTATACATCTATATTACTATTCTTGTGTTCAAAAACACAAAAATTGCATTAAAAATATGTTTGCACACTCCTCCTTTAGACGTTTATCAAATTCGCTCAACTTGCATATTTACCCGTTATTTACCAATGGTAATAAGATGATGTTACAAATTTTTTTAAATCTACAAAATTAAGGGTACTTGAGAGGAAGAATATTTAAAATATCGCTATTTAAGCCCTGTCAGACTATTTTAATCAGAATTAAACCTACATGATATTAAAGACATCAAATTTTACATCGATACAGCGAGAAAATTTTCACGATCGCAATACTTTCCCTTACTATATATTTTATAGATAGGTAAGTGAAAGTAAAAATTGATTAAAAACTAAAAAAAAATATCTTTTTAAAGGTAAAACTTTAAGGTTGTGATAAATGGTTCAAATTAATTCAAATAATTTTCATTATTTTGACGTATTTATGATTATCTTATTTTTTTAAAGATTTTTTAAAAAATAAAGTGACCTTGCTTGAATTCATCGAATTTCTATGTTGAAGAACAGTCAAGGTCTTTGGACAAAAAAACAAAACAATTAATTACAGTGTTATTATCTCTTGTATTACCTTGAATTTTCCCGGTCTATGTTTTTATTGTTTCTTTCTTATTGATCCTTTTCTTTTAGAGTTGTTATTGCTACAACCAAATTCATCATTATTTATTGAGTTGTTTTGTCTTCTAAAATTTAGTTATTTTTAACATGAAAAAAAATAATTAATGTACATTAATATGAGTTTTTTTTTTAATTCCTAACATTATTTCCAAATCAAAGACGAAAAAATAAAACAATAATCGTCTTTAATAATGTTATGGAAGAAGTTAGCAGTCAAAAGAACACACAATGAAGTATGAACTTAATTTATTAGTACCGACGTTTCGGCCTAAATTATAGGCCTTCTTCAGGGCGATTGGTGGAGTTAGTGTCACAACAATCAACAACCATTGTTCTCCGTTGCTATCAACTATTTGAAAACAGTCAAACAACTTTACTTACCGTCATTTAATGTATTCCTCCACTGTTGGTCTATTCACAGTTTTATGAACATTAAAACCATTTCCTTTTCCAGAGTGAAGTGCTTTTTTAACGTTTTCATAACTACCTTATTTTGGAATTATTGCCGATTTTTAGATTGTAGAATAGAATAGAATAGAAAATAAATTTTATTCTGGGACAGTGTCCCTTGAGAATAATAAATTTGCACAGTTTAAAATATACATGTCTGGCCAACAGACAAATAAACATAATTAACTAATATTTAAAATTATAGATAAATATATGCATAATACAAAATAAAATAAACAAATAAAATTAAAATTAAAATAAAAACAATCCTCAGAAAATAATTGTGTTGAACAAAATGGAAAATAAATGAGTTTAAATACAAAACAAAAAGAAGAAAAAAATAAATGAATATTTACATTATTCTGATATTTAGTCTTTTAAGAATAACATAAGCTTTACAGTAGTAAAGGATCTTTAATCGGCTAAGAATTAGTAAAAGATAAACTAATTAAAACATAAATGAAAATAATATACTACAAAAACAAGAAACAAAGTCTTCTAATTACAATATAAAAATACTATGACGATTGAAACAAAAGAAATTTCAAGAATAAAAAAAACAAAAACAAAAAAACAACTGAAAAATCATAAATAAATACTTCTAGAAATAAAAATAATAAGAAAATTGAATACAATTTTATTAAAAATGATGACATTGTCAGGTAGCGTCATTTTGGGATGCTAAAAGGTAATGAAAGAGATGGTATTTGAATTTAGAGAGGGAGGAAGCATGACGAATATTTGATGGGAGGGAATTCCAGAAACTGGTCGAACGGGCCAGAAAGGAACATTCATATTTTTTTGTTCTGTGGGAAGGGATATAAAGGTTGGACATACGGGACCTCGTTTCTATTGGGTGAATTGAGGGTTTAAACTGCAGGAGATTATAGATATAGGAAGGATGTTGGGAGTTGATAGTTTGGTATAGGAAAGATCCAAGGAAGTATAGTCTACGGGTGTGGGGAAAAAGCCAATTTGATTCGGTATAAAGATGGGATACATGAGACCGCCTCGACGTGCCATAAACGAATCTTAAAGAACAATTCATAATCTGCTTCAATCTCTTCTCCAGCATCATCGAGAGGCCACCATATACCGCACATCCATAATCGAATTGAGGAAAAATTAAAGAGGATACAAGGAGCTTACGAGTGGACTGTGGGAGAACATGACGGGAGCGATGGAATAGCTTTAGTGTGCTTATTGACTTTCGGGAAATTTGGGCCACATGAGGTTTCCAAGATAAGGTTTGGTCAATATGGATGCCTAAATTTTTTACAGAGGAGCTGAAAGTGATGGGGTGGTTGTTTAGTAGTAGTGTAGGAAGAGATGGAATAGAAGTGAGGTGGGAATCGGATCCAATAATGATTGCCTGGGTTTTCGCAGCGTTTAAACTTAGTTTGTTCTGATTTGCCCAATTACAAATCCTGTTTAGGTCTTCTTGAATATTAGTAAACGCTGCTAATAACTCAGTGGGAGGAAATGTCAGGTAGATTTGAAAGTCATCGGCATATAGGTGGTAGGAGCAGTAGTGTACTGAATTGGGAAGATCGTTTATAAAGGCATTGAAAAGGATAGGAGAAACACTTGAACCCTGGGCCACCCCAGAGGGAAGGGTAAGAAAAGAAGATAGAGGCTGGTTGGGAATGTGAACTGCTTGGGTACGGTCTGATAGAAAAGACTGGAACCAGAGAATAGAGCTGTAGGAAAAGGAAAGAGATTTCAGCTTGGAGTAAAGGATAGAATGGTTCAGGGAATCAAACGCTTTGGAAAAGTCGAGGAGTATTAGTACTGTTAGCTGTTTGTTGTCTATTGCAGTGTATATGTCATTGGTAATTTTGGTAAGAGCTGATTGGGTGGAGAAACCAGATCGGAAACCGGATTGAAGAGGATTGATTGATTTGGAATCTTCAAGGAATTTTGACATTTGAGATTGCACTAATCTTTCTAAAGGTTTAGAAAGATTAGATAAGATGGAGATCGGGCGGAAGTCTTTAGGAGTTGTAGGATTGGAATTTTCGTTAATGGGATGGACTATGGCTTTTTTCCAAGAGGTAGGGAACACTGAATTTTGGAGGGAAAAATTATAGATGAATAGAAGTACTGGTAAAATTTCTGGGAGACATAGTTTCAGTAATTTAACAGGGATTCCGTCAAAGCCTATGGAGTTTGTGCGGGATTTCATAACTGAGTCTATTATGTCAGTTGGTGAGATGTCAGAGAAATAGAAGTTTTCGGAGTTAAAGGATGGAACTAGGATATGCTGGGAATATGGTGAAGAATTGCTCGAGGACGAAGATATAAAGTAGGAGTTTAATTCTTCAGGTGATACTGGAATCTCTGAAGAGGTAGTGGATTTACAGAGGGAGAGTTTTCGAAGGAGTTGCCATTTAGACTTAGGATCAGGGACTGAGGAGAGGGCTTCGTGAAAATAATTAGATTTCGCTTGTCTTACTCGGGTTTGTGTCAAGTTACGGAGTACCCTGAACGCTTGATAGTCATAGTCTTGCCTTGTCCGTCTGTAGCGTCTTCGGGCAGCCTCACGTCTCCTTTGAAGATCTTTTATTTCTTGACACAACCATGGAGCAGGACGGCGACGGAAGGTACAGGTTTTAAGAGGAGCATGGATATCAAGGATCCTGAGTAGGTTAGAAGTGAGGATATCTACCATAGAGTCAATGGAAGAGGAAGTGTAAATTTCTTCCCATTTTAGGGATTCAAGGTCTGCTAGAATGGTTTCACGAGAGAGGGTTTCAAGGTTACGGAATGTTATAGTTTTAGGAAGGATTGCTGGAGTTTTAATATTGTAAGATATTTGGATTAAATCGTGGGATGACAAGAATGGAACCGGTAATTGGGAGGAGGAAAGAAGGTTATCAGCTGTATCTATAACATAAACGTCCAACCAGGTATCAGTACAGCGGGTATGATGGGTAGGGGCAAAGGGAACGATGAATAGATGGAGGGAGAAGAAGAGATTGTCTAAGTAAAGTCTGTCATTGGAATGCGAAAGGAGGTTGGTATTAAGGTCACCGGAAATAATTATGTTAGTGTAAAGAGGAACATATTTGTAAAGGATTGATTCAAAGGATTCATCGAAAGGTACTAAAGGAGGGCGGTAGGCTACAACATATAGGAGAGGATTTTCTTTGAAAGGGATTTCAATAAGAAGGAATTCGATATGCGGGTGCCCAGTTTGGGATGAAAATTCAAGGATTCGAAATCTAAGGCTATTGTGGACATAAAGCCCGACTCCTCCACCAGTACGGCAGATACGGTCGTGACGAATAAAGGAATAGTCTGGAAGGGAAACAGAAGAGGAAGGTATGTGGGGTTTTAACCATGTCTCGGAAACGGCAACAATATGGTAGAAATTTTGGGTGAAATATTGAAGGAATTCGTCATAATGAGCAGGTAAGGACTGCGCGTTAACGTGGCAGGTAGTTAGGATACTAGACATGATGGAGATGAGATGGAAGGTGAAAAAGGAAGGAGGTAGGAGAGGAAAGACGCTGTAAGTATAAAACTATATTGAAAAACATTTGAAGAGAAAGAAAGACAGAAACAATAAAATAAATACTAGGATATAAGAGAAAATAATATAGATATATACATGTATGCATACACACCCACACACAAATATACATATAAACACAAACACAACATACATATATATGCATACAGATATCTTTGGGGCTAAGAATTAAATTTAAATTTGACGAACTAAAATTAAAAAAAATCACTGAACAATAAGATAAATGAAAAAATAATATAGCATAGATTGTAACCGTAAAACTGTTAACCGATGGTAAGTTCCGACTGAAGCAATGAAGAAAACGGGAATCCGGATGTCAAACAAAAACTTCGAGATCTTGTGCCTGTTCGATGTAGATAACTGGGTGCCCGTCGTCTCTTCTGCACCGAACTCTTCCGCCAGCAAACCACACATATTTTAATTTTCCCGCCGTCTTCCTTTGCCGGGCGAGCCAATAGAGATGCCGGTTGGCAGGGGTCATCTCCTCGCTTAGATATATCCGGTGGCAGTCATTTTCCTGCCAGCCGATATCCCTCGTAGTGAAGTCTCTTTTAATCTTTCTACTTCTAATTAGCTCGTCCCGGATGGTCCGCTTGACAAAGCGAGCGATGACAGGGGGTGGTCTTGGGTCATCCTTCTTCTGCCTACGACGCTCCACTAAGTCTAAGTCCTCCATTTTAATTTTAATTCCGAGATCTGCCGCTATGTTGCTCACCAGAGCAGCGGGTGTTTCCCCCGGACGGACCGGTATGCCCCTAATTTCTAATGAATTAGATAATAGTCCCTGCTCGGCTCTGTTCAGCCGGACTTCCAGTTCGCCTGCTCGGCACTTTAAGGCTTTATTTTCAGAAGATAGCTGTTCTATATATTTCGTCTGTCCCTCAAGATGATTTTCGATCTTACTGAGTCTCTCGTTTAGCTCGAAACTTAGTTCCCCGTATTTATCAAGTGATGATTTTAAATCTTTTATCTCTTGATTTAGGTGGGCGCCGAGCTTATTTACTGCTGAGAGGATATCAGACGGAGATGGCTCTTTACTTTGCGATTGAATATTCTTTAGACTAGAGGGTGATAGAGGATTATCGGCGACTGCTACAGACTTCTTACCTAGAATACACTTAGGACATAGCCATGATTTTTTATTGGTCTTAAGCGCTTCAATTTCTTTTTCCAGTAAATTACAGCACTTGCCGTGAAAAATGACACGACACTCGCTGCAGCTCACATTTTTCTTTTCCTCCCTGGTGATAACACCATCGCAAATCGAACACTGAACCATTTTTATATTATAAGTAAATATGACTTACAGGTAGAAGTGTTTAACAACAAAGGCCTCGGGTTGACGTCCTATAATACTCTCAAGGCTTAGGGATTACCACTCTGACTGCCAGCTACTTCTCAATAAAACCGAACTTTATAACTTAATATTTCTTTGTTACAACAGTTTAATTAACTTAGTAATCGGAATATTGGTGAGTTCAACTATACACTTTAACTACACTATTAAAATATTTTAAAAGAAAAGAAGAAAGAAATTATAAAAGTAATAATCAAAGAGAATAATACAGAGCGATGTTGATACGTTGCCGTCTCTGGCCAGACTGGGTTAATCTTACAAAATAGTTGAATGCCATAAATCAGAGATGCCTGGATTATGCTACTGTAAATCTAAATCCCAAGTCGGAAGTTAATGTTTGTCGAAGTCAGAAGAGGTACTTATTTACATCGTTTTATTTAGACAGCACACGGTTTTTTGGGGGAGGGGGAGGAGGTTGCGAAAAAAGATCTAAAATCATTATAGGTGAAGATAATCAGGAGTCAGTCTTTTTTTAAATATTTTAATTTTGCCGACGTTTCGACTCAAACTTGTGAGACATCATCAGGGCATTACTGAGCCATGTCCAAGCATAAATTTATTGAGGTTGTACAGTCGACTGTAGTTTAGGCTCACAAGCTCGAGCCGAAACGTTGGCAAAATTAAAATACTAAAAAAAAGACTGACTCCTGATTGTTTCCACCTACAATAGTTTCTACAGTCGACTATACATCCTCAATATAAATCTAAAATCATTGTTAAATACAAACTTCATTATGAATAATGTTATTATACAATCATTTACGGTAATACATACAAGAGATCTCCAAATTGAGGACAGTTATAGGTGAGCTATTGGGCAGAGAGGCAGAAGATAAAAACGACAGCACCGAGCGGTTGAAAAATTCTTCGAGTGCAGAACAAGATTTTTTTTCTGCTCTTGTATACCTAAGTACTTGCGGGGTGGGGGTAGGCGAAGCGACCCTTTTAAATGTACTTCTATTGAATAGAGTAGACCGAATACATTACTGTAATGTGGTGGAAAGAAGAAATAAAGTCCTAGGCATTTATCATTGCTCCCAGTGCCACGGCAATAATATATGCCCCCACTCATGGTCCCTTTTGTCCGCCGGGAGAGGTTTCACTCTACTAGGCAAGGTTATCTTTCCACCTGATTTCGTCTTACCTTTACGCGTTATAAGGCACCCCGGAGTCTTCTTATCTAAGGAACGTCCCTGAAAAAACTCGTAAATCTTATTGCTTCGGAGAAGAGTTATCTTCCAAACTCGAATATAATTAGTTCTTCGATTGTCCACTGAAGCCATTGGTTTCCGGAATGTTCAGTAAATATCAGGAATATTTATTTCATCTCGCCCAAAATTATAAGCGGTTTGATAATCTTAATAATTTCGATAATCACATGGGTTTTTTTCAAATAGTTTTATTCAATGATACTCTTTAAAACATTTATATTTAAAATGATTAATACTAATTACCGACTAACTATTAATTGTCCCTATTACTTTTGGTTTATTATTTTCAATAATGAACCTTTGTAATCGACCAAAACATAAATAACCCGCCCTAAAAATTAGAGAGCTTACTTTTCTTTTTTAATTTTTCTGGAAGTTTTTCTTAATATTAACCCTTAAATGTGCACACCTTAACTTCCTTATTGAGGTATTTATACTTCCTTATTCAATTAAGGCTTATTGACAGTATGCCAATGAACATGTGGACAAAAAGCAGTAAGCTATGTAGTGAAGCAGTGAGTTATATATGAGAAAATGTTTTTAAAACAATAAGTCTTGAGAATGGGGAAACAACCCCGAAACGTTGATAGATGTGAATGGTTATGAAATAAAATAAATAAACACAAAAGGAAGTTAAGGTGTGCTCATTTAAGTGCTAATAGAGAGCTTACGTTTCAAGATGCGTAGCATCCGAATAACGAAAAAAAAAATCTGGTGCGGGCAACACACGACTTTCACTTACCTCGATTTTTAAAATCAATGAAAGAATTTTCAAATACAGTTAGAGATAAAAATACGTGAAACTATTAAGGAATTAATCAAATTGAATTTATATAGAAACATGTGTTTTATTAAAAAATCTATTATATTATTATCTAAAATAATCAGTTAGTTTTATCTTCTTCTCATCACTCTCTATTAACTTCTAAAAGCTTGTGTATGAGATGATATTTTTTCTAAAATCTTTAGCTTTCAAACGGTATATCATACATGTATATTACTGCTCTTATGTTCAAAAACGAAAAATTTCATTAAAAATATATTTTTTCTGTTTTCTCCTTTAGTTGGGTATCGAATTTATTCAATTTATATATTTACCTGTTTTTCATCAGCGCTAACAAGATAATTTAGTTATTATTATTGAATCTAAAAAATTAAAGGTACTTTAGGGGAAGAAAATTTAAAATATCGGCATTTAAGCCCTGTCAAACCATTTTTATCCAAATAAAACCTACATGATGTTAAAGCCCATTAAATTTTACATCGATATAGCGAGTTTAATCAAAATCGTCGGAACCGTTTTTGAGAAAATCGAAAAAAGGTGCAAAATGCATGGTATAATGTGCCTCTTCTGGTAAGCTCATTTTGATGAAAAAAGTTTTGTCACGTCTCGGGCGTATAGTTGTCTTAAATATTAAATTTCAGTTTCATAGGACCCGTTTCCGCCCGGGAGTTACCACACACACACACACACACACCAGACCTTTTTGCGGGACTTGGTTATTTGGACTTAAGGGACCCTAAAACGTGTATTTCCGTTGAAAACTGGAATTCGAAAATTTTCACGATCGCAATACTTTCCTTACAATATATAGTAAGTGAAAGTAAAAATCCGTTTGTCCGCCGTACGCCGTCGAAACTACTTGACCAATTTTTTTTTAAATTCGCCACAAACATAATAGTCCATGCTACGATGATCCTAACCCCTAGACTTTGATATCAGCTGGTTACTTTGAAAATGGCGGCCGATTATAAGTGATTTAATTCAATAACTCAGAGTTAAAAAAATATAGAAAAAAATTACTAGTGTTTTTTAACCAAAAAACCGCGAATAATTATATAAAAGAGAACAAATAAAAGAAAAAAAATTCAATTTTACACATAAATACGCTCATAACTCAGTTATTTTTGACGATAGAGAAAAGTATGTATAGAGATTTAGAATCAGTAACGAAAAAAATCATCTTATATGGTCAAGCCACAACTTATAAGAGTCCGTTTCATCTAATTAATAAATACCTAATAACCAAAATGTTTTGCTTTTAGTGCCATTTGATAGAGAATTAAATTTTGGACCAAATGAAAAAGGAATCATTGAAACTGGTTAAGAACTAGCAGAAATATTGCGTTTTGAAGTCAGCGGTAGAGATAGGATATGATCCTTTGAATTATTGTAATCTTAATATTGTTATTTGGAAATAATAAACCATTGTGTAATAATTTGCAGCGTTTTAGTTTGTTTAAAGAGAACTATTAAAAGTAGTTAACAGGTTAATGATTGCATATATAACGGAAATTATATAAATTAAAAATTGACATTCTGTGTTTACTAAAAAGTAACTAATTTTGATCATGAATGCTCAGAGTTTTAAATTAAAATTAAATTTATATTTGTTTTTAAATTTAATAATTCGCTCTGTTTGACCACTTTTTTAGATCTTTAGGACTGCAGACAAGGTGTAATAGAAGGAGAAACATAAGATTAGACAGAAAGTATGTAAAAGTAAAATCTTTGTTCATTCAGTACGTAGAAACCTTAAAAACAGCCAAATCAAAAAGTTTTCCAGTCTCCGATAACTACCAATAGCTATGAGATACGACCAATCACATTGAGGAAATATCAGGCCTAAATTTTCTGATGTGATATTTTTGTTCCTAACGAGTTCCGTAGAGATTCTCAAACTCTTTGGACGAGCCTCTCACTGTCCAAAGAGAGGTGATTACTCTCGACATTTTCTTTATGTCTACAATGTACATTTATCCAGAAATTCGTGGTAGCCGACTTCTCTAAACCTTTAGATCTTAGGTTGTTGATTTATTTCTAATTTCGACAATCCCTTCATAGGAAACAAGACATGAGTCTATAAAGACAACATCACACAGTGAACGTTGAAATAATTAAAAGGACCTTTCGCTGATGTTTTTAGAAATCACAAAATCGTTTTAAGGTTGTGAACTATGGCACCCAGGACTGCTTTACAAACTCCATAAATTCCCCCCTCCTACATACTTCCTCATTATCCAGTCCTACCTCAATGGCAGGTCCTTCAAAGTAAATCGCTGATGTTCCTCAAGGCAGTATTTTAGGACCCATTCTTTACACAGTTTATACAGCTGATATCCCATCCCATCCTAACACTTTCCTTTCTATCAATGCTGATGACACTTGTGTGTGGTCAGTCAATAATGATCCAACTATTGCCTCCCAAACTCATCAATCCCATATCAGAGACCTTGAAGTATGGTGTCAGAATTGGAGAATAAATATAAACTCCAATAAATCCCACCAAATAACCTTGACCCTTCGTCGTAAACCTATGACATCCTGCCCAACAGTATCCTTCAATCCGGTTGAACAGATCCGATATCTAGGACTACACCTTGACAAACGTCTTACTTGGAACCCTCATACAAGACTGAAACGACAAGAAACGTCACGACGTTTTTGACTACTTCAAAACTTACTGTACACACGCTCAAACCTTTCACTTAAGTTCAAAAGGCTCATCTACATGGCTATCATAAGACCGATATGGACTTACGGAGTAGAGGTTTGGGGCTCTACTAAACCACCAAATTCTTCTCGTCTCCAATCCTTACAATCAAAAATCTTTCGAAAAATCCTCAATGCTCCTTATTTTGTCACAAATAAAGTCATCCATAAAGACCTTAATGTTCCCTATGTTGCTGACTTGGCACGAGCCAGGTACCACTCCTTTCATAACAAACTCCATTCCCCTAGTTTTCCCATTCCATTCCCTAATCCACTAGTTTCTTTAAAATACCTGATAATCCTCCGAGGCGTCTGAAAAGAAGATGGCCCCGAGACCTTCTAGTTTTGCACATTTTCCTAACACCTTATTCTGGAATTATAGTCGATTTTTGGCCGTATAAGGGTTAATACTAATAGTGAAATACCATAAATCAGAGATGACCGGATTATGCTACTGTAAATCAAAATCCCAAGTCGGAAGTTAATGTTTGGTGAAGTCAAAAGATGTACTAATTTACATGATTTTGTTTAGACAGCACACAGTTTTTTCTTGGTTTGCAAAAGTTAAACTTCTTTCTAAAGTCATCCTTAGACATTCTATTCGTCTCGAGATTAATATTTGCACTTATTCTATGGTAAACTGGGAGGGCTTGTTGTTCTGAAATAATCCAGAGTTTTTTTTTTGCGGGTTTACCCTTATATTTAAGTCTAAGCTTTTGCACTATTTTGTCATAAACCATCTTTGCTAGTTTCATCCATTGGATGGTTGTCAACTAGAACTATAAATAGCAAGAACCACACGGACCTCTCATTAATATGAGACCTATAGAAATATCATCGTCACATTTATTTGTTTACTCTTAGAGAGACAAAAAATAATATTTGTTTTCCCACACATAGCGAAAACATGCACGCCAATTTTCGAATCTGAGGGTACACATTTTTATTTTAGTTCTAAAAGGTAAAAAACGGATGGAAATTCCAAGTTCTGAGCACATAAATTTTTATCAATTCCTACGAGAATACCAGGCTTAAGAATACAGCGGAAGACCAAAGGAACAATTTCAATATAAGAACATCATGAGGAATAATCCCAAATACGTTTCTGAGAAGAAAATATCAACAGCAAACACGGGACAAAAAAAAAATAATCTCTTCCTTTTGTCATTTATTCAGTAATTGCATGTGGATCCGTTCTAAAGCATTCAATAAAATCAATTTCACGGACATTAAGCGATGAACAGATACGTTGGACCTAGGGTTTAGCGATATGACTATATGGTAGATATACCCTACGCAATCCCTTATTCTTGGGAAGGGTGGTAGGAACTGAAGAGTATTGAGAAGAGGAGATATTGCTCTGAGAAACAATAACCTGTTCCCTTTTGAGAACTATTAGCTCTGCCCCTCCCCACCCCAGCCAAATAATAGCCTCGCCCAGCTGCCTACCGGCCTTTTACCCCTTTCCATACCACAGCCCACTTAACAGATTGTTCCCTTAGAGAAATAGATGTAAGGAGGAAACGCACCGCTCATCACAACTTCTACTCGTTGAAATTTGGAATAAAGTATGTGTTTAATGTTGACAATCTGAAAAATTATTCTATTTGTATGATTACGTTTCTCTCGGGAATTAAAAAAACAAAGTATATTGATTGTTATTGATTAATTAATGGCTTATTAAATCTTCTAAAATATTGACTTAAAAATATACATTTCTTTCTGCATGTAACTAGTTACCTAACCTTAGTTGTGAGATGTTAATATAATAACTGCACTTGTATCCGACAGGTCTCAATGTACTATTCCATTATAGGTCGCTCGAAGAGATTTAACCAGTTTGTATAAGGAGACTAAAATTTATGAACAGCGCTCCAACGGCGAAACTCGATGAACACGGAATGGAAATAGATCCTTTATGCCAAGTTACAATTTTCTGAACATCGTCAAACACTTTGTTGTTGATTGTAAATCTGAGACTCTAAAATCCAAACCCCAACAGAGAACATGTAATTCGTACATTGCTTTCTCAGCTAATGAGTGTTGGAGAACCATCAGTTCTAAATATATATTGTTTGTGGATAGAAGGAGATAGTGGACCTACCCAGAGGGGAGAAAAGAACTTAAGGTTGCGCAGATGGTGACCATAACCCAGCATAAGGTGGAACAAGAAGGAAAACTCACAGTCGTCAGACCAAAGAGAGAGAGAGAGAGAAATCCACAATTGGATCGGCTGTTCAACTTTGCTGAGTTACTATGAGTACGCAGCATACTGGATCAATCCTGAAGACAATCTTAAATAAACAATAGAGGGAGATACTGTCAATAAAAATACATAGCTATATTAGTTATTTCGAAATTACTTTTGGAAATTTACATATGGTGATGCCAAAAATGTTCTCGAAGCTACTGGAATGGTCCACCTGCTTCCGAACCAAGCCCTACGACTGTAAATGCTCTTTCGCCAAACCCCTCAAGAACTTTTTCTTGCAGATATGAAATACATTTCGTATAAGTGTTTTCTTTTTCCTCTTGAATATTTTAAAATAAATTTTGCCTTTCTCCTCTTGGATTTTTGTCTTGTTCCCAGTTATTTACTTCATATCTGATAGTGGGATCTACTATCAGCGATTCTTTTTCTGTGGCACTAAATGCCAAGATGTCCACAAATCTTCTTGACCTCTCAGTATCAAGGCAAAACACTTCTTGAAAACTTTTTTATTTTTTCCTTTCTAGAAGTTCTGCTATTTCCTTTTTTTGTGTGGTTGTGCCGGCCAGTAACGAGAAGCATGTTATGTGGACATTTGCTGACACATGTGCAGGGGTTTCTGACTCTCGACCGCAGATGGGTCCAACAGCTTCATTTATCTGGCATGATGGGGGCTTAGTTTATGTTCAGCTTTAGTGCGTTGGTCCACTCTGATTCTGTTAGAATCTTTTGATTGAACATAAACCTGTTAACGCTTGGGCTGGTCTCAAAATGGTCCTCGCCTATGCCCTGCCACTTGCATTGGCTGCTCATTTTTTCTTATTTTTAAAGAGCTTTCGCATAATAACTGTCTTACTTTCTTGAACGTGAGAGGAAGATTAGAATTTACAAGCTTTCCCATATCCAATTTCCATTGAAATGTGTTATTTAAATTACATAGTTAATAAACAATTTTATAGGTAGCAGCAAGGGGGTAGACAAGATTTTCGTTGACAACAGTTTCTCCGAACAGTACTTCGCTTAATCTGACAGATTTCTTGATTACTTTGATTCTCTACATTAACGAAACATAGCACTACTTATAAAAATTGTATATATATATATATAAAAATATAAATAAAAAAAAAATCTTCTCTTCTTGCTCATGTATCATAATTATTATTTTATATTTTACAATCGTCCTTTTACAAACAATTAGAACCGAACGATTCTCTGTGACCTTCGAAACTGGTTTTTACTTGTCAAAATAATATGAGAAACACCTAATAATCAAGGATTGTGTATGTAAATATTTCGAGGTAACAGTCAGAAGGTTAAACAGTATTATGAAAACATCAAAGAATGTCCAGCAACAATGATTTATTTTTACTTAAGATGGTCTTTTATAAACTTGCGTAGCATTTATATTGTTTAATAGATATATTTTAAGGAATGGACCGAAATGATATAAACAGATTATGGCAGATTTTTCTTTATGATAAATTTTTACAATCTTTGAGTTTTGCCTTGTTCTTTATAATTCTCTTAACTACGATATTTTTTGGGTAAATATCTGCTTATTTGGTTAATTTGTACATATATTGTAACATTTATTTTATCTAATCTCTTTCAGACTTGTGAGTGGCATATTAGTATCCCTGGCATACTGTGGTGGAATATTTTTATTTTGTTCCTTTTTAAGGTATTTTAGCCCAATATTAATTTAATCCAGTATTTAGTTGAATTTCATCATAAGCTCGATTTGTAAACAGGTGTGGCTTTGAAATTTCTAAAATCATTCAGTTTTTGAGTGCTGTGTTATCTTTTAAATCTCATACAAAAGACCAAAAATATGTTCAGAAGAGTTGTAATGTTTGTGGAGATGCCAATTGTTCTAGAGATAAAGTTGTCCATAAACAAAAACCCTGGGTGGGGCTCTTGATACCTGTAGAAATTGATGAAGCTTTAGAAAAGGTTGGTTGTACTAGGTCTGTCATAGATCAATTTGATGATATTTTAACAGTTAGTCTAATCGTCTTATTTAGCTTCTAGATAAAACTATTGATACATATGTGGAGTGTTGGTACCAAAATTTGTCCTCCGATGTCGCCTTTTTAACAGAAATCAGGGAGACCATAAGATATGCAGCAAGTGTTGTATTGTCGAGATTATTAAAGGTAGTATTAATTACTTTAACTTTATTATTAAAATTTATAAGTGAAAGTGAAATTGAGATTTAGAGTTTTTACAACTTCTGTTGGTAACAAACTGTTAAAATAATTAAATTATTTAGTCAGTTATTTATTTTTTATTATTGTTTTACATGATAAAAAACTTTCTTGTTTTTAGTTTTAATGGCCATTGTTATACAGTTGATTTAAACTGCTTCTGAATTTGTGTTAATTCTTAATTTTCAGATTGATTTAGCAGAACTATTAACTACTAAATTATTTCCTGCCGTTATTAATCATATAGAGATGGGGCTTCAATCTAAGGTAAGACCCGATTTTCATCCTGCTCTCTATAATAGGAAGTCAGAATTAGACTACATCCGTTTGAGAGTTAATTATTTACTTCCATATCTTATTGAAGAAAGAAACCTAAAATGCAAGTAAGTAATGTATTCATTGTTTGACTTTTTATTTACCGTAATATAAATGAAGTTATTGCTTCAATGAATACTATAATAGTATTTCATTTTCTCTTGCAGCTTGTTCTCTACTCTTATAATTGAAATACTGAGTGGATGGCTTCTTCTCCCAATAGCTGGTGTATCCGATGTTACTGTTCTAAACCATCTCCTTCTTTTTATTCTTAGCGATAAACAGCTTGCTCAGTATCCTCAAACTACTCAAAAGAAGGTTGCTTTCCTTGAATCATTTGTCAAAAAACAGTCGCTACTGGAAAGTAATTCGCTTGTATGTATTTATAATAGTATTTTGTTGATGTATTTTTGAATGATTCTAAATAACAATACCTTCATGGTTCATAGGCACTACATCCTGATATGTGTACAATTTTAAAGGATCAATCATTACTTTATTCTTTTATGCAATTTTTAAAGGAGCAAAATGCTGTTCATATTTTACAGTTCTGTCTTGATGTTGGTAAGTTGTATTAAACTTAAACTTAAATAAATTTTGTTTTCGCACTGGTTTGGACCATTTATTCATTTTCATGTTTATATTTCATTATGGTTTTTAGAAGATTTCAATAAACGAATGTTGACACCTGAATTATCAAGTGAACAGCTTGATTCTTTACATCGTGATGCTTGGGATCTGTTTTCTGTTTATTTTTCTCCTCATTCTCCAGACTCTATTGGTTTCAGTTCTGATCTCGTATCTCAGATGAGAAAACGTAAGATTTAGATAATTATTTATGTTTAAGTTTATTATTCACTATGTGTTTTTTTAAATAATAATTTGTTAAAAATTACAACTATTAGTCAATCATACAAGAGCAGTGGTTCCTATATTAACTACCTATTTATAGCATAATGACTAATTTATGTTATATGACGCTTGGAACTTATTGTTGACAGATATCGTGCAGGATTATTGGTACAGTTAGACATACAGGTTTACACACAATTGGTTAAACAATTAGTTAGCTTACAACTAAAAGCAATAAATGTATTTTATGACCAATTTGTAACATATAGAAGATGAAAATCTTTATGAATAGTTTTAATTGTGGCATGATAAGGAATTTGATATTGTATATCAATGGGTATGTTTAATGAATAAAGTAAAAGTTTCCAAGACAGAGATATAATTTTTACTAACAGACATATAACATTTTTCCCCTTCCTTAATTTTGTTTATAATATTAACTGAGACAAATATAACTTTTTTAAATTCTTTAAAATGGTCAGGACAAACACTAGATAATATAATGATTTTTAAATATTAATGGAAAATGTTTGAAAGACATTTTGATCAAAAAATTAAAACTGTCCAAAGTTAATGTCTAATTGATATAATAGGAAATGAATTAATTAGTCTTAACAGAACTTTTTTTTTAAAGTGTTTATCCTTCTTTTCCGTTAAATTTAAGGTAAACAGTATAGAAACTTTTGACCTTCCAAAATAAAAAAAAATTGAGATTGATTATTTGTTTTATACAGTCATGTTTTCATGAAAACTATGGTCTCCCAAAATATAACTCATAATATATATCATTGAAAAATGCATACAAATCATGGATAAACTAGAAAATGTACTTAGTCCATGTATTTCACTAGGCACATTTTTATTAATTGACGATAAACCTACCATATTCTTGGGTGATAACATGCAATTTCCAGTTCATTAGGTAAACCATAATACCTGAATAATTATGCAAAGAGAAAAATCTAGATCGTGATATTCTTAATCATATTCATTGCCAAGATTATAGATTCCCAACAGTTAAATTTTCTAATGCTGTCTTAGAGCTTAATTTATGGTATAACCTTAAAATTATAAATAAATTTCTCTTCAGGATATTTTCTCTTCATCATTACTCTTGATAACAGACAATCTGCTGTCATTTTGTGTGATGGCCTTGCTCTGTGTAAAGCTATTTCATTCCTCCTGACATATAAAGTAGATATTTATTCTCTAATGACTTGTAATAAGTATTACAATGATTTACTTTAATAACTCACACAGAAGGAGACAAAACATATTTTTTTAAGAACTTTTTTACAAGAACACTATTTGTTTCAAAGTGCTTCATTTTTTGTTTTAATTTCAGCATGTTAAGCAAATGAAATTAAAAGGATATATGAAAGCATTGTTCATTTGGCTTAATTTTTTTTTTTTTTTTTTTTTTTTTTTTTTTGGATCAAGTTGTTTATGATTTCATATGCTACTTCATATTGTGAATGTAGTTTTGGATTTTCAGTTCTTTCAAAAGATGTTACAAAATTGAGGACTTCTAGACCATTGTTTCAAGCTTATGAACATGCTTACAGCCTTTTGGATAATAATTACTGCCCTCTTTTTCACACTAGTGATGAGGTATTTGGTTGTATTTATTCTTAAATCCACATAATGCATTAATGAAGTTTTATCATGTTCAATGCACACAAATGTATAGTTTGGTCTCATCTTAACATCAAAGGCTTGAACCTCACCTGGTTTTCAACTCAAATGTTCTGTTATAGTTGATATAAACTATATTTTACTAATTAAAAACTGTGTTAAATTGAACATGAGAAACTTTTCTTCATGGGCAATATTAATACATAGTAATTACTTAAAAATTATTATGTAAAAAATATTTTTCTGATATTATATTTCTTTTGCTTTAGCATTAAAAAAATATAATGTAATTTTCCAGTTCTATACATGGCTTTGCGGTCCAAGGACACCGAGCAGTATTAATATTTCTGGATCAAGGTTTGTATTCCAATGATTTTCAAGCTACACAATAGTTCTATTTATGAAGTAATTGTTAACTCAAGATTCTATTATTTTTTTTTTTTAATTTTGATGGTAACAAAAATAATATTCACACTATCTATGATATATTTTTTTATAAAATCATTTTAGGTGTTTTAATTCATGTTCTTTTTTTTTTTAGTTACATATATGATCACATTCTCCTTTTCATGGAATTTAGGTGTTTTTTTTTTTGTTTTGTTTTTTTGTGATAGGAATAAAATTTGAATGGTGTATAACCTGGCTTTTGTACTATTCTTAACCATCACCAAGTTTTTGCTACTTCAATAGAGTTTTTAGTCTGAAGATACAGCAATGCATGAACAATCATTAAATGGTTCTTAGTCATTCATTTCGTAGACACACTGGCTTATGCTAACACATCAAATTTATGTTTGTGCTTTAATTGCTTGTGAATAATGCTTGAAGTGTTCACTAAATAATAACTGATGGATGCATTCTCATGCTACAACATCGTTTCCCATTTTAATGTCACTGGAGCCAATGTGAGCACAGACTCATAGACAATATTAGATCACTAAACCATCCACTATTGAATATATGTAGAAGAGAGGTGATACTTAAGGAACTAAACAAGTTTGAGACTGAACAGTTATAATTTACAACTTGCAATAGAAAAGTAAAGCAATATTAATAATAATTATGTGTCACTTGTGGGAAGATTTTTTACGTTGGCCACTTCGTGAAAATAATAACCTAGTCATTAAAATTACTAAAAATTAAGTTGACTTGACTAACTAAAAACTACTTCGTTAGTAAACATTAAAACTGTTGTTTCAGTGGCCTACCTATTATTCATATATCATTGGTGGTTCTCTGGTTATCGTGTGAAACATAATGTGGCTTTCATTTTGATTAAATAATATTTTATGAACTATAATCATTATTGTTAGTTAGCCGTCTGAGTAGTAAGATTTACTGATACAACATTAAATTAATTTCTGTTTCTAAAATCAGTTAGGCGTTTTTAAATAATTTAACCATCTTGGATGTCAACAAAACTCATCTAGACATCCAGGATCACTTGTAGCTGGGTGGCTAGCGTAACAGCCTCCCATGCTAAAGGTCACGGGTTCAAACCCGCAGGTGGTTCTAGGATTTTTTAATGGGAGTAAAAAATCCTTAGTTACGCTGTCCTTCAGAGGGGACATTAAAAGGTGGTCCCGAGCCTGAGCAATGTCAGGTACTCGTTATAGATCCCTGTCCTAATAAAACCTGGATAGGCAAAATTTAGGACTCCCACCGTAGCATCGTCCGATTAGCCATAGTAGCATAAAGTGACGTTAAATAAATAAACAATCATCTAGACATCTGGCTTTAAATTTTATTTTAGTTGATACCTGGTTGTGTTGTAAACGGTTTTTGATAAAATAATTAAAAAACTATTTTAATATATATTCTTTTTTTACATGAAATTCGTTTCCAGTTTTGGTTTATTATTTTCAATGATGAGCCTTTGTAATTGACCAAAAAAAAAAAATTAACCCCCCTCAAAATTTGAGGGCTTATGTTTCATTTCAAGGTACTTCTTTCTAATTACTAATTAATCAAATTTACTGTTTGGATTTGTTCATATTTGATTGTTGCTCCTAAAACTATTGTTTGCTGAAGTAGGTTTATTTTATTTTCCTACTGAGACCACACCACAATTTATAATGATCACAACTTACTCCTATTCCAGTAAGTTGTCGCCAGTTGGCTGATGTGCTTCACGCACTCGGGGAGTGACTGAGTGAACCTTTGTATGTGTGTGGTAAATCTTGCATAGAAACAACTAGTCGTACGAAACTGAAATTTCAAATTTAAGACAACTATACGCCTGAGATGTTACAGCAACGTTTTCACTGAAATCGGCTGACCAAAAATGCTACTTTATACCATGCATTTTAAACTTTTTTACGATTTTCTCAAAAACAGCTTTAATGATTTTGATTAAACTTGCTATATCATTGTAAAATTTAAGGGGCTTTAATATCATGTAGGTTTCATTCTGATTAAAATGCTCGTTACAGTGTATTAAATGGTGATATTTAAATGTTCTCCTCTTAAGTACCTTTAATTTTATAGATTCAGAAGAATTACCCATATCCTCTTATTAGGATTGATGAAAAGCAGTTAAGTTCAGAATTTGGACAAATGTAATAACCAACTAACAGATAAAAGAGCAAAAAAATTGTAAATTGTTTTTATATAAAAACAGTAATACAGACGTATAATATAACGTAGAAAAGAGAAACCTGTTAGAAAAAATATTATCTTATACAGAAAGTTGTAAAAGGAAATTTAAAGTGATAAATAGGACATAAACTTTTAGTTAATTTAATAGTACTTAAATTGATTTTAACAGTTGAGGTAAGTGAAAGGCGTGTGTTGCCTGCACCAGATTTTTTTCTTTCTTTTTTTAATTTAATTTATTTTTTATTTATTTTTCCTTTCATTTTTTATTTATTTATTTATTTTTTTTTTTTTGGATGCTACATTTTTACTATCTGTTTAGTTCCCCTTCAGCTCCTGGGTCTCCTGCTAAAAACAGGTAAATTCTTGATATTTTGATTTATAGATTGATTATATTTATAATTGGTTAATATAATCAGTTTACTTATGTAATTATAAATTTGAAATTTTATTTTGTTTTAATTCTTTCTAGTGGAGAAAGACGACCAGGAGGTTCTCGATTAAGCCATAGGCTGCATAAGATCAAGGGTGCATTGAAACAACAAACAGTATTAGAAGGAACTGCACTTGACACTGATGTCTTACAGCTTGAAGGAGACACTGAGTTTGTAAGAAACTTAAATTTCACTGTTTTATTTAGAATAATGGAACCAGTCAAAAATTTACAACTTTTTAATAAACTCCATGGCAACCTTAGAGTATTAAGATTTGATAAGGTGCCAGGGAATACACCAGTTTACGGAAAGTACAGAAGTAGGTTTCCTCTAATGCTCACATTCACTTGAAATTTTTTTTTTTTTAAACATTTTTATTGATTTTACAACTGTATTAACAACAACAAAAAATACATCAAGTAAATGTGATAGTTATATAATACAATGACATGATATACATGTAGAGAAGCTTCCCATTGGAAACACTATAAAAATATTCGAAACCAGAAGGTCCCGGGGCCATATCCTTTTCAGACGCCTCGGAGGATTGTCAGGTATTGAAGAGGTAAAAAGGATTGAAACTAGTGGGTTAGAGTGAGAATGGGAGTTGGTCATGAAAGGATTGATACCTAGTCTGGGCCAAATCAGTAACATAGGGAACATTAAGGTCTGTATGGGTAAGTTTATTAGTGACAAAGCAAGGAGCATTGAGGATTTTGGATTGTAAGGATTGGATGCAGGAGGAATTTGATGGTTTAGTAGAGTCCCTAAGCTCTACTCCATAAGTCCAGATTGGTCTTATTATAGTCATGTAGATGACCCTTTTGTAGTTAAGAGAAAGGGTTTGTTTACCGTTTGTCTAGTAAGTGTTGAAGTAGCCTAAAACGGCGAGCATTGAAAAAAAAATTAAAACAACTTTTCAATGAGAGGAGGGAGTTACAGCTAAGATTACGTATTCTTATTTGCTACACAAATGAAGTTCTAGAAACAAAGTGTCTTATTTTAGTTTTTTTATGGTTTTATACTGTTATTGATTCTTATTTTTGTAGGCAGAAGATCTGACACTGATGGAAGATGAAGAAGAAGAAAGGGATTTGAGTTCCTGGCGTGTAAGAGTTCGAGAAGTTGGCTATAAAATGGATACTACAGCTGTCAAACACATACCCTTCTACTTATTAGTCGTGCAGAGGATTGACCAAATGCAAGGTTATATGAAACAGCATTTTATGAGCTTATATTTTTCTCAAAGAGGTTGTTAATTATTTATCTTTTTGACTGGAAAAATTTAAACTATATTCACATGTGTTGTCAATATTTCAAGTTCGAATAAAGAAACGAACATTACTCGCTGATCAATTTGTATGAACTATGATAAACTTGCAGTTAATTAATCTTGGATTATACATTCTTTTAAAGATTTCTTTTTAGAATTAGTTTTAGTATAGTAGCCATATTTTTTGTCCTATTTTCTTCCAATATAATAAGACTTTTCCACTATGTCCAAGGTAAATGGAGAGGAATCGGCACTCATTTTATATCTGTTTTACTCTCTATAATACAGTGTTGGAAGTTTTGAGGATGTCTGATGCAGATTTTTTCTCTGCTAATTTGCCGTTTGAGATCAAATGAGCTGAAATTCTGTTTTACAGTTTTGTTCTAAGCAAATGAATGACACTAAATTGGGTATATATTGCAGTCAAAATTTGCCCATGTATACCTATTTACTTGTATTTGTACACCTCCCTGACTGCTTCAAATTTACTTTGGATTTAGACTTTCATGCGTGAACTGAGCTGATATTTTTGGTTGTATCAACTATTTTTCCTACCATACTACAGTTTTTTGTATTTCTACAGCCCCTCCAAATTGAGTTAAAGGTTTGAAATTTAATATATGAGTATATGTTCGAGGAGTTAGTGCCTTTTGAGATCTCAACTTTTTTCATTTCTCCCACTATAATGTATTTCAAACTTATAGTCAAAATATGATTTTTTTTAGAAGATACGTTACTTCTTGCTTTATTTTAAAAATAATCTGTAAAATTTTAGGGCTTGTCCGACATGAATGGTGTGTTGAAAGAAAATTGACAGATTTTTATGCCCTGGAAGCTAAATTAACTGAATTCCATGGCGATTTTCCTGATAGTCAGCTACCTCCTTGCGGTTTGTTAGCCCCTAGTCCACCAACTGAGCCCTTTGTAAGTATATTATTCTTTAGTTTAGCTTAATAAAATTGTGGAAATTTTAATGATTAATTGCAATAAAAAATATTTGTTTAGGTTTATGAAAGCTACCTCCAAAAATTACTAGTGAACCCTTCTTTGAGAGGTTCTGATCTTCTTCATTGGTTTTTGTCAGCTCCAGAATTCACATTAGAAGAAAATGCTCTAGGAAGACTCCTTAGAAAATCAGTTCCTATCTCCTTAAGAAAAGAAAGAGGGCAAAACATAGAATCTTTTATCTCTACATTCTTTGTTTCAACCGACGTAAAACCTAAATCAAAGTAAAGAAGTATTAAATTTTTATTTCTTAAATCATTATAGCATTGCTTTTTCCGATAATTGAAAATTAAATATTTATTATTTAATTTACCCAATATAAACAAACAAGAACAATCTATAATTATATCAGTATTTATTTTTATTTTGAGGTGTTTTAAAAAATAACCAACTCTGTTCTTGTTTATTATTTTCAATAATGAACCCTGTCATCGACCATAAAAATAATAAATAAAATAAAAAAATGAATCCTTACAGGATATGAGGGACATAAAATTTAAAAACCTCAAATAAAGCACATTTATCTGTGGGATTAGTAGGCTTTATTTATTTTTATTTTTTTTTATTTATTTTTTTTTTTTTTTCAGCAATGGACTCTTGAAATTACCACTTATATAACTCCTATAAACCTATATAAACCTCTGCAGTTTCTCAGTTAATTTATATTATGAATTGAATTAATCATCGTTGCTAATTATCACACCAATACACCTCTTAAAATTCATTTGAAGCAGTCATTTTCTTATATCTTCCTAATGAATAAATTATGGGTTCTTTAAAAATCAAATGTGATCTACATTTTTCACTCAACAACGTTTTTTATTTTTTATCTCTTACGTTTCAGCCCTAGGCCATTCTCAAAGATCCTTCAGCCTGTCATCTTATATACTGTTGATACTTTAAGTTCCTATTGTTCTTAGGTTTCAGTCCATAAATAAACAATTTTATTTATTTATTCGAGAATTTATTGTTCTCATAATCATCCCTTAACAGTGGAAAAACAAAAAACAGAACATTAATATTATTATACAATAATTAATATATGATGTTATTGTTAGAGATATAGAAAAGAATACTCATACAGTAGGTAAATAGATATTACTTTCACTTACTATATATAGTAAGGGGAAGTATTGCGATCGTGAAAATTTTCGAATTCCAGTTTTCAATGGAAATACACGTTTTAGGGTCTCCTGAGTCCAAATAACCAAGTCCCGCAAAAAGGTCTGTGTGTGTGTGTCTGTGGTAACTCGTGTGTTGCCCGCACCAGATTTTTTCAGTTTCTAATAATATCTTTAATGTAAATTCTTATTGAAATATCTGTTTATCTACTGTATGAGTATTCATTGTTCAATGTATTCTTTTCTATATCTCCAAAAATAACATCATATATTAATTAGTATATAATAATATTAATGTTCTGTTTTTTGTTTTTCCACTGATTATGGGAACAATAAATTCTCGAAACGTCGCATAAATGAAATTGTTTATTCATTGACTGAAACCTAAGAACAATAGTAACTTTATATATATATATATATATATATATATATATATATATATATATATACACACACACACAAACATATGTATTCATCAGTGTATATGATGACAGGGGACCTAAGGTTAAAACGTTGGAGATAAAAAATAAAAAAGTTGTTGAGTGAAAAATATGGATCACATTTGTTTTTTAAAGAACTTACAATTAAAATTATTCACTCAAAAAAGGAATTCATGTGTAATAAAACTTTTTTTATTTAAAAAAAAAAAGTCCTGAAGCAGTATTCCATTTTTCTTTAGCATGTACTATTTGTACAACATATTCCCATGACCATTGTTAAGGGTATGTTGTGCCAAGTAATTTATAATATTGTACCCTAATAATGAAAGTTTCCATTTTTCGTCTCATGAAAAAAAACAAAAGTGTGCTATCTATTGTATGTGAATCATTATATACTTCGCTAAAACAATGTTTCGTTTGTAGACTTGAATGGAGAGAATACAATTGTGAAGTTTCTCCTCGGAGAGTAAGAAGTCTACTGAATACTGTTTTTGGTGATAATCTTGGAATCCCTTTAACTGCATTTCCCAATGAGCAGAAAGTAAAAAGCAGTAAAAGTGTCCTTGCCGTCAAGGGTCCTGCAGATTGCCTTGTTTACTTTGGTAAATATCTTAATCATTAATTTGATTTTAAACTATCATTTTCTTTCTCAATTAATTTTTCTTGTCTTTAGGTGTGAGATTGTTAGCTTTACCTGAACCACTAGTGAGATTATCTTTAGCAATACATTCACTTTTACGAAAACCAATTGACTCTTTATGCAAGCATATCCTTGATGTCAAGTTGAGAGCATTACTTGTACCAAAGAGGGTTGCACATCTCATCAGCCTCCTTCAGTGTAAATTATTGGGACATAATAGGTTACACCTTTTGGTTCTCTAATTTTAAATTTATTTTGTCATCTTACAGGGGTCCTTTATGAAAAAAACACAAAAACAGATCCAAAAGAAGTATCTGCTGCAGTATTAGAAAAAATTGGAAAATTGAAGGGATTTTCACATTCATTTTATGAATCTATTTTTATGATTCTTCAAAATCCTTTAATTAATAAACAGGTAAGTTATCAGTTTTGTTTTTCTTTATTATAGAAGTTGTACAGTACAGTTATTATCACAAACTCCTGATAATATGTAATTTAGTGAAACATCATTTTATTGGGGATCATCATGAAAAAAAATTATACCCTATCGTATCTTCCTCTAAATAAGACTTAAAAATTAGGGGTTTCAAAATCTTAAAAAATGTGATTGAAGTTCCTTATCACCAACAAATGTGCTGCTTGTCACCCACTGGTTCATTGATATTAAAATTAAATTATATTTTATTAAAATTTTACTACTATTAAATAAAATGGCATTAACTGTACTCAAATTGAGGACAATAGCTATAAAAAAATTTAAAAAAACTGTACCACTACGACCCATAAAGGGTCTTGGGCTCAGTACATATAGAGATTCGTACTGTCTAGGCCAACGGCCGTGCAATGAGGTGATTAGGCTTTGATCACGCTCAGCCGCCAGGTTTTTTCCCCATGTTTTTGGGTACTCAATTTATAGAGGCTGGGTCTGCCCCAAGCCAGGATTCGAACCCAGGACCCAGAGAACAGTAGACTATCTTCATGCTATAGACTAATATATTTTCGATTAGTCTTATAAGTAAAACTTCTAAGATGAATTTGGAAAAAAGTGAATATAAGTTTTTCATTTTTAATATGCGGCAATCACTCCATGCAGATTTCTTTAGATGGATATTTATATATTTATTTATTTTAATTTTCTTAATATTTTATGTGTATGGAATAGGGATATTTTTACATTAATCATTGTTTTGCATATTTTTTCAGTTATATTACGTGTTTTTTGACATTATTCTTGAAGAGCTATTTCCAGAGAAAATATTCAAAAACCAAAAAGAATAGTTAACACAAGGGCATTTCAATTGTATTTAATTATTGAAGTATACTTCATGATATTTTTAAAATAAAAAGAATTTTTTTAATCTAAAGCTGATATCATTTGAATTAGCGTTTTTAATACCGAAAAGTGTTTTTGAAGCTTTAATTTTTTAATGTTGTTTATTTATTGTTATATAAGTGTTAATTTTTTCTTTGTAATTGTTGTAAATTTAATTTATTTGTTATTTTATCTTAATTTATTTAAGTTGTTAAATTATTTATAACAGAAAGTTGAAATATATGTACCATACCTTGTATAAGTTATTATGAGTAATCAATATTAATTGAAAATATATTTTTATTTATATGTCGGATGATTATCATATTTATACCCTCTGATATCAAAACAAATAACAAAGGTCTAAAATTTAGGCCAACTCATCTACACACTGAAGTATGATAAGTTTTTTATGACTGCATCTCCAACTAACTTCTCCAATCTAATATACTCTACGGTCAGCAATTACTCCATCATTCAAAAATGCCATATATCCAGCCGAGCTTTGAAAGTTTTGGTTTTCGTTCTTGAATACTTATTTTTTGTCAATAACTTAAATGGAATATATTTAACGTAGATAAGTAAGAAATCAAAAAGATTTCTGATCAGCCCAAAGCAGAATTGAAGTAAAATTTTATCTAAAATTTCAAATTGGTGCCTCAAAGCAACACAACTTGTAACTTGCTTCTATAACTAAACATAATATGTTGATAATATATCACACATTTATTTTTGTAATTATTAAAGGTATGAAGCTATTCAAAGGTAATTACCTAGAAAAACTACTACATTGTTTTACTGGCTGCATATGCATAGAAGTTTTCTGATCCCAAATCTGTACTACGCTTTAGTTGACTGGGCAATCTGCTTGTACAGCTAGCAAAATAGCTGTGTAGGAACAAGCCAAAACCATTTCACCTCAGTTTCATTTCATATGATTAGCCACTGTACTATAAACAGTGACATTAAACAAACAAGGAAAAGGCTGGCTCCTGTCATGACAAAATCATAAAAATTACATTATTTAGCCTAACCATGCTCATGTCAGATACTTAAGATACTAATTTTCAATAATACCATTTGCCCATGTATGCTCCAAGGTACTTAAACATTACCCCTTATACAGCAAAGATATTAATATCTAGAATGGAGTATGTTACAGTCCCTACAGGAAGGCATCTCTGACTGCTTGAGTAGTAGATGAGGATGGATGATGATGAGGGAGTAATTAAAAAAATATGTAGACATTATTCCCTCTACTTTTTTTATTTGTTTTTTTAATTAACCTCTCTTTTTGCTACTGTGGCTAATCGGACGATGCTACAGTGGGAGTCCTAAATTTTGCCAATCCAGGTTTAATTAGGATAGGGATCTTTAACAAGTGCCTGATATCTCACAGGCTCGGAACCACATTTTAACGTCCCCTCTGAAGGACGGCATAACTTTTATTCCCAATAAAAAATCCTAGGCCCACCTGCAGGTTTGAACCCGGAATCTAGGGCATAGGGGAATCTAGGCATAAAAGCTGTTATGCTAACCACTACGCTAAGGGTGGCCCCTGGAAAATAAATTAAATGTTACCATATAAAGAAAAAATGGTTGCTGAAGTATAGAAATAACGAATATTCTTATTCTATTAGGTTTATAACTATTTTATATTTTAAAATAACCACCATGCTCCAGGTAACTCCTACTTTTTATTTATTTTTTTATCACTATAATAAAAGTTTCCAAGCATCCAGAACCGAGACTACTTACAAGGCATATCAAGTATTCTATTCTTTGCTACATCTTAATAATCCTCTATTTGATACCTTAACATTTCCAGCTGCCCCTCCTTATTTTGTTAATATAAATCGTGAGTAAATGATTATGGCTCAAAATTTTTTTTCGAATCATTGGTTTGACAAAAAAAAACATTAAGTTATCAAATAGTGTTTCATTAGACCAGTGTTTCCCAACAGGTGATCCGCAGACCCATGGAGGTCTGCAGGAAGTCATCAGAAAATTATTCTAAAATACCTAAATGTAAAATATTAGTGAAGCCTTGACTTGTAATAATAATAAGTTTACGGACAAAGTCAATATTCTAAGTAATACAATTGCCAGTGATTAATGGCAAGTGACTGCTATTGAACAATCACCATCATAAAATTGGTCATTTTCAAACAATTTAAAAATGATGAGCTTAAAAAAGAATGGAATAATAATAATGTAAATGGAGTAATAATAATGGACGATATTTGATTTCATTATGAGTGTTTGAATATATATTTTGTATTAGTTCTAAATTTTAGCAATTCAATGTTTTGCGGTTTGAATTAAACTTAATGCTGGTGTTACACTATTCTGATTGGATATCTTTGTTGCTGAAACTTAGGGTCTGGCATTGTCTGGTCTCCCAATTAGACCATACCCTCTTCTGCATTTGGAAGTGAACCAAGACAACGACGCTACGTCTTGATGTGGAATCCCACCTTTAGCCACTTGCAATGCCTGGCATATATATATTTATATTATAATATACTTATTTTTAAAAATATATTCTTTTAAGAAAAATCAATCAACACAAATAACACTTCATTATTATTCAATTTACTCTCAGAGTATGGTATGGGTTCTTGACAATCAGGCACATAATCTTTTATATAACTTTTTTAATCATAATAATAACTTACAAAAATAACACAAACAATATGCAGGCTAACGAAGATCCATCATATTCAGCAGCAGCTTCTCCCCTCTCAGCTCATAACTCAAACTCCTCTCACAAGTCTCCTCTTGAAACTAACTATGACCAGGTATAAAGATATCTACCCTTTTTTACCTATCTCTTACCTGTTAGGTACCTGCCAGCACCCTTTTTACTTAGCATCCAAAATGGATGCTATGTTTGTAAACATACAATCAATCAAATTGGAGCTGATATTTAAATTTAAATTCTATTTTGTATCTAATAGTTAGCCTGCCTAAAATAATATTTAAATAATAAATAAATAAATAATTGTATACTTTATAGAAAAATGGGTATATTACAATATATTAACGATTTTTAGGATTTAGGGAGTCCTTACCATTGAAGTGATTGAATGAAGGGGTCTGCAAAAATGTTTTCTTGGGAACCGCTGCAATAGACCAATGATCTCAAAATATTTTTGCGAGACATCAGTGACTTTCTTGACATAATCGTTAAGTTAAAATAATAGTTAAGGAAACAAAAGAGGTCTAGATGAAAAATCAAAAACAATTTATTTTTTTCAATATGATAGAGAATTCAGATATTCTTCTTCCAGTGGATGTAATTTGCCAACAATTACGAGGGAATGTAAAGGCTTTCCCAAGTCTTTAGTAGCCATCTCACTGAGGGAACAACACACTATTTGTTGTTCTTCTGAGCCCACTCTAGCAACTCCAACGCACAGAGTATCGCCATCAATCATTGAACCGTCATTATTTTTAACAATTTCCATTAACTGTTTAGATGCTTCGCTGACACTCATAAACATTGGAGGTAGATATTCTTTTTTCTTCTTCATTATACTTTCAGGTGTCGGTTCTTTGACTTTGATATCTGGTTAAACATAGAATAAATTTATCAAAATTATATGTTGTTCATTTCATATGAAGAAACAATAACAATTAAGATTGTGCATTACTAAAATTAATGAGTAATTATGTATGATGTATGTAATAATGTTATAAATTGTTAAGGATTGGTCAAGTTGAATTAATAATTTATTCAAATCTTTTTCTTTAAAATGAATTCATTTTTCTTTTCTAATATAATTCTTTATTTCATTATATAAAATCATACACTATAAATACATAATGTTGCACCAAAAGTAGACTAGTCTCTATTTGCAAATAAATATAGTATATAATTTATCATTAATAAATTAAAGAAAAAATGAATTCTTCAATATTTTGACTCACTGTAGATCATCCAAACTGAAAATCAACAAGGAAATTCAGCCAGACTGAACGAATTTGGACCTTTGTACATTCAATAATTTGGAGTGAAAAGATTCATAGGATGTTTGCTTTATAAAGGGAATTGATTAGGGGATCAAGTGTAATCATTTTTGTTTGTTTATTTAACATCCTTTTATGCTGCTATGGCTAATTGGACAATGCTACAGTGGGAGTCCTAAATTTAGCCTATCCAGGTTTAATTAGGATAGGGACCTTTAACGAGTACCTGACATCGCACAGGTTCGGGACCACCTTTTAACATCCGCTCTGAAGGAAAGTATAACTAAGGATTTTTTACTCCCATTAAAAAACCCTAGGGCCACCTGCGGGTTTGAACCCGGGATCTTGGGCATAAGAGGCTGTTATGCTAACCACCATACTACAGGTAACCCCTATAATCATTGTAATGTTAGACTTATTATACGCAAGAAAAAGTCTATAACTAGGATCCCAAAACTTTTTGTCCATCATTCCACATAACAGATCAAATTAAAATTCCTATTAAAAAACATAATCAGACCCCTCAAACACTAATCAAAGGAAGGATCACCATACAGATACTCACTATACAACAAATACAATAGGTTTCCATACTTTTCAACATGACTTTTTGCCAAACATCAAACTGCCAGGTAGACAGGTACACAAGCAGGGCACATGATTTGGAAAAGAAAACTGTACCACACTTTGTCGAAAAGGTTTCAAATACTTAAGTTGGAACATAAGTATCCTTTAAAATCTAATAAATTCTCTGCTTGAAGGTCTATTTAATAAAATATGGGACATAGAAGAAGTGCCAAAAATATTTAAGCAAAGTCTTATTTTTCCAATATACAAGAAGGGAGACCCAAATGAAGTCAAGAATTACAGAGGCATATCCTTACTTAATACAGTTGCTAAATTGTTCACGGGTGTGATTATGGAGATAATAAAAAGGAGGCTAGCGCAAAACATATTATAAAAGAAACGCAAGCAGGTTTTAGAAAAGGCTACAGCACCATAGACAATATTCTTAATTTATACAACATTATAAATATTAAATTTAGTCAAAATGAAAAAGTTTATTTATTTTTTGTGGACTTCCAAGCGGCATTCGACAGTATAGACAGAAAAGCGTTATTTTACAAGTTGTCCCTTATAGACATTTCAACCAAAATTATTAATATCTTAAAAAATTACTATAATAATTCGGATACAAAGATTTGGAGTAAGAAAGGACTTTCAACTGCCTTCCCCTGCGAAATGGGGGTGAAACAAGGATGTCTGCTAAGTCCCAAAATATTCATTAACATCTGGAAGATGTGGTGGAATTATTATAAATAAATGGAAAAATTAAAACATTGATGTTTGCCGACGACATTGTGCTTTAGCGTCTTCACCTACTTCCCTACAATTAATAATAAGATATTTGGAAATATATTGCAAGAAATGGAATCTCAAAGTTAACCTCAATAAATCCCAAATTATGGTGTGCAGAAAAAGAGGGGGAAGATTAAAGAAAAATGAGAAATGGTATTTCGAAGGACAAAAATAAAAGTTAAATTTGCAATAAATAGCGTTTGGAAAAAAATTATAGATAGTAAAAATATTCCAGTAAATAAAAAAATGCAAGTTTTTAACAGGGCCTTACGAGTGGTGGTTTACTATGAAGCTCAGGTAGGGGATATTTGAATTCACCGGAAGTAGAAAGGGTACAAAAATACTTCATAAAAAGGCTCTTTTATCTCCCACAGAACACGCCTGATCACATATTATATTTAGAAACTACAACCTCTCCCCTTTACAATTATACTTTAAAATTACATCTAAAATCATCCGTAAAGTGTTAGAAAGCCACCCTGCAAGTAGATTAACGAATTTCTTAGCACAAGTTATAATAGAAAAAAAGATATCATGGTATATCCAAATAATGAAAATAGGTAACTAACAACAAATAGAAATTAATAAAGAAACCATTAAAAAAATGAATCCGGACTACCTCATTAATAAAATGGAAACAAAAATCCAAGCAAAAATGATATATTCAGCAAGCAATAGCCAATTTCAAATCTTTTATGCAAAACTTGATCCTGAAATAGCTATTCCCTACATCCACCACAACGAACTTAGCCTCTACAATAAATCTCTGATATTTAAAGCAAGAGGAGAACTGATGGCACTTAATTGTCAGCCATGGAGGAGAGATAGGATACCTACCTGTGCTATGTGCAACCTTAATATGCCAGAGGATACCTACCACTTTTTGGCAATATGTCCTCCCTTAAAGGAGATTAGGATGAAATACTTAGGGAAGAAGAGGTAATAGATTAAATGGGCTAGATTGGGTTAAACTTGCAGCATACTTAAATAAATCATTCAAATACAGAAATTTTTTGGTCCAGCATTTATTCATTCATTCAAATCTAATAAATATTCTTCAAATAATTAGTAACTGAAAATAAAAAAAAATTTACATGTAATGAAAAATTCTATCTTAAATTTGGAATTAGCATGCCTAATTGATATTCAATTTTAAATGTTTAAAACTGTAGTTAAATAATAGTCAAATATAAATTTACATAAACAGTTTTAGTAGAAATTAAACATCGTGAACCTCCTGAATACAACATACATAAACCCTCTTCACATTAGAACAAACAAGCTTGTTTTAAAAAAATTAATATGGTGCCACTTAGAAATTTTATTAAAAACAGATTAACAACAAAAGTTAATATGCCAATAACATAGATTTGAATATACGCACATACCAGACCAAAGTTGAACAAAATCATTTAGATTAAAATAAATATTCCTTAAACTGTCCAAATAACAACGACTAGCGCATAGCTTTGCTTATTAATCATTAATTGTCTTTCAACCTTAAAGTCTATATAACTTTTACATACCTAACAGGCAAAGTGTATGGAGACCTCTTTGTTTGTTAGAACATATTTTTTCAAAAAAGCTATCTGGTCTCCATGAATCAGTCCAAAATGGAATAGAAACAGTTTCTCCAAAATTGTATAACTGAAATTAAAAATAATATATACATGCAACAATGTATCTTACAAGCTGACAAATTTGGTACACTAAATGGTAATTTGATATCAATGATACCCTTCAAACTTACAACAGAAGAAAAAAAACAATTTTTTGTTTTGTTTACTTGTAAGTTGTGAAAAAAAAATTATAATCTGTAACAACATTCATCGAATAAAACAGTGACACCATGAATCACATTTTAAGCATCTTATCTTAAATTATGAGGGTAATTTATTGCAGCAAAATGTGTTTCTTTTAGCCCAATAATTTCTTCAATAACTCCATCCATTCTAATCTAAATTAATTCATGATTCAAATATTTATTCATGTTTTGAAGAAGTTATGATTGTTTCAATACCTAATACATAACTAGTTTTTGATTCAATTATTAATATTTTCATACTAATTGGTATGTACATACGTAACGTACATTTTCTTTTTTTTTTTTCACTTCCTGTATCTCTGGCTTTTGTCTGTAGCTAATAATAAATAAATAAAAATTTAACTAGACAAACAAGAATAATGTTAAGGAGGAAATGAGTATGGATAGCGGTCAGCAGAAGAGTATCAATTAAATAGTTCTTAACTATTTATTGGCTGCAAACATTTCGATCCACATTATGTTTCATCATAAGATTGTTAGGTGCAAGCTCACAACATCGGAAAAAAATAATGTTAATAAAACATAAAAATTTATTTTATTTAATCATACTCTACGATATTTTATTATCACTTACCTATATATAGAAAATACAGTAAGAGAAAGTATTGCGATCGTGGAAAATTTTTTAATTGCAGTTTTCACTGGAAATACACGTTTTAGGGCCCCTGAGTCCAAATGACCATGTCCCACAAAAAAGTCTCTGTGTGTTTGTGGTAAACCTAGCTCAAAATGAAGTCGTACGAAACTGAAATTTCATATTCAAGAAAACTATACACCCAAGATATTACAGCAACTTTTTTATCAAAATCGGTTAACCAGAGCCACTTTATGAAATAATATGCAAGTTGAATGGATTTTATATCAAACTGAAGGAGAAAAATATTTTGTATGCAATTTTTGTTTTTTTTTACCATAAGAACATTAACATAGATGTTTAACATAGCGTTGGAATGCTGAAGATTTTAGAAAAAGTATTATCTTGCACACAACATTGTAAAAGTTAAGAGTGTTAAAAAGCCGGAAAAACTAAATGATTGTCATAGATAATAATATAATAAATTATTTAATAAAACATATGTTTCTATCGAAACTCAATTTAATTAATTCCTTAAGCCTATTTAGTTTTACTTACCAATTTATTTCATCTCAAACTGTATTTAAAAATTCTTAAATTGATTCTAACAACAGAGGTAAGTGAAAGTCGTGTGTTGCGCTCACCAGCAGATTTTTTTATTAACTATGATATAATAATGATGGGAGCGCCGTGGTCTAGTGACTCCCGGTTAAGACGGAATATTATTTATTCAGTTATTTCAGCCAGGGAGCGATCCTGGGGTATGAAGACCCTCCTGGGGCAGACCCAGCCTTTATAAAGTGGGTACCCGAAAATGGGGAAAACCTGGCGGCTAAACGTGATCTCGGCCAAATCACCTCATTGCACAGCCATTGTCCTAGAAACAGTACGAATCTCCATATGTATGTACTGAGCCCAAGACCCTTCATAGGTTGTAGCGGTAAAGGTTTTTTTTTTTATGATATAATAATGAAAAACAACTGGGACTATGTAAATCTATCAAAACACAAATTTTCAAGGTAAGACCTAACTATTCCTCCCAACTAAATTTTAATCAACCCCTTCTGTTTATACTCCAATTTACTGGTGATAATAATAGTGAATTTTATATCCATTTAAACTAATTAGTAATATTTACCAAATGCAGGTCACACAATTTAATATTGCGTAGCCATCAAAATTCTTCAGTGGACGTATATTTCTTCAGGGTAAATTTCTATGCAATTCTTTATTTTCAAAAATTGTTGTACATTGTTCTTCCCTGAATGTAAAAAGCCATGTTTAACAACCATGAAGAGTAGTAGAAAGTATATTAGATAAAACATTAGATAAAGGCTGTGCTAGGGGAGAGTAAAATATGTGAAGGTTAGATGTGATATAATGTGGTATTAGTTCACATGAAACTTCCCATTTCTAATTATTTCTGAAATATCCAAATCTCCCTATTTTATCTTCTAAACAGCACAAATTGTAGAAATGTAAGTACGCAAATCATAAATAAAGCATTTATATATTTATGGATGGTTGTAGGCTTCTATAGACCAGAGTTTAATGGAATAAAAATGGACAATTGTGAAAGTACAATGATAGCAAGATCCCTCCTAAGCTAGTATAAGCAGCACTGCCATGTTGGTGTTACTGAATGAGAGTTATTTAAAATAACAGTTTATTAATTTCTTACTTTCAAGTTTCAGGACAATAGCTGCCAATCGATTTACAAAGCAACAGCCAATTGCCAAGTATTTTCCACATTCATTTAAACTGTTTGTTTATTCATTTAAGGTGATTTGTATACTACTACTGGCTAATCGGATGATGCTATAGTGGGAGTCCTAAATTTTGAGCTATCCAACTTTTAATATGCAAGGGATCTATAAAGAGTACCTCACATGTGAGTACATTGTGTGACATCTATGTGAGTACATGGCCATGGGACAGGCTCGGGACCACAATTTTACATCCCCTCCAAATGACAGCATAACCAAGGATCATTCACTACCCTTAAAAAATCCTAGTCACTTGCCAGGTTAGAACCCGCAACGTTTGGACCCACATTTAAGGCTGTTATGCTAATCACTACATCACAGGTGATCCCTCATTTAATTTGAACTTTATTTTCTTCATAATTTATTTTTAATTGGCATCATACAATAACAAAATGTAACAAATTGATAAACAAAATCTTATTTTTATCATACAGATTTACCTGTAAACCACAACAACCTATAGCATTCATGATTGAAGCGTTGTGAACAACTTTTGTGGGAATTTGTTTTTGTTTTGCCCGCAAAACTAAATCAGTATGGGTAGTGGCACCAAAAGGATCACCAACAACTAGGAATGCAACATCTTCCTGATCAGCATTCATTAAAATTGTATCAGCTTCCATTTCAACTAACTCTCTATCAGCAACTATGATGTCTCTACCATAAAATTTTTCCTAAAAAATGTGCTCATTATTTGTTTTTGATCGGTAAGCGTAATTAAGAAATCAATTAAAATAGTCACCAATCCATCTTTTCCAACTGACAATATTGATGTGAACATTTCCAAATAAACTCTACTCGCTGATTTAACAATTTCTAGCCCCTTAACAGTGATGTCTTTGGCATCACCAAGTCCTATCCCTATTACATAAAACATTTCTTTAACTTGTATGTTTGCACAATAATAAAAGTATTAAGACCACTTATAAGTTTGTGAAAATAAACATTTCTACGAATAAAATTCCAATATTAATTATTCATATCAATATCTAAATTCAAAGTTAAACAGTTAAACTCTCTTTAAACGTTCAGAAACGTAACGTTCAAAATCAAACTGCGGAGGGTCCGGAGCAAGGAGGTTGTAATAATATACTATATTACAAACTCCTTAGTCCGGAGCACCAAAGAGTAAATTGTGTGATTATTTGACGCAATTAAGTGTTAGTTGGTCTACACTCATTTGTCTGAAGACGCCATTGACATAACGTGTTCGGCTAAAAGTAATGGAATCAAATAAATAGGATATGTGAAGAGATAACTTACAGTTTTCTTTCTAATTTTTTTTTTTTTTTTTAGGACGAAACTATTATTACCAAATAAGTAATCTACTAATATCACTTTAAATTACGATCGAGTTTGTTTTATGTGGCTTATATTTGACTAATTAAAGAATAGCTGAAACTATGAGTTATTAATTCATCAAGTCTCTTAGTTTTCTTTTTAAATCTAAAATGTATTTACTATTTTTTTTTTCAACCTACAGCAATTATTATTTAGAATGTTATTGAGACCATCCTACTATGTTTATAAATAAGAAATTTCTTTTTTAGAAAAGATTATTGACTTATCGCAAATGTCCTTTATTTATAATAAAAACAGCTGACCCGACAGACGATGTCCTGTCTTGACAAGGAATATCAAAATCTGCCGTTGGCTGTAAGGAACCTGTTATATGATATATTTCACCCTAAATCTACATAGATAATGAATAGAAGTAATAGATATTGTAAAGCAAAATTATTTGCACCACCATTTAACTGTCAAAATACTTACAGCACTGCCATTCCCCCATCTACTTTTTTTAATACACTTACTTCTGGCTCATGTAGGTAATTAACCTTAATACAAAGCTAATTTAATTAACGCCCGAAAAGGACTAATTTACTATTTCAAAGGATATGCCCGATTTTCATATTTTAAGGACTGTTTTAATTTTTGTTTTTTTCATTTTAAGTTAAAGTCGCCATTCTCGTTGAAAGGATTCTTAACAATTGACTTTTGTTGTAACTATATATTATCAAGTTATATACGCCCGAAAAGGACTAATTTACTATTTCAAAGGATATGCCCGATTTTCATATTTTAAGGGCTGTTTTAATTTCTGTTTTTTCATTCTAAGTTAAAGTCGCCATTCTCGTTAATTAGTTAATTAGTTTAATCAGTTAAATTAAAGTTAGCGAAATTATTCCATCAGCTCACGAATGATGTCGTGACCAAGGGAACTTGGGATTCATTTTATACATAGATAACAAATATGAGGAAATTTAGATTGAAAGCTAACAATTAGGATAAGTTAAAAGGGACCGTGACGTCCACGGAATAATCCATTTGAACCTGTCAACCTTGCTTTATGTCCACACATTTCAACTTTTGGCACCAGTTTTTTAGTCGTAGATTGAATCAAGGAAAATTTGGGGCATGAATTCCAAAATTTTAGAAATCCTTTTACATAATTTTACATATGACATTAACTATTTACTAAAACTGCTGTAAACATTTATTAGAAAAAGACAAAGTGCGTCTTTGAAGAAATCTTAGGATTTAGCTGAATGTGTTAAACATTGTCAGCCTTCCTAAGTATTGGACATTTGAGGTCTAATATCTTGCCTTTAATGAGACTTATAGCCCTTAATAAAAAAAATAAATTAATTCTTTATTAAAACAAAATACAGACTAGAATTTAATATTTCTTATGAACGTTCTCTATCTAGGCAAGAAAATGATTCTGGTGAGAGCATGGACCACCATTTTTTCACACTAATTGATCAACACCTGATGTAATTTTGTAAGTAATTAGCCTGCATCAGGCTTGAACCTAAAACCTTGAAATTAGGAGCACAATAGCACCCTACCCAGTGACCTGTCTTGCTCTTTGATAGCATCTCAAATTTTAGGTAACATGTAAATGAAATACACTAATTAGAACAATGACAAAGATTGATTAATGCATCCTGAGTTCTTTCTTGATAAAATAAGATATGACAACTATTTACCACCTGAGACTTATCTTCTCTCTTACATGAAGCATCTTTAAAATAAAAATCATTATCGAAAATTTTACAAAGCATAAAAACACAGCATTGTCTGATTCAATAATATATTATCAAAAGAGAGCTGGTTAACCAATGGACAACTACATTATGGGGAACATCTGATCCCCTTATGAAGTGAGTCTAACTCAGTATTTAAAGGAGGAATCACATACAAAGAAAAAATGAGGAGTGCCAATATTTCATTTTCTATTCACTGTACATGATTTCTGCATCTCCGATGGTGGAATGGTTTTTGTATCTGGAATTCTTAAATATCAGTATATACTAATTTATTAACCAATCAATTTGAAATCATCACAAAGTCCACAAACTGTAAACGAGAGTAAGTATGAGACAAAGTAACTCATAAGTATGAGACAAATATTTTAACATTTTTTAAAAATTGAAGTATATTTAGGTCAGTGAAATTTGAATAATATTGTTTTAAGTTTTTTATTTAGTGAAATTATATTTTAAAAAATAATTTAAGAAGTCAAATTTGAGGAAGAACAACTTCCATCCACTTATAGATGATTTCTAATTCTTCAAGAATTAATCCATGTGATGGCTCAGCAATTTCATGAAACTTTCCTTGTACGCCAACTGCTTCCAGCCGATCAAAAGCTATTTTACCCCATTCAAATGGAATCATTCCATCCTTTGTAGAATGAATCATAAGAAGTGGTGGTCTTCTCTCTAAATCTTTCGCAGCCTGGAAGGAAACAATATGTTAATGGTAATAGCAGAAAAATTGGACAGCTGTTTAATAATCCGAGATGACATAGAAAATAATTAAAAATAAATAAAGAATTAAATCAGTCAAAGTTAATTCCGATGGAAATTGCTATAAAGAAGTTTTCTTAAAAGAAAAGATATTTTTTATTTGTTTTATTACCAAAAGTAAAATTAAAAAAGAATTATCTAAAATGTAATTTTTTTTCATTTACTATTGTTTTGGCCAAATTGCTATTTAGTACCTCCACAAAAACTAAATGCAATAAGCAAATATGTTAACTTCGGAATAATTGGTTAATTAATGGTATCTCTAGGCCATAACCTCAAAAGTCGTCAGGATGGGTTGTACAGATTGGTTGATTTAAGTGTTTGGGCCAATGGGTTCATGTTGCAAGTCATAAAAAATGCTATAAGATTATGTAGCAGTATCCAAAACTGTGAGTAAGTCCAAGTCCTTGTGAAGTGTTGGATATGAATGATTATCAATAATTCATAAAATGATAAAACATCACATCAATAATTATATTTTAAATTTAAAGTTTTAAAATAATAAAGTACAAAATATGTTTTTAAAAATATATACAGGATTTCAATCACTACCCCTAGGTAACTCCTGAGAACATAAAAAGGAATATCGTCAATGCCAAAATTAAAGATAAATCACATATTTAAAGATAAATCGCTATTCAAGGAAGATTCAAAAGTAATTACCTTTGACTAAATTGACTTTCACAACTTATAATTGATATATCTTGAATTATGGAAGTAAAATATGTACTATAATAATTATACGTGTGTAGTGAACATACATGGGTTTAAAATAATTTGGTTATTTAAAGTTGGCATTCTGATATTATTAAAAAGGAGAAAAATGCACAAATAAGCTAAAAATTAATTATTGCAGTACTTCTTACTTTATAAACAGTGTGTTGTTCTGGTAAACAAGCTGATACTGCGACAACACCAGCAATTTCTGGATAAAATCGATAAGCAGCATGGAGGGATATCATTCCTCCTTGAGATTCACCACCTTGGACAATAAAATAAAATATATGATTTTAATTTATTAATATAATTTTTCTTTCATTTTCTTAGAACAATATCATGATTAAATCAAGATAAGTATTTGAATAGAATATGTTTGAAATTAAACTATGAAGTATAGTAAAAACTGATCCTTCGAACAATATTATTGCCAAGTAAAATGAAGAAGCACTGAGCCTTAGAAGAATGTCAATGTCAACTAATTTTGTTAAAAGTTTCATGGCTGTCTCCAAAATTGTAATGTTTTACTGCATTGAACTGAAACTTCTTAAAAGATTTTCTCTTAATAACCCATCTAAAGATGAATGTTTTTTTTTTTCACTCTATATTTCAAAATGATTATTCGGTGAAAAGATTTAATTTAAAATATAAATTCTTGGTTACAATTTAATTATAAGTAATTAAAATGTCACATTAAATCCAAAAGAGTTGGACCAATTTTTTAATCTGTTATTAACTACAATCTATAATTAACAAATTATGTTAAATTATGAGTATGTTCATACCCAGATGGTATTGATAATGCAATATCATAAAACCCAAAATGTTTTTCATTATCAGATTTTTACTCAGTCTATTTCGTAAGACAAATAGAAATAAGGCTCACTCACCAAACATTTGTTGTTGAATTAATTCAGAATAATTATGACTCGTTGAAAGTATTGATTGAATAATATTTAAATAATGACTTTAAGTAAATTAAATAAATTATAGCAATTTATTAATTAGTTATTTTATTTCAATAAAAAACATATCCACTATACCATACATGACATCCACAATATACTACATGATGTAGCTCTGATATTATAAAAAATATATTTACCAACAAAATGTAGCGATTATAAAGATATGAAAGTACCTACATTTACTAAAAGCTATTCTTTAAAGGAAAATTAGTATTAAAATTACCAATAACAATGCGATCACGTTTAATTCCACATTTTTCTTGTTCAATTATAATATTTCTCAAAGAATCTGCAGCTTCATCTATTTCAGAGAGGGAAGTTTTCATTCTTCCATTTTCTTCTTCTGCATTAAACCAACAGTTTGTGTCCTAAAATTGATTTAATTAATGCAATTAAGCATAATTTATTTTCCCAATAGTTAGAGGTACTTTAAGATAACTTTGCAGCATTCAATTTCATTAATTTATGAAAATTTAATGATTATTAAATACTTATTTCCTTTTACAAGTCAGATGTATATAATTACATTATCCAAAAAAGTTCATCACTACTTTTGAAAACTCATTCAATTATGACATCACAGTACGTTTATAAATGTGTAAGTATTATGTTTAAAATTATAAGTTGCATAATTATATTATATAAATAAAATAATATATTTTACACCAATCCATTAAAATTAAAATTTATCTTGTGAGTTACACAAAATCTTAAAAACAGCAGGGAATGAAATTGTATTAAACAACAAAAAAAACTTAATGATATTGATCGTTAAAATTAACATCCATCGGAAGTGCCCAAAAGTAGCAAATAAAATATCATATCATACATATCATTTCTTGAATAGTTAACATTATTAGTTAGTTTAGATAAAAAATACTAAGTAAATAATGTTCATTAAGCTTTAGTTACGATCTGTATAAATTAAACAAGAGGCCTTTAATGAAATTACTATTAAATACAAACATAAATTATTACCTTGCCAAAAAGTGAAAAATGTTTAACTGGTGATGTTGGAAAAACAATTTTAATATGTTTAAAACTAGCATTTTCACCTAAGAGTTCAATAAATTTATTTTTCTCATAAAGTCCATTCCTACCTAAAACATGAATAATTAATTTCCTACTAATAATAAACAAATTAAGTACAAATAAATAAAGCTTACCAACACCATGCAGAAAAATCAAACAAGCTGAGGCTTCATTATTTAACTGGCTAATTTCTTCTAAAACTGATACCATTTTAATTTATTCTATGTAGAGATAACTAAATTGACAAGAACTCAGTAATTATAAGAAAAAGGTTTAACATTGAATCAAAAGTTTAAAAGTCTCAAACATTAGATATGAATATTCAGTTGTGTCATTTTAGTCATTTCCTTAAATATTAATATACATTTTTTCTTTGGTCTGGTGGAGGTCTAACCTTTAAGCCACACTATTCAGTCAGATAACATATCAGCAGTATTTTTTAAAAGCATTCCTAATCAAAATTAAAAAAAAAAAAATATGATACTTAAGAGTAGCAATAATAAGGCTCATTTCTGACCAACTTGAATTTGTTACATCCTTTTAATAAGATGATTTCTTAACAAATTTTATTCTTATTATATTAAGGTTCAATATTTAAAGTGAAATAACTTAATTTTTATGATAATTCTTAATTATATTAAATTTGATTTATGTAATTAAAGTGAATTATCCACAAAATATAATCTAAAATGCGACATTTTAATTAATTTAACCAATGTTAACGGCCAATAAAAATCAGATTGGAAAATTAATGAATTACAAAAATTAAAGTCATAAGGGTCATTACACCAATCCTTTAAATGACTGTATTAATATTACAGGACTGCCTGAAAAAGTTGCTTTACAGTAATCACAACCTTCCCAAGCCCAGATAAAAGAGGAAGGTTGCGGTGCAGAATAACATCCCGCCTACATAAAAAAAAAAAAAAAATCTACCGTTATGAAAATTAAACATAGATGTCTCCGATTTCTAACTGATGACAGTGACCGGGATTACATAAAATGGACACATCAATATATATTGGCTAGTTACATGGAATGTGAGGACCCTATTTAGATCTGGCGCCTTTGATGAGCCCAGACTTAGAGTGCATTAAACACAATATTGATATAGTAGTCCTTCAAGAAGTACGATGGTCAGGAATGGGAATGTTTCAAAAGAAAGACTACAACAGCAGACTTGGCTCTGCTTTTCTGCTTGGTCAAAATATCGTAATGCAGTAATAGAATTTCAGCCAGTCAGCCACTGTATATGTAGGATAAGATTATGAGGAACTCGGTTTAATTTACAGAATGTAACATTAAAAGTGGAATAATTTTGCTGAATATTGGCTATAAATCCTTGCCGCGCCACTGCACAACCGCATTGTACCCTAATACGAAAGAGGTGTAATATTAGGCGACAATCAGTTACGAAGAAATATAACAGATATTTGCTCTTTGTCAGATAGATGAAATGATACGTGAATACAACATGGTTTGTTTGTTTGTTTATTTATTTAACGTCACTTTATGCTGCTATGGCTAATCGGACGATGCTACAGTGGGAGTCGAACATTTTGCCTATCCAGGTTTTATTAGGATAGGGATTTTAACGAGTACCCGACATCGTACAGGCTCGGGACCACCTTTTAACGTTCCCTCCGAAGGACGGCATAACTAAGGATTTTATACTCCCAAATACAACATGGTGACATAGCGGCTGTTTGTAGATTTTAGAGCAGAATATGATACGAATTACAGATCCATCGTGAATACGGTAATGGGAGAAGACAAGATTCCTCCAAAACTAATATCTCTGAAAAATATGAGAATGAGGCACTCTAACTGTAAAATAAGAATAAATGGAGAACTTTCCAAGGCCATGAATATAAATAATTGACTAAAACAGATGCCCTAGCATCCATGCTTTTCAACCTACTTCTAGACAGGGTTTTGAAGAGGGTCAGGTTGGATGGAAGTGGCACAATTATGAATAAGTCACTGCAAATAATGGCTTATGCAGATGATGTGGTTAATTGTAAGAAGAAACAAGCAGACAATTGAAGAGGCATATGTAGCTCTGAGAATGGAATCAAGAGGGGAAGGTCTTGTGGTTAATGTCGAGAAGAAGATACTAATGATAGTTGAAGGAATAAGAAGACTCCTTTCTACAACTGGAGAAAATATTGTAGTAGTTTCAGCCTTCCCGTACCTCGGATTCTTGATGACACTAGAAGCCAAAGTAAGTAAAAAGTATTCTAGCAGGTAATAGAGCATACTTTGCACTAACGAACCTGGTAAGGCTTAGTCTGCTTTCCTGTATCACTAACACCCACATGTACGAAACCCAAATAAGACCAGCGATATCCTATGAGAGTGAAACATGGATTCTTAACTAAAATACTTCACATATTTGAAAGAAATGTGCTGCGAAGGATCTATGGTGGAGTGTGTGAGAAATTTATGATCTATACAATGAACTGCGCTTATCTGACACCATAAGGATGAATAGGTTAAGGTGGTATGGGCATCTGAACAGGATGGATGAGAACAGCCAGGTGAAGAGGATTTACCAGCAAACAATCATAGCACCACACGCAAAAAGGGGCGACCAAGAACGCGATGGAAGGACAAAGTCCTTGAGGATACATGGCGAGCCGATGCCCGCTGTGGAGAATGTATGGTGGAGGATAGAGGCCTGTGGCAGGCTATGTTGAGGCAGCCCAAGGACCACTTCGGTCAGTAGTGCCAGAAGAAGAAGAAGATTAATATTAAATTAATAATGTCATTTCTTTTGTTGGACAGTCCTGCTTCATAAATTTTTCAAATATACAATTAAATACCCACTATAATTATAAAACAATTTACTAAGATAAGTCTATTTTTTAAAAGGAAGTTAGATAAGATAGCAAAGTTTACATTTTTTTCTTCTATTAACTGAACGCTACATCATACACTTCACAGGCATTTATTTGAAATGAAGTGAGCATTTATAATCTAGCAGTGGAACAAAAACATTTTAGTTACGATCGGAGTTAACTATTTATTAATTAGATATATTATATTACAGTCAACTAAGGAAATAATAATATACACCGTTAGTAAAAGTTACTTAGGAACATATTCAGTAGATTATTAAAAAGTTTAAGGTTGTAAGTAATACAAAATAAATATATAAAATACATTGAAAACCCTATGTCGCTCTACTCTGATAAGCTTTTGAATTTTGATATATTGAACATCCAATCCTTACCCAGATTTGAGTTTAACCTTCATACACCTGAAGTACTGCCAATGGCCAGTTTCTCTTCATTTTTTTTTCATATAATTTATCTTATAGCTAATTTACTTGTATTGTCAAATACTGTTGTAAATCAATGTAATAAAAAAATAAAACCTTCTTACCGTTACTTAAATATCTGAATTGGTCTGTGGCTGTCTTATTACAAGAAGTAGAGAAGTCTGTTGTATATGCTTCATGTCAACTTATACCATAAGTACAGAAAAAAATCAGCAATAGAAAAATACTTAACCTAAGGCGAAGAATTTCTTTTTCAAACTCATAAAGATAAATACCATGACGATTAATATGAATACAGCAATCCAGATGATGAGAACGTAGAATCGAAAGCAGAGGGAAGGGAAGTTGTACGACTCGAATGCCTCACCAGTTGGTCTTACCGTGAGTCCTCTATATTATTCTTTGTCACACTGGATCTTTACAGGCACACTTCCATACCTTAATCGCATAGCTTTAAAATTTTCCACTAGGTGAACTAGAGTGATGAAGCCCTCTCTTTTCAAATAGGTGAGTAATTGTGAAGAGATGAGCAGTTAATGTTTTTAGTGATAAAACTGGCTTTCGTTTAGTTCTGTGTCTTGTTCATTGACAGAACTAATAATAAAAAACAACAACTTAGTTTGGTGTATCATTTTGAAAAAAATGGTATACAGGTGATGATTAGGATATTTTTGGATAAACTTTTTTGAGAATCCTTTTCTTGTCTGTGAGTAGTGGTCTTTCGTTCTGTTCATTTTAGAAATACAAAATAATTATTTTTTCTTTGTATTTATTCGTCCTCGACAACATTATTGATTCATTGATCAGTTATTAATTTTATCAGTATTATTATGTTGACATAAGATTTATCAAACATCCTATCAGCAAACCAACTGACCTTTGAAAGGCGTGTGTTCATTTTATAAAAATTCTCGTGTTATCAATTATATTTTATTTGTGACATAATTTTTACTTTCACTTGTCTGAACACGGCAAATATCGAGGTCATAATACTAGTTTCAAGTTATATTATTTTTATTTCAAGTAAAGTTTCTCTTCTAATCCAATTTAATGCAATAATAAAAAATAATAATTTTTTGAAAAAGAATAATTAAATCAGCAGGTATGTTTTATCTTCATTTTAACTAATCAAACTATTGCATTTACTATAGGTCTGTTCCTATGTTTCTTATTATTATTTTGGGGATTTGCAGAGCATGTGCAGTAAACTAATTTCGTACTGGTCGAGACCCGTAGGAACGGGCCAAGTGTGATGCGCAAATACTGCCTTATCGCTTGGCCTAATCTCTAAGCGAGGAGGAAACAGACCTTATTCTATTTTTTAATTTTTATGATCGTCAATGAGCCCATTCAAAATTATACCGACATATTGCTGTTTGTCATACCCCAATTTGTAACATGAATTTCAGTAATAAACATTTAGAGAGAACTTACAAATTATTAGTTGACAGTAGAAAATATATTAATCGAAAAATAACATTCCTTTTAACGACCATTGGTACAGTTAATCATAATTTTTATTCCCAAATATACAATTACTTATTTCGCAAAGTAAAATGTAATTTTAAAAATTTCAATACAAAATCCAATAACTGAAGGATGTACTTCTATGATCTAGTTTTGGGACAAGTAAAGTAACATTATCAAATCAGTTAAAAATTCAAACAAACGAAAATATATTCAGTAAATAACACATATCAGCTACATAATATAATTGATGAAAATATTTATTGGTATCACACTAAAATTGTAAATAATAAATTTGAACTACCAAAAAAATTTTAATGCTTCATTTATTGATAAATTAATATTAAAATATTAAGAAGAATCAAGAAGAAATAATAATTTGCAAAATAGTTCGACAATCACCAATGATTGTTTTGTGCTGACCTACCAGTAACACAAGCCCCCTGGCCACCTTGCCTGGCTACATCTATTTCTTGTTTGTTTACAATGTCAGCTGATGTACTGGTTTGTTTATAAAAGACATTTTTTTTATTCTTTAGGGAAATGGTAATTTATTTGTTTATTTTAATATTACTTACCGCTTTATAATTATTTTAAGCACTATTTTGAACAAATTATATTTAGATTTAAATAATTATGTTATTCAAGTGTGAAGATTTTTGACTCGCGTAGTACTGTGATGTAATAAGGCGAACAGCTGGTTGTCAAGTTAATGTTGCAATGACAGTTTATTTGCGTCTTAGGATAGTTCGTTCTTTGTTTAGGAATTAGGCACATTTAGTTTAAGGATTAACATCTCACAATGTGTCATGTTTTTATGTAAATAGTGTTAGTAGCTTTATTTGTGAAGTTGTAACAATGGATTTGTAAGGTGAGAAATAAAAATGCTCTGGTCCTTTGTTTACAACAGTTCTGAGTTATGTATGGTTTATATATTCCTTGACGATTGATCAAGGTCATTCTTTATTTTGCTCACTTATGCATTGATTTTATATACTTCTTACTGTATAACTAACATTTAGAATATGATGAAAATATTTAATTTCATTAAAATAAATTTATATATTGATCCTTTATCCGATTTATCTTCACTTAAATTAAGTTGAACTAAATAATTTTTTTTTTTATTTCACCGACTGCTGTTAATGTACCTGTGTATGAATTTTATATGTATTAGGTGCATTAGGAGTAAAGAGTACTTATCAAAATGTCAGCTGACTCTTTGAGAAAACAATCAAAACAAGCTTACCATGGCCAAGTTATTTTACCCCAAGCAATTAATGATCCATCCATAATTGAAAGTGTTGCTGGATTTATACATGAAGTTGTTCCTCAGGTATTTTGTTCATCTTTTTATATATTTTTTATTTTTATGTTTCTGTTGTTTTTTTCTTCTTAGTTGGCTTTTCCCTAACTTTTATAATTCCTAGAATATTGCTGCTATCAATAAATTTTTTAGGGATGGTTTAATTTCCAGGCATATTCCAGTGTATTACCCGGTGAATCGCGTGATGGAATTTTATGGGCAAGGTTTGATTCCACGGATTATAACGACCCTGAGAATTTTCCTCCACTAAGTGAATGTGAAAGTGAATCGACCATACCACTTCTTCTAGTTCTAGGTTATTCAAGTGGAGTTCAGGTGAGTAAAATGAATATTTATCTATATATTTTTGAAAATTATTTGCTTACTTTGATCATACTCAATATAGGCAGGTGAAATATTATATTAATAATTCATAGCAGGTGCAAGTTCAGTTTTGGAACTGTGGCTTTTGTTTAGGGTTTGAAGAATTCACTTACCCTGATGATGACTTTCATGTAGAAACATTAGCTTTCTAATATTAAAATCATTGACTTCGTTCTGAATATTTATTTTGCGCCATACATTGCAGTCAACCATTTATTAGTCTTTTACTAAATTCCTGATTTTCAAAACTCGATGGAAGGTCTTTTGGTTAAAACAAAATTTGGATTATTCGAAAACATGCAATTTACATGATAAAATGAATTTACCATACTCTCTTGTGTGTATCTTGAATTTATTTATAAGCTCGATTACTCTCCAGTATAAAATCTTAAAAAGAAGATTTGGAAACTGTTAACACCGTATTTTATTTTTATGAACCAATTAAGTATTAAAGCGAAACATTTTATTGAGTTTATGGTTACTCAACAGCTCAGTTCATTACACTAGTCTTAACTTTTTATTAATGTAACCGACTTTAAACCAGACAAACAATAACTTAACTTTTCTATACTAAACACAAATGATTGCTAACTAAACTTAGTCACCAAGCAGTGACCTAGTCAAGGAATCATGTCACTCACTGTGCATTCCGATTATCAGGTTTTAGATAATTTGGACTTCAGTTAAAATATACTTCTATTAGTTATCCTAATTTTCATAAGAAACAATTTTGAGGAAAAAAAATTTATTTATCATTTACTTACCAATCTATATTTCCATATGTGTTAATTAAAGTTATAGGCTGTAAAACAGTTTGTTTAACATATGGTCCCTAATGGTAAATAGGGAGTAAGGAGCCTCAGTGGCAAGCGTATATTTTAATCTGTTGGTCCCAGTTATGTCACATAATTATTTATTCTCTGAGGGTCCATCTTGGTTCTCACCCATCTTGTAAAAATTGGGTATCCTTAATTGGAAAAAACCTGATGGTTGAGACCATGGTGGCTAAAGAACGTGCTTCACGATTATAGAGGTAGCCAAGTGAAAGCACTCCAGTGATAGTATTAGGAAAGGGGAAAAGATGCGATTAATTTTAATTTTAAATAATTTAAATTTAATTTATACCAGATAATAACATCAAAATCTATTATGAGTTTGAATCTTATTGTATCATTCATTATTTTTAATTAAAGTTTAAAAACTAAAATATTAAGTTATATCAAAATAGTCTCTACTTACTCATTATAAAGACCTATCTTTTGGATCTATAAACATTTTTTTTTAAACATATTTATTGATATTTACAACTGTATTATATACATCAAGTAAATGTGGCGGACATAGTAAACTGAAATGAAATACATATAGAGACGCTACCCATTAGCAGCACTTTAAAAAAAAAATTAAATTAGCTTTGGTCCATTTGAAATATAATGTTTGCTTTTTTAATGTTGAAATGTGTAGTGATCTTCCTACTCTGGCTTGAATAAGTAGGTAACCTTTTGATTACCAGTGATCTTTGCCTTAATTAGTGTTGGTAAGGAAGTCAAACGCTAATTCAAAACTAAAATAAAAAATTTAGTATAACCTTGCCTTAATCATCTATAATCAGTTCTTCCAGATCCCTTATGGATTTTAGTAGTACAGTTTAAGAGTTATAAACATCGGAATTAAACAGATTATATTAAAATCATAATGGACGTGTACTGAAAGATGCCACAGTTCGGTCTTATCCCTTTGTAATATAATAATCTGTATCTTTGCTAATACAGATCTAATTTTGATTATTATTACTTATTTATATATATATATATATATATATATATATAATATATATATAAGTTAAGATGGGAAGAGTGTTAATATTAACTTTAATCACCTTTGATGTAAATGTAAACAACACCTGAATTTATGAAACCTTTCTAATGTATAAGTGATAATAAATCATATGTTATCAAGTAAGCGTGGGTTTTATTTCGCCTCTCTGTTTCCCTTTTTAATATATTTTTCTCGGTAGAAATAAGTGGTGCCGAAACCCGGGAACGTTATTTTGATCGTTTTTGAGTGCGAAGAAGCTGTTTTATCGTCTGTTTTACTCTACGTAAGTTTTTTTTTTCTCTCTTTATAACCTCTCTGTTTCCCTTTTTAATATATTTTTCTCGGTAGAAATAAGTTATATATATATATATATAAATTAATAATAATCAGTTATTATTATTTATATGTATAATTTTTTTTTTTCCTGTCTGTAAATTGGAAACCACTGGCTTAGAGGAAGTCGACACACTTGCTAAGGAGGTTTTGAAAATTTTCTGAAAACATTCCTGATGTGCAAATTATGATGTATATATTAGGGACAAACCATTGAGTATTATGAATGTTAGATTATGGGGAATACTGGTATCTCTATTATTCCAGATTCTTGTTAACTAACGTGGAAATGCATTAACAAGCATTTTAAGTTAAGGGAAATAATAGTGAACTAGTGGCATTATCTTATCACCTATATATGCTTATTAATGAATTTAGACGCTGAAACCATGACATTTGGCTCAGTGATACTTCCAATTTAGTTTTAAATATCTGCTCCAATACTTTTTTCTATAATAAACTAGAAACATTTAAAAAACAAAAATAAAACAGAAATACTTTTAAAGAACGAAAGCATAACTTAATACACTTTTTTAATCGATTGCAATTATTTTTTCATAAGATTACCAAGATATTTTGACCAATTAATTAATCATCAGAGTGATTTTAATTATTGGTTATTTTATTTATAAATTTTAATAAAATAGTTATTTTACAGCATTATTATGAATTGCTGTGTAAGTGCTAGCAAGTGTATTAGCCATATATTTTAGGTTTAAAATATACTTTTCTACTTTAGGTATGGAGTGTTGGAGGAAGTGGAGAAGCAACAGAACTTCTTTCTTGGTGCCAAGGAGCTGTACGAGCTTTGAGGTTCCTGCTAAAACCTTATAACCGTGACCCTCATGCTTCAAAGAGGCCGTTGGTTGCAATTGTTGATAGCAGTTCTCCAGGTCCTCAGTTCTCAACCCTCTCTTTTATTTCTCTTAAAACTGCTGAAGTGGTATGTCACTTTGTTAAAAATGTCTAAATACATATTACTTAGAATGTTTATATGAACTCATTAAATTTTATTCCTGAAAATAATCTATAATTAAAAAAAAATACCTCATGTGTGAAACAGATTCTTTTAGTTATTACTCTTTATTTAGTTATTTAAATCATTAATGTGGATGTAATTAGTTGACCGTTGAGAATTACTGGAAGGAATTAGTCCGGGTGGCGGTCATTAAATGAAACTATTTAGTTGTTTCATTTAATGACTGCCACCCGGACTAATTCCTTCCATTAAATCATTAATGTTTGAAAATAGATTTAAGTAACATTAACGTGTCCATAAATCAAAATTCAAAGATGAGAAGAGTGAATTATTAGAAAACAATTATTAAAAAAACAATAGGAAGACGATCTTATAACTACCCATCTTGTCCACATATGAAGCAACCCAATCTTCTCATCCTACTAGCTCTATCACATCTGACTCTTGACTTTTAATTTTTAACGAAAACAAGTATATTACTGTATGATCATCTTTGATTATTGGTTGTGCTGCCATATATACCATTTCCCCTGTGGCTGTAAAAAAAATTATGGGTCAATCCATTTGAAATCGTCCAATCGTCATTAACTTTGCCATTCGACATTTTTGATTTTCGTGATTTTTTTACCAGTTATTCTCTATCTTTTCGTGAATATAAAACCATAAATAAAAACATTTCTAGCTAATACTTTTAGTGTTGCAGCCATTTTAAGTCAGCTTCACGGACAAAAACATGTGATGGGAAAATCTTTCTAATTCTTGTAATGTTTTAGATATCAAATCAAAACAAAAATTAACGATATGATAAGGACATGCTTTGTATTTTTGTTCCCCATGACTCATTCCCTAAATAGTGCAGAAAGTTGTGGGGTATTCTACAAATCACCATTTTTTTAAAAATATTCTATGACAAGCACTTATGAGAATACTATTAATATTAAAGATATATATATATATTGAGAAAATTCCTTCATAAAAAACATGTATAAAATGAAAATGATTACATATTGGCAATGTTGACATGATAATATAATGTAAAAAAATATTACATTATATATATATATATAGTTTTTATTTTGATGTATTTATTTAGTTTATATAGTTTTTTGTTTTGCTTTCCAGGTAAAAATAATTAAATTTAATTCACCAATATGTGATGTTCATTGTAATCGCAAGAGTATTGTTGTTACATTTAATGAAAGGATTGCTGTCTTCGATTCAGCAACATTAGAAGATCGTCTTACAATTACCACATGTTACCTTAGTCCTGGAAATTCACCTAATCCAATCGCCTTGGGAACTAGGTAAATATTTATAATCTTTCACAACTTATTTGATAAAATATTTCAACTAAATATAAACAAAAAGACTATCTAAATATCATTGTTTTGTAATCCTTTCTTCCTAAAAGATAAAGTTTAATTTCTTCATACCTACTTTTGCTCATTGGTGGGTAGTTAGTAGTTGGGTCCTTTCCAAATAAAAAAAAAAAAAAAGGCAGGATCCTTCAGACAACATGTTAATTTACTTTTTATGCTTTCTCAGATGGAAAAAAGGAAGTTAATATTTGCCAATACATGGGACGGAGTCTACTATTGAGGGCCAATAACTTGTATTATAAGGCCCCACTAGACTACCACACCAAGTTTCTATACTCATAGCAATCAAGTTATACTAGCAACCCTCTCAATATGTTATATATTCAACTATATTCTACCTCTTATAGTAGATTGAGTTATTTCTGTGGTTGGATTTTTGTTTGTTTTTTAAATAACAACTTTTTCAATTAATTTTTCAAGAATTCACTATTTACAGTTTTTACTTTCACTTACCTATGTATGAAATATATAGTAAGGGAAAGTATTGTGATCGTGAAAATTTTCTAATTCCAGTTTTCAACATTTTAGGGTCCCCTGAATCCAAAAACCAAGTCCCGCAAAAAGGTCCGTGTGTCTGTGTGTGGTAACTCTAGCTCAAAAACGAAAAGTCGTACAGAACTGAAATTTCATATTTAAGACTACTATGCACCCAAGATGTTACAGCAACTTTTTCAATAAAATTGGCTGACCGGAAGTCCTACTTTATCTCATGTATTTAGCACATTTTTACGATTTACTCAAAAATGGTTCTTAACGATTTTGATTAAACTCGCTATATTGATGTAAAATTTAATATCATGTAGGTTTCATTCTGATTGAAATAGTCTGATGGGGCTTAAATACAGATATTTTAAATTTTCTTCCTCTAAAGTATCTTTAATTTTGTAGATTCTATAAAAATAATTATATTATCTTGTTAGCATTAATAATTAACAACTAAATTTGCACATTGAGCAAATTTGATAAACAACTAAAGGTGAAAACTGAACAAATATTTGTTTGATCACTTTTTGTGTTTTTGAACACAACAATAGTAATATAGATGTATAATATACCATTGGATAGCTAAAGATTTTAGAAAAAATATTATCTGATTCACGGAATTGTAAAGGGTAATATAGAGTGATGAAAAGCCGATAAAACTAACTGTTTTTTCGGTTCCCGAAAAGAAAAATTCATGTTTACGGTTCTGTAACCTGGCGGCTTGTCAATGAAGTATAGCAGGCCAATTTTGTTTTTGAACATAAGAACAGTAATATAATATATATAATGTACTGTATGAAAGAGAAAGACTTTAGAAAATATATTATCTTATACACAAGCTTGTAAAATTGAATAAAGAATCATAAAAAGCCACTAAAACTAACTGATTATTTTAGAAAATAATATAATAGAGTTTTTAATAAAAAACATGTTTCTATATTAATTCAATTTAATTAATTCTTTAATGGTTTCACTCATTTTTATCTCTAACTGTATTTGGAAATTCTTTAATCAATTTTAAAAACGGAGGTAAGTGAAAGTCGTGTGTTGCCCGCACCAGATTTTTTTGCATATTTTCATGAATAAGGATCGCCAGGTACTAATATATTGGTTCTATTGGCCACACTGTATACTAAAAATTTCTTAATATCCAACCAAGATCTTGATGCTCTGTACACAAATAAGTTTCAATTTTGTGTAAATTAAATCACTGAGTCTTAATATTTGAGTAAGTTATTTTTTGGAAAATCATGGACAGATTCGACACAGTTAATTTTACATTTTCTCAGTATTTTTCTTTTAAATTCTTGCGAAGCATTCGATGTTGACAAATTTTATTTGAAGTTAATAAAGTAATAAATATTTTAAATAGCAATATCTTCCAGAAATAACCACTTTTAATGTTCTAGGTGGCTGGCTTATGGTGAGAAAAGACTTACAACTTGGCAAAGGAGTTCTGGTGGATGTGAAGGAGATGGGGCACAATCCTATACATCTGCAGTAATTCACGCAGCCAAGTAATATACAATTTATATTATTTATAGATTAGTCTTATATACATAGTTATATTTATAGTATACATAACTATTTATTATAGTTATATAGATACAGTTATGTAATTTTCCTTACTATTTTAATAATTTATGAACATTGATACAATAAAGTATATAAAGAATATTTCACAATTATTAATTAATTTATTGTGTTATAAAATAAGTTTGTAGCATTTTTGAATATTTCAATTCAATCCTCTCATACTTCCTTACCATCAAGTCCTACCTCACTCACAGATCCTTAAAGTAAATCATAATAATTCCTATTCATCTATTTTTAGTCAGTTTGCTGGTGTTCCTCAAGGCAATATCCTAGGACCTGTTCTTTTCACAGTTTATACAGCTGATATCCCATCCCATCCTAACACTTTTCTTTCTACCTATGCTGATGACACTTGTGTGTTATCAGTCAATACTGACCCAACTATTGCCTCTGCCTCTCAAACTCTCAATCCTACATCAGAGACCTCGAAGTATGGTGTCAGAACTGGAGAATTAAAATAAATGTTAACAAATCCAACCAATTTACCTTTACCCTTCATCGTGCTGCTCGACGTTTTCGACTACTTCAACACTTACTAGACAAACGTTGTAATCTTCCACTTAACTACAAAAGACTCATCTATATGACAATCATAAGGCCTATATCTACTTATGCAGTAGAGCTATGGGGCTTTACTAAACCATCGAATTCTTCTTGTGTCCAATCCGTACAATCCAAAATCTTTCGTAAAATCCTTAACGCTCCTTACTTTGTCAGGAATAAAGACCTTAATGTTCCGTATGTTATTGAATTAGTCCGAACCAGGTATCAATCATTCAATGAAAAACTCCATTTCCACTCTAATTCACTAGTTTCTATCCTATCATCCTCTGCAATTCCTGACAATCCTCCGAGGTGTCTGAAAAGGAGATGGCCTCGAGACCTTCTAGTTTAGAACATTTTTAGAGTGCTTCCATTGGGAAGCTTCTCTACATGTGTTTCATGCCTTTTTATATTACATTCCAATCTACTTGTATTCCATTATAAATAATTGTAATCCATTATTTGTAAAAGTTGTAAATTCCAATAAATAAATATTTAAAAAAATAAAATAAAAATCCTCTCTGTGTTTATAAAATCATGTTTACTTGGTCAATAATGTTTACATATTCTAAAAAAGGATTAGTTAAGGTGCTTTTAATCATCAGTTTCAACCGACATTTCTTAACTTTAAGTGTTATTTTGCCTGCTCAAAATGGAAGAGATAAAAAGCACCGTTTGTAAGTGGTTTGCTCGGTTCAGAACCGGAAATTTTGACTTGGAAGTTCTTGGATCGTCCTGAGAAGCTCTGGGAGGACTGAATTAAAAAATTACCTGAAAGATGGCAACATGTGATATATCAAAATAGGTCATATAAAATTGATTAAAAATATCTGTTAAAGAATCTGAAGTTTTTATTGCAACCAGTAAAAAATGCTACAAATTTATTTTACAACCCAATATTTATATTGATCTTGGCCAAAATCATCTCCTTCCATGGTCGTTGACCTAGAAACAGAACATATATATATATATTGAAACGTTACCGAAACCAAGATCCTCAATAAGTAGTAGAATTAGTTGTTTTACTTTCACTTACTATATATAGTAAGGGAAGGAATTGCGATAGTGAAAATTTTTGAATTCCAGTTTTCAACGGAAATACACATTTTAGGGTCCCCTGAGTCCAAATAACCAAGTCCCGCAAAAAGGCTGTGTGTGTGTGTGTGTGTATGTTGTAATTCCCGGGCGGAAACGGTAAGTCCTATGAAACTGAAATTTCACATTTAAGACAAATACATACCCGAGACGTTACAAAACCTTTTTCATCAAAATGAGCTTACCAGAAGAGCCACTTTATACCATGCATTTTGCAACTTTTTTTGATTTTCTCAAAAAGGTTCTGACAATTTTGATTAAACTCGCTATATCAATGTAAAATTTAATGGGCTTTAATATCTTGTAGGTTTCATCCTGATTAAAATGGTCTGACAGCGCTTAAATGCCGATTTCTCAGAATTTATTTATTTAAAGTACCTTCAATTTTGTTAATTCTATAAAAATAACTATATTATCTTGTTACCACTGATAAAAAACAGGTAAATATGTAAGTTGTGCGAATTTAAAAAACAACTAAAGGAGAAAACTGAAAACAAAATTTTAGTGCAATTTTTTGTTTTTGAACATAAGAGCTTACTGCTACATATCATACATGTATGATATACCATTGGAAAGCTAAAGATTTTAGAAAAAATATTATCTTATACTCAAGCTTTTAAAAGTTTATAGAGAGTGATGAAAAGAAGATAAAACTAACTGATTATTTTAGATAATAATATAATAGATTTGTTAATAAAACACATGTTTATATAGAAATTCAATTTAATTAATTCTTTAATAGTTTCACATTCAGTCGGGGGGCGACCCTAGGGTATGGAGACCCTCCTGGGGCAGACCCAGCCTCTATAAAGTGGGTACCCAAATTAATTGGGGAAAAACCTGGCGGCTGAGCGTGATTAAGGCCTAATCACCTCATTGCACTGTCGTTGGCCTAGAAACAGTACGAATCTCTATAAGTACTGAGCCCAAGACCCTTCATGGGTTGTAGTGGTACAGGTTTTTTTTTTTTTTTTAATAGTTTCACGTATTTTTATCTTTAACTGTATTTGAAAATTCTTTCATTTATTTTAAAAATGGAGGTAAGTGAAAGTCATGTGTTGCCCGCACCAGTTTTTTTTTATTATAATCAAGATTAATGATAATTGGAAGAGATCCTTATCATCACGCAATACTCATTTACTTGAAATAAATTTTACAAGTTTACATTTTGTTACTAAAGTAAGATCAAAACATTTTATAAAAATTCTATTTAGTTTACATTACATATATCATGGAACAGTTTAAAAGTAAACTGTACTGTGTAGTATAGCACAACTTCACTCTCCAATAACTTGATTTGATTATATGACTTAATTTGGTACATGTTTATTTTCCTAAAATCTTGTGCTTTCCAACAGTTAGCAATTGAGACGTTGATTTCAAAAAGGTACTATATCCATTCCAGGAAATTTTACAGGAGGCATGAAAATCACTAATTATTATATTATTAAATTAGCTAATTTGATTATCTTCGCATTAAAATCCAGAATTGTTTTTTTAGTATATTAATAACATCATATTAAAGATATGAAATGAGATGTTTTGGTATAATTTGGAACGAAATTAAATGTGTAATTATTTCCTTTAGAAAATAATTATATTTCTAAATTGCGTTTATAAAGGGCTTGAGTGTTCATTCGATAAAATCAAATAGGAGATTTAGATATAACTAATTAATAAGAATAAAAATATGTAAAAAAAAATCAATTTTGTAAAAAATGTCCTTTAGTACTTTTTGGAAATCAACGTCTCAATTCTGGTCTTCTATAAATAGGTTAGCTATTGATATTAAAATTAATTTTCTTCTGGACTTCTTTTTGTTTATATTTAATAATAGTTTGTTATTGCATGCATGGACTGTTTGGATTGATATTACCTCAATCCAAAATGCGGTCCAAATATATAGTATAAAAATAAAAATCTGATTGAAAATTTTTGTTAATCTTTAGATACGTTAACACCTTAGTTAACAGAATTTTCTTCTTTAGGAGTCTTGGTAAAGGCTTAAGGGAACTTGGTGGTAGCTTAACGGGTAGCAGTCCTCAAAGTTCTCAAAATGCCCATGCACAACCAGGAATTGTGTCAATTATTGATATTGAGGTAATTTATTTTGTATAGTATTTTAGAAAACTTTTGAACGGACATTTACATTTCATTAACTCTCTAGCTCAATATTGATTGTATATCCTTTTTATAATATTTTTATTGTTAAGTTTTATCTTTTAATGCAAGTAGGTTTTAGAATTTTACTTTAGAGAATCATTTCCATCTTAGCCAAAATATGTAATATAGTAATACGATTTATCTCTTTGAAAAAAAAAAAAAAAAAAAAGTTAAATTTCAATTTTAACTGATTTTTTCAATTAAATTTGTATTTACAGAGAAAGGGAGGGACAAGCGAAGAAGAACGTGGAAATATGATCGCTCACTTTGTTGCCCATACTAGTGCTGTTGTTGCAATGGCTTTCGATCCATCTGGTTTACTCTTAATAACAGCCGACAGGCATGGGCATCGCTTCAATGTATTCAGAATTCACCCTCACCCCTGCACCTCACAGCTCGCTGCAGTTCATCACCTCTATATACTTCATAGGTATTATTCATTCTAATTATTTTTTTATTATCACTATTATTCATATTTTTTGTTTCATCGATTTATTATGTGAATAAATATATTGCGTCAGAGTTTATTTTTTAGTTTTGTGATTGTTATGCCTTGGGGAACGGCGTGGTCTAGTGGATAGAGCGCTAGTCTACTCTGCTCCGGGTCCTGGATTTGAATCCTGGTTATGACGGAATATTATTTATTCTGTTATTTCAGCAATCTTGGGGTATGGAGACCCTCCTGACAAAAATCTGGTGGCTGAGCGTGATCTCAGCCGAATCATTGCATGGCCGTTGGCCTTGAAACAGTACGAATCTACATATTTACTGAGCCCAAGACTCTTCATGGGTTGTAGTGGCACAGGTTTTTATTTTTTTTTATTTTATGCCTTTGGGAAATCAAATATTGAAATGAGAAAAAAAATTTAACTTTAATTATTCACATTTTGACCTATTTTTCCAATCAGTTTCCATTTACTATTTATTATCATTTTCATTATGAACAGTTTTGGATTTATGAATAAAGTTAAGACAAAAACTTCAAAGTTATTATGAAATTAAGTGTAAACAAATAACTTGTGTATTTATTATTTTTATGATTTTTAAACAAAATTAATTTTGCTGATTTGCATTATAAAACTTATCTGCTTAGCTTTAAATGGGCTTAAGTAGTCCCTACTGTTTGTTATCCCCTAGGATAAAATATGGAGATGGCAAGTACACTCAATTATATTTGGAAGACAGCGTTATCGCAACTCCAGATCATTGAATTCCCTTTTCTTTAAAAAAAAATATTTATATATATACACTGCACAACTGACCTAATCATAATTGGTAATTAATCTTAAATGTAAGTAAATGAAACAGGCAGCAGCTAAAAAAATTAAAGGATTTTTTTTTTAACTTTCTAGGAAAAATTTGAAAAATAATTCAATTGTTAGTTTTCTTACCTGACAAGTTTCAACTTCTAAATGAAATTATCTTTATGACTTTGGTTTTGAATAGGCTATAATTTTATTTTAAAGTGCTTTTGGTTAGCCCTTTTTAGTTTTTCAAGTTTATCTTAATTAATTTGTAAACATTTACTTATTATTTTTTAATTCTTCCTTTCTCAAGACTGTAATATTGCACTTTTGGGAGAAAATCACATATTCTCCCTCAGAATGATAATAGAAAAAGCATGGGATCGTGGCAAGGCAGTGTATCTGGCATTTCTGGATCTAAGGGTAGCCTTCAATTCAGTTCTGAAGCAAGAGATTTGGGACGCGCTAATTAGAAGAAAGGTGCCAGCAAATCTGGTGAGCGCCATAAAATCAATATATCAGGACCCAAAAGGTATAGTGAGGCTAAATGGTCAAACATCCTAGCCTTTTCACTTTTAGGAAGGATTCAAACAGGGGGACAGCCTTAGTCCTTTGCTTTTCATCGTTCCCATGGATGAGGTGTGGAAGGTTTGCAGAAGGAGAACACCAAGAGCTGTGGTGGGATATTGGAACCTAACACGAGTGCTCGCCCAGGCTATGATCTATGCAGACGACATAGTACTGATTGTGGACTCCCAGGAAGCTGTCCAGACATCACTAAATGAGAATTCCGGCTAAGAGGGTTAAACATAAATTCAGCCAAAAGTAAAATTGTGTGCGTAGGAAGAAATATCTGGAGCCAAGGATATTATGTGATGGTGAAACACTAATGCACTAACACTAATAAAGAAACTATGAATGCCTACACTTATCTTGGGACAGTCATAAGCAATGATGGTAAAAGACCAGGAGGTTCTAAATCTGGTAATGAAGGCCAATGGACTGTATTACCAGATATCCAAAACGATTATAGGAAAACATGCAGTTAGCTAGCAGAGATGCTAAAATTAGGATTTTTAAATCGGTTTTCCTTCCATTACTATTATATGGATCTGAAAGCTGGACAACCCTTGATAAACATGCTAGAAGGATGACAGTGGCTGAGATGAGATTTCTCCGAAGAATACTTGGCAAGACCAGGAGGGACCATATAAGAAACAACAGGATTCGCGAGGATTTGGGAGTACGATCAGTGCGTGACATCCTGGAAAAACGGCAATTGAATTGGTTTGGGCATGTCTGCCGAATGAATGATACCCGAAAGGCCAAGTGGTTTTTTGAAGCCAGACCGGAAGGAAGACGTTCTCGTGGCAGACCCAGGTTTATGTATTCAGACTACATTGGGAAATTGAGTACAGCAAGAGAACTAACCATCCCAGAGATGAAAAGAATAGCTAGGGACAGAGACCAGTGGGCAAGATGGACCGAGACGGCAACTCCACGCTTAGCGGCACACAGGAGTTAGAGGAAGAAGAAGGAGGGAGAAAATCTGACTTCATCGAAAGTCTAATGGCTGTTAATAGGCTTTTTGATGGTAATAACTATCGATAGTGCTATAAAAATATCAGGAACCCACCAAGTTCTTTATTTCTCTAAATATTATTTTTTTTATAACTTTTTTATTTATAATTTTAGGAATTAATACTATTTTACTATTAAATCAAGATTTTGTTATTATTACATTCATTTCAACATAATTTTATAGGGGAGAAACAACTGCTCGTGTTCAAGATATAGCTGTTTCATGGGATTCGAGGTGGGTCGCGATATCATCTGTTAGAGGAACTACACACGTGTTCCCAATCACACCTTACGGAGGTCTTGTCACAGTCCGTACTCATACAACTCCTCATGTTGTTAACAGACTTTCAAGGTGAGTATTAATATTAACCTTCCTAGTTAATCTAATAATTAATTCCTATTTTATTAATTTCAATGATGTTCCTAATACAATGACAAACATATTAATTTTAAATAGAAATTTTAATTAAAATATAAAAATAGTATAGACATTAGATTATATTGAAATGTTGAGATGGATGAATATAATAATCATAGCTGTATTCCATTTAAATTAAATTAATCCTTTTATATTTTGAATTGAAGCATTGTGTTTGTTTGAAACATTTTTTTGTTTGCAAAAAGCAGATTCTTGCCGACAATTGAGATGTTGATTTCCAAAAGGTCCTAAAGGACATTTTTTACGATATTGATATTTTGATATATTCGTATTCTCATAATTTATTTTTGTCTAAATCTTCTATTTGATTTTATCTAATGAACATTAAAGTTCTTTAAAAACGTGATTTAGAATTGCAATAATTTTCTAAAGGTACTATTTACACATTCAGTTTCATTCCAGAACATACAAAAACATTTCATTCCATAACTTTAAAATAGTGTCATTAAGATAATTAAAAAAAAAAAAATTCTAGATTTTAATGCGATAAGAATAAAATAAGTTGGTTTAATAATTTAGTAATGAGAGATGTTTTCGCTTCCTGTAAAATTACCTAGAATGGATATAGTACTTTTTGGAAATCCACTTCTCAATTTATGAATATATTTGGTTAATTACAAATTAATGCTGGTTTTTAATAATCATTGGAAATATGTCACATTTTCAGTTCAACTATATATATTTATCTAAATTAATTTCCGCCAGAATCAATGTTCTTTTTCCAACGTTCAACAACATTTCTTATTATTGCAGAAAAAAAAATCTGGATCCCTGGATGCAACTTACACTTCAATATTTTCAGTATAAAACCTTTAAACAAACTTAACGAAACAATTTTACTGATTAAATTCATGGTGAAAGAGAGGGTACTAGATAAGGTTTATTATGATGTATAAGGAATGGAAGTTCGCTTCTGCTT